>JAMWET010006318.1:180000-240000 GCA_024036415.1 Prochilodus magdalenae
ATATATACAGAGAGAGAGAGAGAGAGAGAGAGAGAGAGTAACCACAACCAGTGATGTCATTCACAGAGCTACAGCTTATTCATACAGGAACACGAATTCTCAATCAATATGACACTCTCTGATAAACCCTTATGATGTTGTCCATTGCCTAACAACACCACTTAACCACTCTTAGACCACTGTAACATGTGGTCTCCTGTGGCTTATTGCTTTAATTCCATGTCTTTGACTAATGGTAGGGTCAGGTCAGGGTCAGGGTGAGATTTAGGCCTGATACTACTACACTAACCGGTCAATCTGTGTTTGCATGAGTAGGCCCAACCGACTGTGTATATTTATGAAAGTGACTGAGTGTGTGTGTGATGGGTGGGTGGGTGAGTGAGGTAGTCTCTGAATCCATGTGTGTGAGGAAATATAAAAGTGTTGATGTCTTTGCAGCTTGTTCCCTGCGCTCATACAGTAAAGCCCACTCGTGACGCATTCAGCGGTTAAGAGTTCCCTGCAAGTTCCCATTAAACAGCACACCATCATTAAATAAAGAACTGCAGTGCACTTGCACTCTCTTTCTCTCTCTCTCTCTCTCTCTCTCTCTCTCTGTACACAGAAGTCTCAAAGTTCTTAGGAGGACTGAATGTCCAGTCTACTTTGCCACTTCTAAATTAAAAACAAATAAACTTGAAACTGAAATGAAACTTGCATCACACTGAATCACAGTGTTATTGTGAATTGTGGGATCAGTATACAGAGCCTAATTAGTTCCCTGGAGACCTAGATCTTAACCTTATTCAGAACATCATTGATTCGGATCATCATTTTTCTACTTCAAAAAGCCCGATGACTTTTTCAACTGGAAATCTCACAGACCCGTTTGTTTTCTCAGATTTCCACCAGTGTCCTGAAAATGTAGAAAAACCAGCGCACACACACGAACGATAAGACGGCCTGTTTTTAATCAGTCATGTCGCGGTTTTGGGTCACATACCCCTGGCCAAAACCAGCTGTGACAATGCAACAAGCCGGGGCTGTTTTCTTTTTCGTTTTTTCCAAAAGAGCTAATTGCATGTTTACCTATTTCAGACGTCAGACTACAAACCCACTTCATGCTCTTTAAAAGAGAAAAACTGATGTCAAAGCACATAATAAAACAAGTGCTGTAATAAGAAAGTCACCAAAAGGGTCTTAACTCTGAGATGTGGCAGCGCAGGGTAGCATTAACGTGATGTTGCTGTGTTGTAGCCTTTGGCTTTGGATTGAACTGGACTGCTGATTTTAAATCTGTTTAAATGAGACTGAGTTTCATTTGATCTGTTTCTCACCGAGACTCTGATAGAACATTTTGTAGATCTTATCTTTTTCATAGGTGCTTTTGTGTTCTGCCAACCAGAAGAGGATGGGCCCCTCTTCCCCGTTGTGGTTCCTCTCGAGGTTTCCTTCTCTAGCTCTTAGAGAGAGTTTTCCACGCCACTTTTGTCCTTGGCTCGCTCACTGGGGACTTGGACCCAGATTTTTTGTACATCTGCTTTGTCACAGCGTCTGTTGTAAAAAGCTCTATATAAATACACGGTGACTTGACTTGACTTGATTTCAGATGCATCAGAGACTCAAAGAAACCAATTGATGTGAAACAGGTCGATGAACACAGGGCTTTGTGTTTAACATACAGTACGCTGATTGGAGTTTAAATGCCACAGCACATGTTCCAGTTGTGTGGAAGCTTCCAGATCCATGACATTCCGCACGTATAGCTTTGACAGAAATTAAAAAGTGAAAGCCGCACTTGCATGAGTAAGAATGTGTTTGTGTGTGTGCAACTTTGCGTAACCAGCGTGTCTTTGTGTGAACACGTTTGTGTGCATGCATGTGTGCGGGACTGGTATGTCCATTGTGAGTGGCGTGCGGTGAGCCTATGTGTTTGTGCATGTGTGTGTGTTTATGTTTGAATTGTGGGTGTGATGAATAATTGTCTGAAGCTGTAATCTGTAAGTTACAGCCAGCCATGCTGGCAAACCTCTCTGCCAGTGCTAGCCTATTATTTCCTTATTCTCTGTTCTCTACAATATCGTGACTCAAAACTTTCATCCGTAACTCACTCATGCAGTAACAGTCAGAGACGGCCCTCCGTTTATTTAATTACCAGTCAACACAGTCATTAAGTAAGCTAAGCATCTTCCAGGAGATCATTCAGAGATTAGATATTATATCTAATCTAATCTAATGCATCATGGAAAAACAAAACTTTAAGCCTACAGAGAAAATGGGTCTCCTGAGAACCATCACCATCACTAACTGGAACAGTCCTAAAAGCTGTTGTCTTTGTGGCCTAGGAGAGAACCAAGCCCTCTCTTGCATCAAAGCTGAAAAACTCCACATGTGTTTCTGTCCATCTTTCCACTGTGAGAAGACAACTCAACACTATGGGGATGAAAGGAGCTGTCAAGAAGCTCTTACAGAGGAAATGAAAGACTACTTGGGATTACTTGGGTCACACTGAGGTAAAAAATCCAACCAAACAAAATACTGAACTTTGGAGGTGTGGAAAAATATGTGGGGTAAAAAGTTCAAAGTTCAAAGTTCTGCATTATGTGCAGTTTTCTGTAAAAGATGTTTTCTGTCATTTCCATTCCTTCCACCAGAAATGAGCTTTTATATGGATTTTAAATAAATGAAGGGTGGTCCCTGTACGCTGGATCAATCATGACAAAACCTTAGCTATAGAAATAAACTCAGCTAAACTCTCCTAAGACCGATTCAGAAAAATAAGTCTTGGGTTATTAGTGGTGAGGCTGTGGGCATGGAGCACCATAACTCGATTACCCAGGGGCCCCAAATGATCTTGTGAATGTGGCCCTGGCTCTACATCGACTGTTTCATGTTGTGACTCAATCTATGTACGTTGTGTGATTTAACAAAATTGATACACTTCATCATTACGTCGACTTTTTGTCAAAAAAAAAAAAGTTCTACTTTTTTGCTGTAGCTTGAACAGATTTGTGGGCGGAGCACAGATGAATTAATGCTGATGCTCATTCCACCTGCGTACTGGGAAAGCTGTATTGACTGGCATTCCATTGTCCAGGTCACTGTACAGAACAACCTGTACATTTAAAATGAATGAACTATACTTATAACTGTACTATTTACATAAGGTTGTTATGGTAACACTCATAGTGCTTCATCTTCCCCTCTTTTCACTGTGATGGTATTAGGGCGGAATGAGGACACGATGCTTCATTTCTACGTAAAGGGCTGTGTGGGCATGTCATGCGTGTTTCTAAAAGTATATCTGCAGAACGTGCTTTATGTTTGTGTGTTTTCGGGAACAGTTTGATCAAATCAAGTACACCGTGTGCCATTTAATGATTCCTTGTGTGCCCAGAAGGAATGTCGGTTACAATCAAGCGGTGAACATGATGTGAATTAAGCATTCCTTGTCCTTTCATTAGCAGTGAATGAGACAAGGACAGCGTGTTAGAGGATTAAAGAGAGTAGAGCTCACCTGTTGCACTCTCACACATCTCTCCACGTGAACCCAGCACACCTGACATGTGCTAATTACTTCATGGTACGTTTGGTAAACAAAGCTGTATCTGAAACAATGGCTCCTTACTGGAGCTAGTCTGAAGCTTTATGTGTGTTTGTGAGTGTGAGTATGCATGGAGCGTGTCTCTACAGGTCTCTCTGACTGGTCTTAATACCCTGAGTCTCGCCATAGTAAAGCCTAACCCATACCAACCGACCCATTTCATCACAAAGCTAAACAAAATCAACACGTGGATGAAATACAGTGTCTGTGTTTCTCAGTGCTTAAAGCATGCAGACACACTCCGAAGTTACAAGAGTGAACTATACAGAAAAAGAAAGATTACTTAGGAACATGAAACATTTCTGTAAATTGAAATTAAAATAAAAGTTAAATGAAAAAAAGGAAAATGAAAGTAAAAACGATTGCCATTGAAAGGAATTTAAAAGAAGTAAAGACAAGACATTTTTTTCAGGTGCAAGTGTAAACATGTTGATGCAGTGGGAAGCAAGGTCCAGATCTTCAAAAAAGAAAGCCACTAGGATTATTAACACAACAACAACAGATAAAAAAGTAACCTGGAACAGATACCTGTTTGAGTAAAACTGTGCTAAAACATAACTTAATGTCACAAAGGGAACTGAAAACAATATAGAAATAAAAATGACATTAAAAGCCAAATATAGCATTGATACACTCTTTTTGTCTGCTTGTGAGTACATGTTTGCATTTCAACCAGATGAGTCATGCACATTAAGTTATGAGTCATCCATTTGTCTTTGCCACTCAGAGCAAGCAAAGATAGTCTAAACAACTAAAGGTATGTTTTATTTATATATATACAGTATATATAAATATATAGAACACACAAAAAGTTTTACAAAAACTACATGTATTAAAACTTTGTGGAAGTCTAGTATGGATTTGTAGTTATTACCTAACATGTGTTTTGCCTTTCAGTGCCCCGCTATGTTAAATCAGAGGAGCTGGTGATGGAATTTATCTCATCCACGTGATGGCTCCTAGTGTTCAGGAACCAAATTTTGTTGTTCAGGCTAGCATATCAGATATGAACTTCATTTACAAAACATGAAATTCTTATTTCTGCATTACTGTAATGTTATGTTTTTGAATATTTTGCAAGTTAAGCCCCACTTTTTTAAAGTTAAACATTATTTTAAATAAAGGTGCCAAAAACTTTTATAAGGTACTGTATAAAGGTTGAAGCAGATTATAGAAAACCATTTATCTCAGCAGTAATTGTAATTTTAGTGTTTTTGTTCTTATAAAAACATTTTATTAATATCCCATTAGCATAAATGTTCAGTAGTTATATAATATAATATTTTAATGTACAATATTTCCATAATCTATCAACAATAAGCTACCAAATGACATAATATAATGGAGTTATGTTTGCATCAACTTACCTAGCTATTTGATTTCCACTTTCTGCATATATATTTTATTTTACTCATTTTCCAAAGCTACAGTTTCCATTTATTTTAGAACATTTCATGGCTCCTTCTTTTAATTTAGAGTTGCTGAGTGTCGTACTATTTTTTTCGAAACCCATTAAGGCCATATTACATATATAACATTTGCATTTTTTTCATACACATCATATTCTCTGACCAATCTGGTTTTATATTATTTAAAATGCTGCACCTAAACTTTTGAACGGCAGTATAACTTCTAGTTTTTTAAAAACCTAATGTCAAATAAAGTTTAAAAATGTATAAATCATTTTTCAAAATATTGTCAGGCAGTCTGGTTTATCTCTCGAACGTTCACAGCTTCTAATACATACAGACAGAATTTGTATGCAGGGTTTAAAATCATGGTAGGCCACATGTGCGATATGATGACCAGCTCTTTCAAGCTGGCCAGGCTCAAGCTGAAACCACACTGGGACTCTGCACGCTGCTCAAATGTCCACAGCCAAAACTCAAACATTTACAAAGCCTAAAAATAAATGTTTTCTGCAGATTGTATAATTACATGGTAGAGGGCGAGGATACGAGTGAATGGTGTAATGTGATGCCTCTTCTCTGAGTGTGTGAGTGTGTGTGGAGGGAAGGGGTTTGGAGAGGGAGGGCAGTGTGGTATTATATAATTAAAACAGGATGGCCTGCCAGACTGCACTTGTTATTGTAAATGCAAACTGAAAGCTGAAGCGTTCCAAGGAAGACACTAAAATAGCCAGTTGATCATGAGAAGTGAACAGAATCCTCCCTTCACACGCTGCTGTACGGGAATGCTGAGGGTTCCTTATCTGTAAATGAGAACAGGAGTGGGAGCCATTGGTTTGAACTTCGGTTTCTAAACTTCCCAAAAGCAGGAGGTGGAAAGAGGAGCCTAAGCACACTGTTACTTCCGTGTAACAGAATTGGCTCAAGTGTTTCAACAGTGACTCAAAGCAAAAGCAGGTTTACAAAGCACAACCTAAGTAGAACTACTCAGACCCATTTCACACATAAGGCTGCACAGTCTAGGACTAGGCTTAAACCTGTGTGTGTGAAACCCTACCTTTCAGTAAAGAGCATTGGAGCAGAAGATCATACTAGCTCCAGAATCTATGAGCGTGCGAACAGAGGTTTATTAGACTGCATTAGCCTTGTTTTGCTTCCTTTATTAAAATAAAAAAGCGGCAGCTGAGGTGTCAGAGGTGCTATTGACTGTAGCAGTTAAAAATTAACGTGGGTCTAAATGTTAATGACTAAACCTGACTGCTTAAAAATAGATTGCTTTCTTGAGTACTTTAGTAGAAGTAAACATGTTCATAAAACTACAAATCCATCAAAACCTGACCCGAGAGCATGTACCTGAGTAAATATAACCAGTCCCCACCCCCACACCTCTCCTCCTACCTAAGAAAGACATTTGTTATTTTTGCTTTCCTGGAGTGGGAAAAATGAAGCAAGCAAACGGCACCATTTGCTCTGTTTGTTTTGTTTTGTTGTGTGTCCAGCATAAAGAACTTTTCAGATTGACCTCTACACAAACGAACACATTATCCATGTGTCAAATACTGTTAATCTAGGATCAGGAGATCAGGAGAAACTCTAGATCAGTTTTATAGTCAGGGAAACAGTTTTGAAATTCTATGCTAACCTGAAATAAATAGTTTGTTTTTCACCTCAGCAACCGTCATAACTGTCCCTCCCCCCATAAATATACTCAAAACCCAGAATAAAACAAACAAACAAACTCCAGGCTATCTACAAAAACCCAAACAGGATGACCATAAGTACTGTAACTGGTGTATTATCAGAAAGGAGTTTGAGTCCTGGGTTTCAGTGGTGCATGTCAGGTCTCAAGGCTTTAGGGTTTGAGTCTAAGTTGAGTCTTGAGTCTCAAGTCTCTGTGACAGATTCAGACAGTAGTATCTGAGTATTTGAGTTAAGTATTTTGAGTCAGAGTTAAGTCTAGAATCTCCATTAGACGAGTAGAGACAAGTCTTTGGGCTCTGCGATTCGAATCTATATCAAGTCTCTGAATTTGAGTTTGTACTGAGCACCGTGTTTCCAAGACACAAGCCTTCATTGAGTTTCGAGGCTCTGGACTTGAGTTTGAATTGAGAATTGAATTGCGAAGGTACAAGCATTCATCAAGTGTCAAGTCTCAAGGATTTGAGTCAGAATCGTGTCTCAAGACTGTGGGCTTTGAGTCTGAGTCAAGTCTTGGGTCTATGGGGTTTGAGTCTGAGGTCACTGGGCAGTGAGTACGAGTCGAATCCCAAGGCTTTGTGGTGCTGAGTTTTTCAGATGTAAAATTGCCAAGTCTCTGGGGTCTTTTGTGAGTTTCTGGAGTTTGAGTCAGAGTGCAGTACTGAGTCTTTAGTACAGTATTTTAATTTAGTTTCAATATTAGCTGCAGGTGTAGCATTACCACCGGAACCCCCTAGTGTCAGGTCCGATATGGCTTCACTACAAAGCCTCAAGACCGAATCAAAGAATTTCACAGAGTAATTGTCTGTTTTAAAGGAAAGAGACACAACAACTTATCTGCAGTCTGTATAGCATGTATGCTAGCTAGCTAACATAGTTTTTTATGTTTTATCATATTTTAAAGAAACGTGATCTGTGACATCAGTCAAATGAACTATCAGCTACTGTGTTTGCTAGCCACCTATTACAAGTTGTCCGCATAACCAACAGGTGAAGTCACCTATGAAAGTTGGATATTACAGGTTTCAGTAATTTACCTCATTAGGCTCCTGAATCCAAGTCAAATGCTAACTCAGTCAACAAGGGTCTCTAGGCTTAGTCTTTGACTCAAGTCTTTGACTCAAGTCCCCGTAACTTTTACTATGTGTTCAGTAATACCCAACACAATCACCGTAGGCCTGTGGAGGTGCTTGTGTATGCTGATGTTATTTTTCCGGTGGGGTGGTCAGGGCCTGCTCAAAATTTTGTGCTGTCATTAACCGAGTTATTTTATTGAAGTGGTGGCGCGCTGGACCTTAAATGAAAGCGGCCGGGGGAATGTGCACAGGGTGCGTGTGCAGAAAGAGCTCATTCAGAGCCCACGGCCGCCTCAATGCGAGCATTTGTCCCTCAGTGTAAACAGTGATGCTGGAATTCCTCTAATGTGGTGGCGCTGGACTCCTTGCCTTCAGTTTATCACTACAAACTGCTCGGACGGTCCAACATTCCTGCATTTCCCCCTGAGAGAGAGAGAGTTAGAGAGCTGGACAGAAGTGGGAAAGAACATGAATGTGAGCTCTTAAAGGCTTTGGAGGCTGTTTGAGATGTAGTTTGATGATGAAAAGGGCTAAGAGAAATAAACCCCGAAGAACACTTCAGAGGTTCGGTAATGAACTTGCTAAAGCCTACATCAGAAAAACGGTGTAAGCTTTCTACAAGATCCAAACAGGATGAGCATAAAGACATGAACTGGTTCATTATGAAAGTACACCAGTAAGATGTGTTTCTACGGCTCATATTTTAGACTGCAGGACCTTACCACCAGTACTTTCCCTGACCAATTAGGCGAAAGGTTTGTTTTAGTGATTGACTCATATAAAAAGTTGGCCTAATTAGATAGATAGATAGATAGATAGATAGATAGATAGATAGATAGATAGATAGATAGATAGATAGATGGATGGATGGACGGACGGACGGACGGACGGACGGACGGACGGATGGATGGATAGATAGATAGATAGATAAATAGATGGATAGATAGATAGATAGATTTATAGACCTTTATATTTAACACTATTTTGACTTTAACCTTGCTTATGAAACAAGGTCCTGTATTGGACACTCACTGAGCACTTTATTAGGAACACCTTATTAGGAGCACTTATATGCAACGTTAATGGCAAAATAAGAGGCCAAGAGGGTGATCTTAACACAGTGCTCAGTGAAATAAGTTCATATAACATCAGTGTCATTTTTGGATAGTAAATCAGATATCTGTACCACCACTGAGCACTTTATTAGGAACACCTTCTTGTTTCTATACCATGTCCCATCTTATCAGCTCCACTTACCATATAGGAGCACTTTGTAATTCTGTTCCTATGCTATAACCTGTTCTTCAGTGGTCAGGACCCCCACAGGACCATCACAGAGCAGGTATTATGTGTGTGGTGGATCATTCTCAGCACTGCAGTGACACTGACATGGTGGTGGTGTGTGTTGCTGGTGAGTGTGAGTGCTGCTGCACACTTCAGCGTCACTGCTGGTCTAAGAATGGTTTAAAGCCTGTATAGGTAAGTCTATCTCGGCAGCTGTATGCGCAGCGCCTCCAGGCAGTTATCCCAGTCATACAAAACCAGACTCTTTGAATGAGGAGAGACCAAGCTACTCTAAACTGATGGTCAGATTACAGTTTTAAAAACATAGCTGAAGTCACTGATATAATCGGATAAAACCTCAGGAATGGTTTGTAACGTTTGGCTCAATAACGCGCAAAACATGACTGTTCAGCCTGCTCAGGGTACCGCGGTGGCAGAAATCTCCACAGCAAGGAGATATTTCCTTGCTAGTGCCACAATATTGTCATCTATTGCCTTATGTTATAACCAACAACCTGATTGGCTCTCTTTCTTGAAGGGCAGGACTTTCTACATAAACTGATGCCATGGTGAACATTCCAAACTTTTCTATTCATATTTCATGCAGTGACTTCATTCATAACATCTGACGAAGGACTAGAGGATATGAGCTATCATCTCTGACTTTACATCTACAGGGCCAGCAAATGGGGAGTGTGTAATAGAGTGGACAGTGAGTGGACACAGTGGTTAAACACTCTAGCAGCACTGCTGTGTCTGATCCACTCACAGCAGCACAACACACACTAACACACCACCACCATGGCAGTGTCAATGTAGTGCTGAGAATGATTCACCACCCGCATAATACCGGCTCTGTGGTGGTCTTCTAATGAGTATTGGCATATGGAGGTGACAGGGTTGTTCTTACACCGCTAATGTAATCCTAGTTTCTCTACAGAGTACTACTTGACATGAAAAGAGACACGGTGTACCTGCAAAACGTGACGCGTTTAAAAATAAAGGATATAATAGCGATGTCTGTGTGTGATAGAGTACATCCGTCCAGTCAAAACAAACACCGTGTTACTTTTTCCACTGAGAGAATTCCCTTTCATCACAGGTAAGGTACAAATACCTGCTTAGCATATTTGCTCACAATGGCATTGTTCTAGGATAAATTTGCCTTCGTCCTGTTCATGCTTTCCCACGCGTGGGCCGCACGTCCTGCTGGCTGCAGGTATGCAGGTTGTATCATCAGATGGCATCAGGCATGACTACTGCTTTAAGCTGGTGAGGAACACACCTTGCTGGCTTCTGTCAACACCCCCCATGCTGTCATGCTGTCACACTGTCACGCTACACCGTCAGCGGATTATGCCTTCACTACTTGGCCTTCCAAAGCGTCTTCCCACTTAGGTCTCAGAGGCGCATAGGGCTGGTTTCCTGGATATGAATTAAGCCTAGTCTCAGACTCCATACCCATAATCTTTCACCATTAAGAAGCCCATTTACTTTGGGCTTAGGTTTAATCTGATTCTGGGAAACTGACTCCTGTATTCTTACCAACAAAAAATGCACATATTGTGACTTGATTCTGCAGTTGGTATAACATTTTTAGTGTGGAGAATCTACACTTACAATTTTCTTTAGGGAGTTAAAATTCCACAGAGCCCTGTTGACACCTTTAGCCAAGACATGTTTGGTGTTCCTTAGCTTTAAGGTTAAGGTTGTCTAATGCAGGAATTTGGTGCAACACCTGTAATTTATACAGTAGAGTAAGTGGAGTTTGGGATGGAGACAACGCTAAAGCATGTTTTGTCCATTTTGTAGCGCACGTTTAGCCAGCTAACACGCTTCTGTTTTTCCTGTAAAAGGTCTTTAGAGTTTTAAAAGAGCAGATGGAAGAAAGAGACCAACAGACGACGTCTAAACCACTTGGAGTTGGTTATAAACTACTGGTTATTCATTATAGCTAGTGTTACAGCTTACGCAACAAGCACTTCCTGTGTGTGAGACCTACCCTAATTTTTTCAGTACTGGTAAAGTGTTCCACGTCTTGTAAATTTGTAGAATTTTTGGGCGTTTCTGGGGCGTCAAAACCTGGAGATACATGTATGTCTTATGCATAATGCCATTTTGCTATCTGCTGCCAACCAGAAGAAGATGGGTCCCTCTTTTGAGTCTTGGTTGAGTCTTTAGGAGCTTCCCCATGCCACTGTCGCCATTGCCTTGCTCACTGGGGGTTTGGACATTGATTTTCTGTAAAGCTACTTTGTGAAGATATCTTTTGTAAAAGGCACTATGTAAAAAAGTTTGACTTAATTGACCATATAAGTGTCCACTCTTTATGCTCTAAATCATAACATTTATAACTATGTAATTAGCACTGTCTGTGCTACTTCTTTTCACAGACTTACTTAATGTTGGATGAAGTGTTCTGAATGTCTGGAGTTGGCCATAGAGCTGTGTGTTTACTCAAAAACCAGTTTAAGCTCCAGAGCTAGTAGTGAAACTGTCTAGTCTTGCGCAATGCTGCCATTGTGCTGTTCCACGAAATCGCTGTGTAGTTGTGAAATGATGTATTACAACCTGTGTCTTTGAGTAAACACAGTGCACGTGTGATGGAGAGACAGAGGATTTTGGTGAATGAGTTCTTCAACTGCTTGCTCAAACTGTGGCAATACGCATGCCTGCCAATGGAAAGCGTGGGGAAATGACTGCGGTTTGTTGCATTTCACATACTGATATTCGGCGGCCATTGCAGGTGTGCATTGCAGCAAACATGGTGGTCATGATTCTGAGGTCCGTATGTTGCAATATGAGGATTCAGGTTTGCATAACAGTGTTTTTGGGCCTCCGTCTGGTCATGTCTTTTTTATGATGTTTTCGCTTCTGAAATCATGTTCATTTGCCCACATGCTGTGTGTTTGGGTTTATTGTTGCCAGTGGACCAAAATACTCTGTAGCAACCTTTTAGTTTGCACTGCCTTGTTCAAGAACAGATACTTTGCTACAAAAATGTAGGTTGGAGCTCGAGCGTAAACACAAATTAGATCATCCAACCATGCTAGGTGTAATGTTTGGTTTTGGGTCTTTACTGATGTTGGAGTTTTCTGAAGGCTCATGTTGAAGGCTACACTCTTGACCACAAGATGGTTCCACCACAAAGTCCACTACAAAGGTTTTTCTGGTCCAATGCCTGACTTTCTGAAGTTAGGCCAATTTACGCGGCAGCTCCTGGACCCAGTCAAATGCTGTAATGTAAACAGGTCTATTGTGAGCACCACGTAATCCTCTCCTTGAAGCGTCTTTGTCTTGGCCTTGTGGCTTCTCTTTGTTCCACATCATGGAGAAACCTAACCTAGTTACGGCACATTGTCTCTTGGTGATAAAGACCTTTTCTAGAGTTTTCCGCTTTAACCCACCCCCCCCTTCCTCCAGTTGCACGGTTTTGCAGTGGGTTTCGGTCTGTATTGTTTAAGATGTCCATCAACGTCTAAATCATGCTAATTGTAGGGAGGGGTGGGTCTGCATGCTGTAATTTAAAAGGAATATGCGCCGTATTTAGCCGAAATGGTGGTTAGGGGGCAAATGTACAGAAAAGGCAGAATTCCGGGCGCTGATTGGTCGTGTTTGTGCGAAGAGCCGGGGCCTTTCCACTGGTCGTGACCGTGGCCTGTGATGTGGCTGACCGCGCGGGCCCAATGTGGGCCCAGTGCGGGCCTGATGACGGGTTGTGATGTGTTCTGTGACCCAGACCATAATGCACAACTTTTGCCCGCCGGAAGAAAATTACAGCCCTTACAGGAATGTTGCAGTTGTTATTATTTTTCCGTCTTATAAAATGCAGAGAGAACGTTCCAGCAGCCCTGGAAAACAAGCCGCGCTTCAAGAAGCGCGTACGAGGGAAGTTCTCTTGAGAAATGCTGAGCCTGTCAAAAACACGAAAAAGGGTGCAGACCAGTGCAGAGATAGGTTAGTCTGATCAAGAGTGACTGTAAACCAGACTGCTTCAAGCGCTGGGTACCCTGCTGGTTGGGTAGAGCCTAGTGCTCCAGTTATCTGGGACTGCTATCCAGAGGCAGGAAGTACCTACTTAAGTAAGAGTGCTGCTTCTGTAGTGATACTTCAATACAAGTTAAAGAATTACTAGAGCACAAATGGGAATGGGAAAACTATTAAAATAATAATTTTAAAAGGAAATGAATGATTTGAGATTATGGTCTGCGTGGTTTGACATAAAATGATTAATTGTTGATAAGCTTACTGATTTCTTTACAGTGGTTTGGTAGGAACTAGAGTGAACAATATTATAATTAATAATATAGCAATATTATTTACTATTCAAAACAACCAGAGCAACTAAACAGCTGCACCCAGAAGGAAGTGTCAGGCTGCAGTGCTATTGGGAAGGAAGATAAAGGTTACCAGGAACAATACATGATGATAAATTCAGACTTAGTTACTGAGCTACACATACACACGATAATCCATCCCATGCAGCTTAAATATTCTCACGGTTCTCTAGACGTGACAATAAACCATTCATCTTGATGCTTGATTAGTCATCTCCACCAAGACAAGCTCCATTCTCTCCATGACAGTCTGGCCTGACACCATTGCAGTCCTTGGTGTCGATGACGTGGTGTTAAGGGCAGTGGTTGTAACAGTCTGTGTGCATGTAGTACTGCGTTGTGCAGCCACCTGCCAATAGTGATGGCATTAACAGGATGACTCATGGAGGGCATCACTGCTCACTGAATGCCCACATTCAGGGCTGTTGGTTCTATCAGGTACAGCAATAAGGCCCGTCCTTGCTTACATCACTTAAGAAACTTGAATCATTTGTTATGTCTCACAATGTCAAACCTACCCCCCAAGTTTTATTCCTGTTGATTGATGCCTCCTGGGTGCAGCTATCTGTGCAATTAGTCTTTTGATAATTAGTGTACATGCAGCACTAATTATGGTAACACAGTGGCCAATCATATTTGGAGACTGTTTTAAAATATGACCCCCTGTATGGACCTTTTCACCATTACTGATTTTTTTTATTGTTCTTTTAGTTCAAAAGCTTATGATAAAATGAATGGCTCAATGGCATCGGGCAGCATGTTCATAAACATTTAAGGAAATAAGTTTCCTGAGGGAACTTCTAAACACACAAAAATGCTTCAGCTCTTCTCAGCACGCCTGAGAACCATTCTGACTACATTTTTTAGACTACGACATTTCACACCAAAACACTCTGAATGACTTTGTTTACATTTTGACCACATAATTATACAGACATTTTGAATAATCAGTGGGATTCCTCCTTCGACTTCATAATGGCCTTACTAGAGGTCCACCCAGTTTTACTGGGTTTACTGGCTAAACTTGCATTTGTCATGCTGTCCAAAATGATAACTTCACAGAGGAGGGAAAATCAGTAACTTAGAGGAACCAGACCTTTTTTTTTTACAATATTCCAAAAACTGCAAAACTCTAAAGTGGGTATTAAAAATAAATGTTTTATTAGATAGAAGACGATTTACTTATATAAAAAGTTCATTAACAGAAAAAGAAAATGTACTCAAGTACTGTAATGACAGTAGCTGCAATTCAGCAAATTCTGGGCACATTAACCTTAGTTGTACACTTAAACACACGCTTCAAAATTTGGTATAAAAATAATAAACGTTAAAACATTGTAATGTTTAAATGTCTAAAATTAGATTTAGAGTCTAGCATCACATACAGCCCTGTGACCCTACATGTTTGGATTCAGGCATCTCTAATTAAAGGATTTTCTGCTGGAAATCCCGACTGACAGTGTAATTGAGTCCAAAACCAGGCTTAATTTGGGTCTGGAAAACTAAAAGTGTCAAAGAAAATGATCTAAATATTCAATGGCTTTACTTTAAAGCCCCACAGGTCCTCACAGGCAGCGTTGGGTGAAAATCATTATACCTGTAGACGCCGAGCTCAGCGCCAACACTTGATGTGTTGATGATGTTCTTTGTGCTGCAGGGCTTTAAGAAAAAGAACTAAAAACTAAAACCAGTTAGAAAAGTCAAAATGCCTTATTACCACAGTTAAGCAGCTTACCAAGAGTAAAACACTGCCAAGTGAGAATGTAAATGGGTTGGCTTGACAGCTGAGAAACCTGTTTTATACAGTAGCCTTGATGGGTATTCCATTTTTAAACGAGCTCTTCCAAAACGCACAGATGTCTTGTAACCTAAGTCTGTTAGGATGACTTCATAAAACCTCTGTATATAATCTCAAACGCCTCGATAATTTTGGACTGCGGAGCCGAGATAAATAAATTTAATGGGGGCCGCATGAGCTAAAAGTTCTGACCACGAAGGTCGACGGCAAGAGTGATTCTGGTTTGGCTGGGCAAAACTTCACATCTGCGGAATAAGTAAGGCCTTACACCATCTTCCTCTCTCTCTTTCTACACTTCTTTGCCAGAAATGCTTTAACAGATGACTGTGGCAGGTGCCTTCGACTAGTTAGCCAGTCCAATCCAAAGCCACAAAGCTGTGGAAACCTCCAGACTTAGATGTTAGACATAAGGCTCGGTATCTCTCGGGCTGCAGCCAGTCCCTGCAGTCAGCCAGAGGGCTGTTCGTGGTCTTTTCAGCCTTGAAGGCCCTTGATGAAAGATAATGATCAGAGCGATCTCCGCTGGCTTTAATTGTGTCACTGCTGGAGGGGGTCGAAGAGGCTGTGAAGTGAAGCCACTGATACCATCGGATTTACAGGATCAAAGCTGCGGCTATTGCCTGGAGACATGCTAATGACAGCCCTCTTGTGATCTGCAGCACATCACACACACGAAAAGCCTAAAGAGGAGGTGAATGTGTCTATTAAAGAACAGACCCAACAGGCGAATTCAGGAGAATTTGCAGGATTGTGGGACAAATTTCAACTGATCCAAGATCCAAGAGCTCGGAATGATAGTATTTCTGACTTCCAAAGTGGGGAAATAGCATGGATGCCTACAGAAAAGCAAGGACTGTTAGTAACATGCTAGCCAGCTAACTCCAGCATTCATGCTAGCTGAACATTTACAATATATTTACTCTCTCAAAGTGGTTCATTTTACTGTCAGCTTCATAGATTTAACCTCCTGCCCTGTTAGAACCTCCTAACCTCCTAGAAGAACCTGTATAGACCAGCAGGGTCTTTTACCAGCAAGACCAGTTTATGATGAGTGCTGGATGCTAATCAGAAGCAATGGAAGCTGATACGCTGGTCAACAGCAAAACCATAAAACGTTGTGTTTTGGTTACAGGTATGCTGGTCAACCAGCATCCCAGCTAGCTAGCATATATCTGCCCACTGGTTCGATTAGGGCAGCACACTGCTGACTGATTGCTGCACAGATTACTGTTTTGCGTGTAAGGTGTAAATAGTTTCCCTCAAACAAATATTATCTGCACCTTTAGACTTATATTAAGTCTAAATTAAGATTAATATATTGTAATCATTTTGACTGATTTACTGATTTATGACAGATGACAAAAAGGAAAGAAATTCAGCAAAAAATATAGAAATTGGGTGTAAAGAAAGTGTACTTTATTTCAGTAACAAGAAGTGGTGTTGGCAGTAAATCATGAAACACCATCTTATTTGACGATCTGATTTCTGTTAAGCAACTAGCTGATAGCCCAAAAAAATCCCAATTACAAGATTTTGAAAAATCACTTTGGTCAAAACTGATCACAAACCGTTTGACTGCAGTTATCCTCCTCTGGTCAGTAGCTAAGACATACTTAACTCATTGAAAAGGTATTTTACAGCTAGCTAGCATCACTGGCTGGAGCTAGTTTAATAGCATCAAGTCTAATTTAATGTCCTCCCATTCCAGCCAGTGTACATACATAGTTACATACAGCATGTGGCCCAAGACCTGCTGTAGTGATGGGGGAATTTAAAAAACACCATCTCATATGAGGGTGTGATTTTTGTTAAGCAACTAGCTGCTAACCAACTGCTAAAAACTGATCACAAACAGCGTGACTGCTGTTATCTGCCTGTAGCCTCTAGCTAATGCTAAAACAACTACCATAAAAGGTATTTTGCAGCTAGCTGGACTCACTGGCAGAGACTTGGTTATTAGCATCTAAGGTAACTGAATATCCTGCCATTCCACCCAGTGTACATACATAGTTACATACAGCATGTGGTCCAAAACCTGCCGTAGTGATGGAGGAATTGAAAGAACCACACTGTGGATGTTTAGTATAGAGTTCCAGCAGTGCACTGTCGATAGTTAACTGCTGTATTAAGTTAGCATTTGACGAGTTTCAGCTAGTTTTGCTCACTTCAGTGCAGGAGATTGTCTCCATCAAGGAAGTCAAGTGGACCTTTCAGCTGGTTGAATAATGACAGAATTTGGGGCAAGAGGAAATAAAGGTGCGTGTGGAGCTCAGGGAGTGTAGCTGGCTCAGAGCCAGCTGACTAATAATGGATCAATATTGACTCGTGTTCTAAATTAAGGCAACCATGACCATGTCAGTGGCACCCTTCACACTTAGTGGTACCAGGCTCAGGGAGCGCTGACAAACTTTGCGATTACACAAGCGTCCTGTCAACCGGTGTGACCCCGGGCCCACTACATGAACTTTTTTTGCGCTACTGCTGTAGCTCTTCCTGCCCCCAGTTTATTCACCCGTGTTGTCTTTTTGGTGACCCGCTTTATCCAACATCTCCAACATGAATGGTCTTCTCGTTTCTCCCTAAGGCACCGCGTACGCTCGTTGACTTTGCCACCCTAAAGCTAAAAGGAACTGAATTGTAACTGATGCATCAAAACTGAGATAGTAGATAGCAGTGCGGAGTGCATTACGACCGCTACTTAAAGGACTTGAAAGGAAAAGGCTTAATTTGGTTGGGACACCTGTGTGATGGGTGTGTGACCCATTTTGACCCATAGTGGAAAGTTCACCAGGTTAACCAGTAGAGAAGCTTCTTGTCTGAAAGCTGAAAACTCTCAGGTATAGGTGTACTCTGATTTCCATATATTCCATGTTACTCGTTTGGTAATTATAGAAAGTAGTCCTGTCAAATCCAGTATAACTATTACCAACACAACGTTTGAAAACTCCTTTAATGTATGTTCCTACTTCAAGCCATTGGTAGTAGTGCAGGCTGAATCCTGGTTGCTCTGGGGCTGCTTGTTGCTATGATGGTATCCACAACTGTAGCACCGCATTTTAATTGCTTTTAAAGTGATACCTTATGCACCTTCCACATACTACACTACAGTGCACGCAGGAGACTTTTGGATAAAACATTGAGGATCCTAGACAAAATTAAGAGCTACCGTCCCCTGTACAAGCTTTAGTCACATGCAGAAGTTTGGGGAATGTGGCCTGAGCTAAGATTATGCTCCATCCCACCCGCAACTCCACTTTCACAACCAAATACATTTAAATTGTGCACTAAAATGTCCAGAAAAACTAATTAATGTGTCTTCCCTGAGGACGTGTTAACTTTTGAGAAACTATTAAAACATTTTAAGAAAATCATCAGAACGTGTAATTTGATGGAGGTGGTTCAAATGCATTGCATTCTACTGTAGTTATAAAAAAGATTATTGCTTTTTAAACTGAAAAAAAAAGAATCTTTCTGTAGAATCAAATTTGAGCGAATAAGACATATACAGTTAACTGTGATTAGCAACACTAATTAAGAGCTATTTTATTGGCTGATGTGTCTGCATTCTTAAAACACATGGTTTCTATAGAAGGATTTCTACATAGAACCCTCAAAGAAACATTTACTCTTATCCAGAGCGACTTACAAGGTTAATGATTACAGGTAGGCCAATGTAGTGTTAGGAGTCTTGCCCAAGGACTCTTATTGGCGTAGCTCAGCATAGCCAACCAGACTGAGATTCGAACCCCAGTCTCCCACACGTAGAGATGGCACCTTGAGTAGTGGTGTTACCCACTGAGCTACCCCAACCACCATACATGTGCTTACATGTTCTTAAGATAGATGGAGAATGTGCTGTACATGGTTCCGAACCTTTTTAAAACCGTTGTACATAGCACCAAAATCTTCTGCTATTGCTTCAGTGTCAAGCATATAACAACGGCACAACCATTTTTGGAGCTATGTAGAGTCATATTCGATATGTTCTTCTTTAAGTTGAAGATTCGTTTCAAGAAGCAAAGAAGCATTTGGGTCTTGAACGAGAGTTCATGGTTCTGTATAGGAAACAGTGTCTTTACCAAAGAAACACTTGAAGCATCTTCTTAAATTGAAAAAAAAACTGGATAGAATGTACATGAATGTATTAATGTGATGTGTAGTTTTATCCCAGTTGATATTGGGCCATTTCTGTTGGTCCTTTATTATAACTTAAGTGTTCTCCAATGTAAAGCGCTACCAATACATTATAGGGTGAAACCCTATAAGTACCCTTCAATAGACTTGTTCTAATAAAACTATCAAAGCTGAAGAAATACACATCACAACCGTAAATGAGATTACTTCACAGGAACTCGGACTCGATAACCTCCAACCGTAACCGAATTCTAGAGAAAAACATGGCAAAAATGTATTCTGCCCACATCCAGGAAATGCCAAACATGATGCTCAGAGAATGAATGCCAAATTTACGGTTTATCACACCTTTTCTGGCCATGTCACACTTGCGTCACTCATAAAGTGTGTGGGCAGTTTTTTGGCAACAGCTTTCTGAATTCTCTGGAAGGTGAATAGGGCCAAGACACACCTTGAGGGCCATAAACGATTTGGGGCCTGGGGTTAATGATGACATAGCGTATCCTGTCTGGTTTGACAGGTATTCAAATATTCACTCAGGTGTCACAAAAGCCCATTTTCGTTTTGTAGATTGTTATTAAATATAACGATGTCGCAATGCTCAGGCAGATAACATGATGCTGACCTGATCTATACAACGTTTATTCATCTGACCTGTAGTAACCACACATATCCAGCTAAGGGAGCTAGTTAGCGTGCACTATCCAGATACAGATATACAGACGCAAAATGCAAAAAGTGTTCCTACATCGAGACAATCCGTCACTGCACTTGCAATAAACTGATCTGCTGATGCTGGATGATGAACATGTGACACACGCCTGTGCAGTAAAACAAAATATCGATTCTAATCTGATTGTTGTTATTATAGTCACACGGTCACTATATATGTCTGATCTAGAACCATGAAAATCAGGAAAGCGTCATATATTAAATATGAATCTGGATTTTTTTTGTAGTGTTCACATTTAGGCCAAAAATAAAAAAATCTGGGCCAGTTGGCCTGATATGCTAAATGAGTAGTGTCTGGCTCTTCCAGGAGGTTTATCCGTGAACTGAATGACTGAAGAAGAGTTCCCTACAGCAGGGTTATTCTTTATGTGCTATACCCTTCCCTCATAAAAAGATTCAGCCATGTCGGTAGACCCCAAGCTGGAGGCCCTGATTATAAATAGCCTTTTTTGTGGGATCTATTTGAGGAGATCCTCCTGATGTGGCTTGGATTTTTCTATTTTCGCTTTACCCTTGTATTTGCCTTGACCAGAGAAATATCTGTTACCCCTCTGACCAACCTCTCAAACGTAATTACTCCGTTCTGCACAAATCATCTATAGATTGCTACTTTCTTTGTGTATTATCAAAACAGCAGTGAGTGAATGGATTGTGGGGTGGGGAGTGGGTGGTGGAGGCTGGTGGGGGTGTGTTGTGAGCGATGCCCCTACTCTTGCCAAAACCCCATCAAATGAGAAGCATGTGTCTCTGGGGGTTATTTTCGCCGGGCTTCGGGGGCTTTGTGGCACACGCACGGCTCATGGTCGTGATGGAGAGGCGCGGGGCTTCAATTATGGCAGCAGTACACATGTCGCTCAGGCAGTTAACTCTGCTGTCATGTGGTGGAGGGACGCAGGCTTATAAAGGAAACAGATGGGGAGAGGGACCGGGGGGAGGGAGAGGGTGAGGGAGAGAGAGAGAGAGAGAGAGAGAGAGAGAGAGAGAGAGAGAGAGAGAGAGAGAGACACTGACATAGGGAGACATTTCCAACAAACTTTATGACTTTTTTAATATTTGATTTTTGAGGAACTCCTTTTAATTAGGTCTGGTTATTTATTCTTTATAACTACAGCTGTAAAAGTTTAGCTACCTCTGTCAAATGGCACATTCTGTTGATTTTGTACAGTTTATTTGCTTTTACTGTACTGGAAAACTTCAAATATGGCCTGGGACAAAGTTCTGCCACATTTCATAGTTGATGTTTAAAAAAAGGAAACCAAAATTAGCCAAATTTTAGATTTGTTCCCTGAAGAAGATGTGTCATTTTCTCAGAGGACGGCTTATTTTCACTTCAGCAAAACCTGTTATTTGACTGGGGGTACTGAAGTGATTTCATACGGCCATAAATCTTACGGATTTGGCAAGAAAGGCTAGATTTTCTTTGCCAATAAAGCATATTTGATTTGACATAGGAGACAACAAGAAAGAAAAGAAAGAAAGAAAGGAAAAAAGAAAGAAAGAAAGGAAAAAAGAAAGAACGAAAGAAAGAAAGAATAAAAAGAAAGAAAGAAAGAAAGAAAGAAAAAAAAGGAAAAGAAAGAAAGAAGCAAACAAAAACCTAGGGAAAAAAGAAAGGTGTGGGGGGGGGGCAGTGACTCAGCAGGAGACAGAAAATGAGAAAAAGAAAAAAAGAGTTAAATTAACAAGAAAACATGTAAAGGCTTTTTAAAAGTTTCTCAACCCCTGGTCGGGGACCACAAGTGGGCCACAAAGCACCCACCTATTGGTGGACCCTGAGCTAGAAGTGAAAGGGATTACTAGTGTATAGTGTGGATTTGAATATAGGCTAAAAACAGGACTGCCTTAACACTGAAAAAAAAGTAAAATGTTTTCAAATTAGTAAAAGTGTTAACTGTGAATGCAAGTCAACAAGTTCTGCTTCCTGCCTCTAGAAACAAAATACACCCCCTGACATTCTCCTTAATTTCATTCTGAGTTCTGGTATAACCAGTTAACATTGGTCCAACCTTTTGATATTTAATCTTCAACAATTTTCATCACATGTTCCAGTATCGGCACCCAAACACACTGCAGCTGTATTAAAATTTCCCCAGAAATGACAATTAAACTGAAAAAGGGCAAAACGAGTTTTATCATGTGTGCCTTTAGTGCTCTCTAAGAGCAGGTGGTCACTAAAATGGAAAATGTTGAGAACCACTGCATTACATGATACAACTACCGTGCTTTGGAGCATGTATGATGTTGATTTCGGATTACAATGGGAAGCGTAGGCTGGCAGTCTAAATTTTGACAGATTTGTAATTTAAATGCAGTTCCGATGAGATTTTTACAGAGGCGTCTCAGACCGGATGCTCTCCCACTCGAACGCGCCACCTACGTTGTTACATCAGCAACCCATGCAGGTAGGCTGGTGATGTCTGGCTGCACAAATCTGATCAGATCATCTGCAAAAAACAACAATGTGGAGTGTCCTTTCAAAATATCTAGTTTCAGAAACAAGTCCGATTGGCCTGCAGTCTGAACACAGCCTAAGAGTGTTCATGGATGGTAAAAAAAATCAGGAAGAAAGACTGCTCCACTGGCTAGCAGAGGTGGGTGGAGTAGTATTAAGCCATGCTCAAATAAAAGTATCAATAATTGGGTAAAATAATTACTTGTATTGAATAGTACCAGGAAAGACCTGCCGGCCCAGATAGCAGGGAGATTACTTCCAGCCATACATCACTTTATGGTAGGCACTAAAACTGATACTGCAACCCCTAGCCCAACAGAGTAAAGCAAGGGTAATACACCTGGTGTACAGTAACTCAGTAAGCGTAATGTGTTAGTGTGCTGTAAGTAGTGTGTTGGTGTACAGTAACTCAGTAAGTGTAATGTGTTAGTGTGCTGTAAGTAGTGTGTTGTGTACAGTAACCCGGTAAGTGTAATGTGTTAGTGTGCTGTAAGTAGTGTGTTGGTGTACAGTAACTCGGTAAGCGTAATGTGTTAGTGTGCTGTAAGTAGTGTGTTGTGTACAGTAACTCGGTAAGCGTAATGTGTTAGTGTGCTGTAAGTAGTGTGTTGTGTACAGTAATTCGGTAAGTGTAATGCGTTAGTGTGCTGTAAGTAGTGTGTTGGTGTACAGTAATTCGGTAAGTGTAATGCGTTAGTGTGCTGTAAGTAGTGTGTTGGTGTACAGTAACTCGGTAAGCGTAATGCGTTAGTGTACTGTAAGTAGTGTGTTGGTGTAATGCGTTAGTGTACTGTAAGTAGTGTGTTGGTGTACAGTAACTCGGTAAGCGTAATGCGTTAGTGTACTGTAAGTAGTGTGTTGGTGTACAGTAACTCGGTAAGCGTAATGCGTTAGTGTACTGTAAGTAGTGTGTTGGTGTACAGTAACTCAGTAAGTGTAAGGTGTTAGTGTACTGTAAGTAGTGTGTTGGTGTACAGTAACTCGGTAAGCGTAATGCGTTAGTGTACTGTAAGTAGTGTGTTGGTGTACAGTAACTCGGTAAGCGTAATGCGTTAGTGTACTGTAAGTAGTGTGTTGGTGTACAGTAACTCGGTAAGTGTAATGCGTTAGTGTACTGTAAGTAGTGTGTTGGTGTACAGTAACTCGGTAAGCGTAATGCGTTAGTGTACTGTAGGTAAGGGTGTTGGTGTACAGTAACTCGGTAAGTGTAATGCGTTAGTGTGCTGTAAGTAGTGTGTTGGTGTACAGTAACTCGGTAAGTGTAATGCGTTAGTGTACTGTAAGTAGTGTGTTGGTGTACAGTAACTCAGTAAGCGTAATGCGTTAGTGTACTGTAAGTAGTGTGTTGGTGTACAGTAACTCAGTAAGCGTAATGCGTTAGTGTACTGTAAGTAGCGTGTTGGTGTATCTGTATGGATGAAAACGTAACATGTCCAAACAAAAGAGTCATGAAGCGAGCCCACCAATCAGGGTACAACTCTCATTTTGTGTTGAGCTTGTTTTGAGCTTTTGGACAGAGCTTGGTTCTAGCTAATGGAATCTGTTCTCCTTCAGTGTTTTGTGCTTATGATAATTTGAATAGACATCAGTGTCAGACTAATTAATGACCTTCTATTAAAGACTGGTGGACTGAGACAGACTCTAGAGTCTTTCCATCTAAACTGAGCTGATTACGAGTCTTGTTCCAGAACTGCTAATAGGCCATAAGAGCCATAATAATTATGCTACTGTTACTCTCTATACTCCAAGGTAAATACTTTAGTACTTTTATTCAAGTGGAGGTCTAAAGGTCTATCTCTACTTTAACTCCACTACATGGTTTACACTTTGTCCATCACTGCTTGTACATAAGTGCAACAAGGACAAACAGTTGAGCAACTGCTCCTCTGTTGACTAAGAATGTCGGTGCAGGATGTGATCAGACTTCGTCCACAACTACATACAGATGGACACTGTAGCAGGGCTGCAGTGCATAAATGCCTCATTACAAAGACGGATGCACGTTTGAGAGCTCAGCGGTATATAAACTATCAGCACTGGTCTGCAGGGATGTGGAAAACAGTGATCTGGTCAGATGAGTCATCTTTCACCATGTTCTCCACAAGTATGCGAGTGCATGTGTGGCGCACACGCCTGAATGCTTGACCCCTACAGTGAGCAGGTCTGGTGGCTTGGGTAATGTGGGGCTTTCTTCTGGCAAGGCATGGGCCCACTTGTCCCATTAAGAGGGAAGCTGACTGATCATCTTCATCCTAAGATGAAACATTTCTATCCTGATGCGAGTGTCTCTTTTCCAGGCTCCCACTGAGCAAATCTTTGGGGAGAAACGGTGTTCCATGTGTCCTCCGGTGCACTTCCATACACACATGTAAAACCTAAGCCAAGGTATACTGAAGCTCTTCTGGAGGGTTGTGATGGCTCAGCGTTCTTACACTCTCTCAAGACAGTTTATGTTGGGTTTTCCTTTAATGTGCCTTTAGTTTGAATGTAGAAATAGGAAGGGCAAAAAGAGGCCATCTTCAAGCCTGAAGATCTCAAGCCTCAGTCTAGTATGTATTTACTGTGTCACTGGAAAGCCTATCCGGGTTTCTTTAGACAGCTGTCACACTGTGTTTCCCATAGTGAAGTAGCAACCCAGATAAAATCCCTTTGACGTGCTCCCTCACGATTAGTGACTGTCATTTCGGAATGGTCATTATTCATGCAGGGGTTGACATAGATGCCTTTTTTTTCCATGGCAGGGCTGTTAAGCGTCACTGTTTGATGTGGGGTTTTGGTCGGCCAGGTCGGTCTGCTTTATATGCATGCTGTATAAAATTAGTAGGTTCACAGTGGCTAATTTACATGCGATTTAGTTCTAAAAAAACCCTGATTGTACCTTTAAAATACCCTAGCATCCCACCAATGAGAGACAGACTGTGTGCATACACTCACAGCGATACAATCCAAAGCCCTGACTCACTTTTGGGAATCCAAATAAATCTGTGACCATAAGTGTGCGGCACCATTTCCGAAAGTCCAGCTTCAGCGCTGACACCGTAAAAAAAGAGCCTTTTGATTATTTTATGCTACAAAGTAATAATACTCCCCCAGAAAAGCATAAATCAGTCCGAGTTATGGGCATTTCACTGGGCTAAAACCTAAACACACAATGTCTGGGAGCAGATCTTTTGACTTACTGTCTGGCTTGGCAGTGCTGAAACTGAATTAAACCTTTGTCTGGTCAGTCTGGGGGACAGTGTAGTCACTGACCAACTCAAAGGATGAACAGCATTCACTAAATCCATTCACTTAAATCATTTTTAGCAGCGTTTTTGAAAAAGCATAGTAATGCATCAGATCAGTCAGCAGCAACCATATATTAGCTTTAGACTGCCGAAAAAAATCACATATATAAAAACATTATATTAAATCTGGTAAATCTAGTCCTAAATTCCTAAATCTAATATTTCATATTATGAGATGAAATGGAATAAGACCATTAACCTTTTTTACTTTGCGCAGGTAAATGTCTGGCAATATTTATTATTATTATTATTATTATTATTATTATTATTATTATTATTATTATTATTATTATTTGGCATCTTCAAATAACATAACCAGCCATCTTCTGCATCTTGTGTCACAATGATTCACATCTTTAGTGGAGTATCACCAGACTAACCTGCGCTGAGTAAATGAGTGTAAGTGGAGAGGCACTGCAGCATTGCATGTTGTGCATTCAGCCACATTAGTGTTAATGAAGTTGGATTATTAGTTCTGAATCTGAATAAATTCATTCATGGCATTTAGCTGACGCTCTTATCCAGAGCAACTTACAAGGTTAATCATATTACAGGTGGGCCTAAGGAGTGTTTGGAGTCTTGCCCAAGGACTCTTATTGGTGTAGCTCAGCATAGCACATAGAATATCATTACAACACACAGCACTGGGGGGGTTTCTGACACTGTATGACACACTTATCTATAAAATGAACCAAAACACGTTGCATACCAAAACATTAGGTGGAAGATCTGGAAGTCGTACTTTTGTCTGTACTTTTGTCAGTTGCTATAAGCAACATTATCACACATAGTAGAAACCACATATACAAGACTCAATGTGTTAAGCTCAATGTTCTAATGATGTAGGCATGCAGTTTGCACAATGCTAATTTGAGATGCTAAGCTGCAGAATCATTACTTTAAATGACATTTCTGTGCATTCTATGAATCGCTGGTGTCATTAACTTAGGTCTGAGGGACACAGCACTCCCTTGACAACTAATTAGAAATAGTCCTGCAGTGTCCATGCAGACCAGCAAGGTCTCAGGCCCGTCCCTGATGTCAAACACATGTGTCCTGGGCACGCTACAGAAACAAACAGGCCTATTTCGAGGCCTGGGTTTAGCATGCTGCGTCCCCACGCCGCCTGTTTGCAATCTTCCAGCCGCAGCGGCTTTTTACACCATCAGTAATTCACAAAAGTGGTCGGGGCAAGAATTCGTCCACCCCTCGTGTGTTTTGCTGTTGCTATGCACATGTGCTAAAATATCACCGGGGGTTTGTAAAAAGAAGGAAGGAGGAAAAAAAGAAATCCCAAAGAAATTCTGCAGTAGGAAAGCAGTATGAAAAAGTATGCCGGATGCCATCCAAGGCCGATCACATTTCCCGAGCGGAAAAGCACAAGAAAAAAAGGAATCCCAACTGCTGTCGGTAGCAATGAGCAAAAACCAAAAAAACGATTTTGCGGCCCATTGGAGAGCGAATTAGGGGTTTTGACAAGTGACTGCGTCTACTCCAGCTGTCAAACTGCTCATAGCTTCCAGCTGGAGAAGAATGGCCCGAGATCCATCCTAATAAGAGTGATGAATGGTGGTTAGGCCCCTGATCAGAACAGGCATCCAGGGTTTTACAAGTTAGCTGCTGTGCAGCCCGGGCTTGTTCGACTGCACCCATGAAGGACGGCAAAATGAGACTGACTCAGATACTCTCGGTTAGGGCCTCATTTGTGCTTGAAAAGCTGGAAAAGCAGGATCTGGCAGCACCTAATCTCCAGGTTTGAATGGATATTGTACCTCATTGCATATGTACCAATTTTATATACATAATGAATAAATAAATAATAAATAAATGAATAAAATATTATGTAAACTCTACAAGCAACTTGCTAGAACCCGCTCCTACCCCAAAAAAAAGTTGTCCAAATGTTAACAGACACCTTCTCATTCAGCATGTCTTCAGAAACCAAGTGCATTAAAAGGGAGCTCATACCCTGTACTGCCATAACAGTCTTCATTCTCCTATGATAGCTTTACACTAGATGGAACATTGCTATGATGATTTGATTGCATTCACCTGCGAGAGCATGAGTAATATTGGCTGATTAGTTCTGGATTAAAACGATACTCCAACTCATCCCACAGATTTTGGATAGTGCACCATCTCTCCAGAGAATACAGTTCCACAGCACTACTGCCCAGTGCTCAATGACTCTACACCCCCTAACCAACACTTGGGCATAGTGACTTCAGGCCTGTGGGCTGCTGCTCCAGAGCCTCCAATTCTATTGACAATGCTGTGCAACCTGTGTGTGAACAACCGAACACCTGTGTCAGATATAGGTTCCCCCTAAAGTAGATTACATTATACAGTTCATGACCTGGAGATCTACACATGTTGCCTATATCATCGTGTGTCCTTGTCCATTACTGTATGCTGGTAAAACTAGACGAGCTCTGCAGACCACAATGATTGAACATATGGGTGCAATCTGTAGACAGCTAAACATTCTCTTTCAGACTTTTTTTTGGCATTGAGGTTTTTGTTGAATAGAAGATCCAGACAGAAGCTTATTACAGAGGTAGGCCTTCTAGATATGTGAACTTCTTCTTTATAACCTAATGGTATAAATGAGTATCTTAATTTCAATCAGATAATGGGTTTCAGTGTATTAGATTTCTATCTTTAAACCTGACTATATCCCCTGTTGTGGTACTGTAACTGTAAGAGGGCCCTAGCAGAATCTACACAGGTGAGGTGTTTGGGTCTCCATATAAGGACTCGGTTGAGACAGTTGCTTCATGAGCACTTGATAGCAGGAGGCTGAAGGGTTTGCTTAGCCTGTGCCTGTGCCACTTTCTTTAATGGAATAAACATATTTCTGCTAGACTCGTGTTCTCCAGGAGTGTTTGGGAAATGGTCATGTTTGCTAATCTGATGCCGGTGGAGAAAACTGTGGAAAGACATTTAAATCAAAAAGCACTCATCAGTTCTTGATTGGCTGGATCTTACATCCTGTGCTCAAGGCAGCAACAGCTTTAGTGCTTTTGCTGTAGTTGGGGTTTAGCACTTAGCACTTGATTTAGTAAAGTCACAAGCATTAGCCAAATCTCTTGGCTTAAGTTAGATCCATGAGTCTTACTAAAATTGCGTGTGCTAACCGCAGATTAACTGCTCTTGTCTGCGGTTTGAGAACTTTAACGTGTCGCAATCTGTCTAGAGCACGCAGTCCAATGACCACACGTTGTAATAACTTCCTACCTTTAAGGCACATAAGCAGGTGTGTCTAAGAGATGGATCTATGGAATGTTAAAAGAGTGTTGCATCAACACTGATGCCAAGAATGTGTGTATGAGCACTTGTCCAGCTTGGATACGCTTGGATAGACTTAACACTGGAACGATCAGAGCTGACCAGCACAGTGATTCATCCGATGTGAATTTTTTCGATGTGAAAGAGTAACTTTAAACAACAGTTTTTTCTGGTTTGATATTATTTTCAGTTCTTAGGTTTTGCCTAGCCCTAAGGCTAGTCCTATCTGACTATGATAAAAAATCTCTGCTGAAAAATAAACTTGACCAACATCACACCCAGGCTGGACCAGGCTGGTCTTCTGCTGGTTTTGCTGGTCACCATAAGCATAATTATGTTGGTTTAGTTGGTCTACTAGCATAATCATGCACTAACCCTTGGTGATGAAGCTGGTTGACTAGTATGATCTTACTGGTTTTGTTGGTCAACCAACATGACCATGCAGAAAAACCTTGCTGGTGAAGCTGGCTGACCAGCATAATCTTGTTTTCACTGATCAATAATCATGAACTAAACTTTGGTGGTGAAGTTGGTTGACCAGAATGATCTTTCTAGATTTCTGGAGCCATCCAGCATGACCATGCACAACCAGACGTAACAGAAACCTGTCTCATTACAGTAGCTGATTTCATCTTAATGGCAGGTCAAAGTTGAAGCACAACGCAGGAAATGTATTCTAGACAAGGAGTTTCTAGGATCTTCCAGTTGCCATGGAGGCATGTCAAATATCAACAGAGTGGACCTGCTGGTTACATAACAGTCATTATAAAAACGTAACTTTTTCCACAACACACACACACACCTGTACACAGTGCATGTTACAGCACAGCTCACCTGAGAGGAATTAAGCACACATAGTACAGTCCTCTGAAAACTGGACCGACAAGAGTGGGCTGAGCCTTGTGAAACTGTCAGCTAGGCACTTTGTCAGAAACAGAAACTATCAGAAACTCTTTTTTCTGTTCACAACATGTGTGGCAGCGCCTAATCCGAGCAACTGAGCAAACAGTGCCTCCGCTTCAGTAAATCTAGTATGGTTTATGGTTTTCCAGAGTAAGCTAAGACTGTTTGCAGACTAGGTCCAGCATTGCACAAGAGGCCGGAAGTGCTGTTAAGGTATGTTTTGCCCTGAGGATCGCCGTGCAATGGAGTCCCCGCATCTCCGCCTCTTTCACGTCACTGGCCTTCAACACAGACTCGCTGCCGCTCCCCGGTCACCACAGTAACAGCCTCTCAAAACACACATACTATGTGGAAACACCATGGGGCCATAAAAATAGCTACTGGCAAAGGGTAACTGTGTCTACCTGGTGGAATTCTGACCCCTAGACAGCAGTTCATTCCAATGTCACAGTGAACTTGCATTTGCTAGGGTCATGCCATGTCCTACTTAAAGAGTTTTAATGGAGTTTATAATATAAATATCCAAAATATAAATAAATAAATAATGTTCTTTAAGGAATTTGTATCAGAGAAGTACAGTTTCCATGTCAGGACATTTAGCTTTGCACCTGGTCACTTTATGTGACTAGTATCTAACCTGTATCCTGCTGAGAGTTTAACTACGATGGTAGTCATATGCAAATATGCAAATCCGCTCATTATGTGGCGACCAGATACCACATGTTTATCTAGTTAGCCTTTTTGGCCCACAATTTGTTTTGTACAGCAGTGTCTGTCCATTTTGCAGTTAAGCATTTTGTTTCATCAGGTCCCCAACCATGTGCATCCTCCATTGCTGACTTCCTTGCAGACAAGGAGTCAAATGCATCTTGGACCATCTCCTGAAGTGGCTTGAGTGATCAGATTTAAATCTGTTTTAAATGCGCCTTGGGTGTAAATGGGATCATTCTTGCTAGCAGCACAGACACGCAAACATTTGATGCTTGTCTGGTGATGGTTTAGTTGGTCACCCAGCATGCTGGAAGATCAGCATCAAAACATGTGCTGGTTCTGATCAGCTTCTCAACTTCCATTGCTGCTGACCAGCACACCAGCATGCAGAACAGAACGTATGGTGGTATTGTGACCAGTGAAGATGGTCAGTGCTGGAATTTCTAGCAGGGCTGTCATTCAAGACCTCATACTTGCGGTGGGAAAATTTTATGACCAATAGGTCCAGTTCATAACATTAACATGATGACAAATAAGGATGTGGTGATGCAGACTTCAGCTGGTTTACTTGTGCAGTGTTTCCTGCCATGGTCTCTGCTTCTAAAAGAGAGAGGGGTGCCGGGAGGGGCATTGAGAGAGCCTGCTAAACTATAATTTAGAGGGATTAGCATCAGAACCCTCTGTTTTCCTATTATGACCCACGCCAGCGTGCTCTGTTATCTAAAGCCTACCCTTTCCCAGAATCCTAACTCTCCCCACATATCGCAAATCAGGAGTAGTCCACCTGTTACCTACAGTCCAAATCAGTCTTCCCACACGTAAACACTACAAACCGCCCTTGAGAAAATTCTTCTCAGACAGACTTCAACGATCCCTGCACAAGCCCTTTCTCAGCCTGCTTGCGAAATGACTCATCCTCCAGCTGTTTATCCTGAGCAGACCGACAGGTGAAAGAATTTCCCCGCTGCTTTTACTTCAGGGCTCCTCGCTCCTGACGTCACAACGGAGATCACAGCGGAGTCCTGGCGCGAGCAGGGCTTCCCTCAGTGCGCGCGTTGCTAGGCGACAGGTGCACAAACAAAAACACTGGGGTTCCTCGCGCCGTGCCTTCGCGTGACCTGCCCGAGCGCCACGTTGGCCTGACGATAGCGCGTTCAAAGGGTTGCCCCGTTTCATAACGGTTCCGGTGGGTGAAGCAGGTTTATGGCTCTTAAGGGTTTTCTTTATCAGGTGTTCGCTGACTCGACTGCTCCAATCTAGCACAGCTTTTACTCCCACACTTTTCCCAACAGTGTAGCAACAGCGTGATCGGGCCTTTCAGTGGCCATATAACCATACAACCATACAACTACTCATATGTGTGTGTGTGTGAGTGTGTGAGTGTGTGAGTATATATATATATATATATATATATATATATATATATATATATATATATATATATATATATATATGCATAGTTCACAGTTCATAGTTCACAGTGCACTGGCAGTTCTGTGTTAGTTAAGCAGATTTTTACCCATTATGCTGCTGTTTACTGCTCATTTTCCAATTTTCTTTCTTTCTTTCTTTCTTTCTTTCTTCCTTTCTTTCATAGATAATTATTTACTGTCATGCTCATCATACTCATCATAAAGTGAGTTCTGTACATAAAACTGACGTGCTGTGAAAAGAGGCCAGTAAGACAAGGCGAGTCCAAGGTTGGTTGGTTAAGATCAGTAGCAGAATGTCATTGGAGTGCTGACATTATAGAGCCACTGGACTGTTATAATCCTGACATCTGGATTATATGAGTACTGCTTAAACTTTTCTGAACATTTGGATTCCCCCAGGTGATGTTCTGTTTGTGCAGGGAGACCATGAGGCTCTGAGTGAGTGACTGGGAGAAAATACCTCAAATTACTCTCATCATCTTTAGACAGTTGCACTCAGGAAGTGTCTGATTGCAGTGCTCTTGGGAAGGAAGATAAAGGTTTCCAGGAACAATAAATAATAAGTTTAGGCTGATATGGACAATACTGAGCTACACTTATAGAAGTAGTGTCTCTCAGTATGGCACTGGACCACCATGTTAAAACCAGTTGTCTCAGCATGGCATTGTAGAGGTTCCTAATGGTGTCCTGTAATAATCCATTCCATGCAGTTTGAATACTTTCATACAACGTCTGCAGATTTTGCGGTAGGGACTGATACCAGGCCTTTAGGATGTGTCACGTGTGCGACCGTGAAACCTGAATCATTCCCATGTCTCACAATGTCAAGCCAATCCACCAAGTTTCATTCCTGTTAGCTGAGTGCAACTATATGTGCAGCTATTATTTTGAAGATGAGTGTATATCAGATTGTCCAGACGGTAAGGATGCAAAACTGTAAATAAGAGACGAGTACCAGCAGACAAATGCTGCAACGGTAAGTGTCCATACAAGAGAATGTACCAGTGCCTTGAAAAACTTGTTTGTGTCACCAAACCGAGTTGGTATGACTAACTAAAGGCTAAATACTGGAAAAATGACTGTACGTGTAATACGTGTACATATCTGCACGTACAGAACTGTCGCAAGCGTGTGCCGACGTCAAGGTTGGATTTAATTATATTATGACTTGAGACGAAATCTGAGTTAATTGGCCAAGTCAGTCATTACGGTTTTTCTTAATGCCACACAGCAGAGGATGCCATCTCCCCATCAGAGGCAGAGAATCTCTGTTACAGCAGGAAATGTCTCTGGATATGGATACACACACAGACAGTATTACTACTATGTAAATGATATTAGGCCAGCTTTAGGAGCCAGAAATTTCACTCTACTGTTATTACTGGTACTATATTTTCTTTCTCTCTCTCTAGTACATGCCAAATTCTGCAGTTTGCCAAGCATCACAAAGACAGGCCAAGGAAAGTTCCGGCCAGAGCTCCAGTCCCTTTTTGCTGGTGAAACACAGCGGCTTAGCCAGCAGGGGCTGCATTCTTGCGGCATCTGTGTGTGTATCCTTGTATTTAACCTTTGGTGGGGACCAAATATCCCCCAGGTTAGTCAGAAAAAAAAAATGTTCACAAAGTGGGGACTTGTAGTCCATCCCTACAGCAGAAATTTGAATGAACTATATTTCAAATGTGTAGACATATTTTTATTTATTCGTAATAATTCTTTTTGATGACTGAGCTTACGGTTCACTGAATTGTTTAGCTACAGCGATTACTCAGAATCGCACCCCACAAAGACATAAATACAAGTGCGTGTGTGTATGCACCAGAAGAACCTTTGGCTGCTGGTGTTCAACAGGAACGGAAGTTGTAAATGTCCTGTGCGTGGGTTCATGTCCTCGGGGTTGGGGAGTGTGTGTGGGGGGGGGTTGTACTGTAGACTTACCTACGCAACACAGGTACATACCTCATACCTTTATCCTTATTCACACCCACGCATAGCAACAGGTGCATATGGGTGCAGCTGCTTTACTTCGTGCAACCATGACAATACGGGCCAGCTGATGACTAGCAGCTGACCTTTGGGTGGAAAGGTCTGTTTTTTTTTTTTTAAGATACTAAATGTTTCAGCAGAATTATCTCAGCCTGCTGAGCCATGTCCTCGTCGGTGATCATGGTAGTGTCAGAGTACTGTGCTCTGTTTGCAGCTTGGTATTCATTACTGAGACAACTTAGTTAGTGAGCTTCTAGTATATGTCCATTATTGCAGTTTTTCCGCATAGACTTTATCGCCAATTTATGAGGCCGGTTTAACAGAAACACCTACCACATTGGTGCACTTTGCAAGTTTACAACATTACTATAGTATGCTGCACAATGCATCAGCCAGCCTCTACCTTCCTGTCCACCTATAGGACCACCACGCACTAGATATTATATGGACAGACTGACCATTCAGTTCCTTATAGCAGGGACGCCAGCGGTGGCAGTGGCATGATAATGGGTGTTGCACAGGTGTGAACATAACAGCTTTTTACATGTACAGTATAGTTTATTTCTGACAGCACCTTCATGTAAAACAGGTAGAGTAAGCAAGAAGGTGGAGCAGAGCTACTTTACTAAACCGCAGCATTCGTAAGTGTACATAATGCCTATATGACAACTCATGATAACTCACATCAACCTATATAAATACTCATTAAGCCCTCATTCTAGCAAGTTTTCATTTTGATGTAATCCCACCTTTGCAAGTGTTATGGTAATGACTCTGATATACAGTATGTCTATAATAATGGACCATATGGACCACTCTATTGAGTGGGTCACACCATACAGCACTAGAGGTACACCTCTAGGCAACATACCCGACATACCCTTTTACACTCGCGCAATATATCATTAATTATGATGTAATATATTAAGCCATAGGGAAACTGTCCAGCAGGGTTTAGTTGACTCTATGGAAGCCATGGGTAATTCCATATTTTGGAATTCAGCTCCATCGCTTCTCTCCGCAACCAAATTCACACACCCCCAACCCCCCAACACACACAATTTTTTTTTTTTGCCCAAAATGGCTACATAATAATAATTGATTAATGTTGCCATGATGTGCTTTACTTGATGCTTATATAATGGAAAACTGTTCAAATGGGCGCCCTATCTATGTATTCCCATCATGACACTTTTGAATATGACATATTATATATATATTTTTATATATATATAATTGAATACAAATTTAAAACAATATTTTTTATTCCATTTTGACAACTTTTTTCAATTTATTTTAATATTTAAATTAAATTTAACATAATTTAACATTTTACATTTTTTAATAAAACAGTCAAACTTTATTTAGAAAAGTGCTGTACATTTTCATGTCACTACCAGAACACAATGCGAGTCTTATTTTACCCACACCCCTGTATTTTACAGCAGGAAGTGAGACTGCATGCCTGTCCCTCAGGTTGAGCAGTTAGTAAGTTAAAAGTCCCAAAGTCTGATGTAAAAATCTGTAAGTAACTCTAGGAACCATCATTACCCAAACTAACTGTTTGTGTTTTAACAGTTACAAAGTTAATAAAGTTAATATGTGTGTGCAGCTGTTTGTACCAGTTCTGAAATATTAAGAATGTTTTGTATGTCACAAAATGGAATGTTCAGTCATTTATTTCAATCAGTTAAAAGCACTCAAGGCATAAAAGATTTTAGTCTAGTTTCAGATAAAAGTCTGAAATGTGTTTTCAACAAATGATTTTAAACTTTGAACCAATTCTGCAGAATGATGCACACGGCTTTACGTCATGAAAGCCACGTGACGCCTAATGAATGTTGCCTTTCAGTGAAGTGTTACTGCACATTATTGAAATTACGAAACATGAAAGTACATGTAAAGGCACGTGAATTTGCACTGTCATTATCCTGAGTGGGTGCACTGGCTTATCTGAATTAAAATTTGACTAGTATCATTAATATTTCAATATTTTATGTATCACTACTGTAACTCTGAACCACTGGATTTCTGTATTACCATGGTGCACAAAATGCTTGTGGGCAGAAAAATATTAGAATTTATTTATTGAGAAATATCCATTACTACATATCTGTGAGTGGCAGACGTATGTGAACCTTTGCTTTCAGAATCTGGTGTGACCCCCTCATGCAGCAATAACTGCAACTAAAGCTTTCTGGTGAACTGCTGATTGGTTGATTGGCTTGGAGGAATGTTAGCCCATTTCTACTTGGTGGGTTTCCTCCTAGGAACTATTTGCTTCAGGTCCCTCTACCACATTTCGATTGGATTAATGTCTGGCCACTCCAAAACATTAACTTTTATTAAGGGTAAAGAAGAATAAAGTTAAACTCTGAAAAGTTTTACAGGTAAGCACGACTGTGTAACGAAATGCACTGCCATATTTTCTCCGGGTAGCCCAGTGAACAGTAACAAGAGTGAATAAACAATGACACGTCAGAATTATAAAGACTAAGTCAAAACGAATTAGCTTTAAAACCACAGGAATAACAGCAGGAAGAGCTAGAACCACCAAGGGCTGGCACTGATTTTGATACCATGGGGTTCCAGTTTACAGTCTGGCTGAAGCGCTTTATTGGTGGAGTGCATTACACTGGCTGATTCCTGAGAGCAGTCAGTAAATCAAACAGCCTAAAACACTCTTTAGCACTGATGTTACAGCGTGCTTTGCTTTGTCTCATGTCTGGACGAAGCGCATACATCACATATTTGGTCTGCATGTTGGCTTACCATGTAAAACACAGGGTTGGAGATCTCCCTTATATTTACAGCTTTCAAACAGCCTGGAGGCAACATTTATGTACTGTGATATATTCCTCTGGTCGCCCTAACTGCTTCACCAGTGGTTTAATGCCCAAACAAAAGTCCTCTTATCAACTAACAGTACCTATTAAGGAGGACCACTGGCCACAACATTTCACACTTTGGCTACTTTGGGTATCCGCCTGTTCTCTAGCGTGTTCTTGTGGCGTGATCTACAGTGTGAGCTCATTGCATCTTGACTGTTCATGTGCATATTTAGGTGAACTCTTCTAAACAGAGCAACTTTAAAGGGGTCCTGGAATGTATTTATTCTTTTTAGCACTGTTCACTGACATCTACATGTGTATTTGATATCAGTCCGGGTGAAAAATGGCCAGATGCAAAAATAGACAAGGAAAGGTAAAGACAAAATATGAGCCTCTGTGTTATAAGCTAGGTTGTCAATTTTCATACCCTATCCAAGGAACCAAACTGTTAATGTACGTGTTTAAGCACTGGAAATTGCCCTTGTATATGAAAGGTGCTATACAAATAAACTTCCCTTGCCTTGCCTTGCCTTGCCTTTAAAGGCTGAGGCTGAAACTGGCTCCCTATTGGCCAGCTTCTTAATTAAATGCTTCGTTCCACCTTAAATGCCACTTATGCAGGCTATACTAGCTATCCCAATGTTAGTAAGGCACAGGCAGGAAAAGAAAAAGAACCTTCATGCAAATAATTTGGCCCTTATACTAATTAGCTAGCTATGCTAATTACTCTGAGCTTGCTAGTAGCTATACAGGCTCCATACTTTCAATCTCAACATCAACACACTGTAAATTAAAGTTGTTCCTCGCTATGAAGCTTTCAGTTTAGGATGGTAAAGGCTGTGAGGCTAATAGAGGTGGAGCTGCTCCTCTCTTCAGACTCTTCAATGTTACATGCTGAATGAAGCTGCTCCATATTCTGAGAAGATGTCTAAAGAGAAATGTAATAAGCAAACTAGCAACACTGAATTAAACTCATCCAGGATCTTCTTAAAGGTGAATGTGGCTTCCTAATTGGCAGCTTGTGAATTTTCTTTTTCACTATAAAAGATGCCGTGTTTACATTCTGGCACCTGTAGCAGCTGCCGTATTTAATTCATGAGCTGAATAGGAAGCCAATTTCAGTCTTGTTCAAAGATGAACAGGAAAAGGGCTGAAACTGTCTTCACAGCCTGGAACGACAGATTTCACAAATCTATTTGGACACAACATGGATATGGCAAAAATTGAATTTGGGCTGGCAGTCTGAACTACGCCTAGACGTTAGACTGTATTACTGATGTTAATTGGCCAAAGGTTTTGATGAGGACGCCTGTATTAGATTAGATTTCCCATATCTCAGCTGTATACCTCCATAATTAACAGTCTGAGTTTACACCTAGGACACTGGCATCTTGTGAGGGCTTTAAATCTTTCACTTTTTGCTGCTTTGTGTTTCAGACGTGCAAAACTCTTCTGAAATAAATAAAACATAATTTCAAAAGAAGGAACTGTTGGCTGCCTATTTACCATAACCCAGACCTTGATCCTTTTGACCATAGAGAAATAGCTGGTGGAAACAGGTTTTCCTTCTGTAAGTGGGAACCAACTCAATCACCCAAACCATCTCAGCTACATAACACAATAAGAGCTCACCCAGAACAAAACACCCACATAAAGAATGCCGTTCTATAAAGAAAAATAAAGTGCTATCAATCAAAAACCAGCCAGGTCACAAAGCGTAGGCGTCAAGCAAGACAGCAGACAATGTGTCATGCCAATTATCTACATTTCTCATGGCTAAACTCCACATAAAATGCACAGAAATATCCGGTGGTCTGATTTCCAGCAAATCAAGAAGAAACTTTCGGCCACATGGGGATGAATAACAAACCGACTGGTGGGGTTTTTGGATGAAGAAAAGCAGATACAGGTTTTGTGTTCCTGGTGCGATGACCAAATAGCTCAGCTGCATCTTAGCATGAACACCATCAGCATATCATCTACACCAAAACCGCGACACACGGAACAATGAGTGTCATAGGAACATGCAGTCCTATCAGTCTAGCTAACCAGAATGACCTCAAAACTAGACGTCTCGTGTCTCGACAATTATCTAACGATGTTTTGAATAGTTCCACAGGACGTGTGCAGGTGAACACACATGCTGAGAAGAACCAACAAACCTTGAGGTGTCAGAATTAACCCTGAACAAACCCAACCAATGTCAGTTTGCAATTCCGATTACACTGTGCAGCAGTACCGATGCTTTTTGGTCTAATGCTTATAGTATATGGCTTATAGCATAATATTTACACTGGTCACAATAATACCATGTGTATTATGTCTATCTTGTGCAATAATGGCACCATTGTATACAATGTGTAATATTTTCAATGCTGAACATTAAAAATTTTCCATAGTTACTTCCTGTCCGTCTGTGCTGTCTAGTATGTCTACCTGTTGTCTATGTGCTCTTGTCTTTATGTTATCTTTGCATATCAGAGTCTGGAGGAACGCAATCTCGTTCAGCTGCCTTCGCCAACTTCCTGATTCTCACCAATCAGACTTGCATGCCCATCAATGTATTTTAAGCTTTAAATTAAATGGGGCCTAATTAATTGTGCGTACTACTAATAGCCAGCACAGTAAGCATTTTACACATACACTCATCAATAGTTGCAACCCGATGGAAGTGTCTGATTGCAATGCTATGGGGAAGGAAGATAAAGGTCACCAGAAACAATAAATGATGATAGATTTAGACTGATATGGGCGATATTTACAGAAGTAGAGTCTAAATGACAATAAAGTTCACTTGACTTTGACTTTTGAACCCCAAACTGTGCTAAGCTCCCTGAACAAGCTTTAGGGAGGGATGGTACTTTTGTAAATGAGATGCACACACAGGCAGAACCTTTCTAAAAGTGTAGAAGTTCCACATAACACTTAGGCCCTTGACCAATTTACCCTTGAATCGTACAATCCAAGCCAAGAACCATTAGGAACCTTGTCTTAAGGGTTTGTCTAAACTAACCTTTCACGGAAGATACAAAGACTTTGTCAATGTTTCCTTTGGAGGTAAATAGGAAATCATAATGCATGCGGTATCAGTGAGGGTCTCTGAGCTAGCGGAGCGTTCTGTTCTTTGGAGGGTGGGGGCGGTGGAAGTGGCAGATGAGACATGATCTTACTGGTTAATATTGTTTCTCCCAACAGTTTTAGAGGCAGGGAAAAGTCATTCCAATTTACAATTTAAAAGTCATTTAACAGTGGATGGCAGATTACGGGCTAGAGTGGGTGCTCATCTTTGTTACTGGAAAACACCAATCAGAGTACACAACCAGAACAACACAACAAAAGATTCTGATGTCCACAGCTGCCTTCAGGATATCCAACTGTGAGTGTGAGAGAAGAAAGAACGTTCTAGTTCCCACCAACCAGACCTTTATTTTAACCTTGGGATGATATGGTTATGCATGAATCGTGCGTACAGAAGCCATATTACAAAAACTTACATATACTTATCTTCAAGAGAATACTAGCACCCTGAAGTAAATATCAGATTGCAGTGCTATCGGGAAGGAAGATATGAGGAACAATAAGAGTTTTAGACTGATTTAAAATTAGACTAATATGGGCAATAACTATTGAGCTACACATACAGAAGTAGTGTCTCTCAGTATGGTGTTGGGCCACCATATTTGCTAATGCAACATGCCAGATGTCTTGGCATGGAGTCGCAGAGGTTCCTAATGGTGTGATAATCTCATGTAGCGTGAATGTTCTCACACAGTTCCTGCAGATTTTGCGGGATGGGTGGAGGTGCCACGGTGCCTCCACACACGGATTCGTTGCCCATCTCCATCAAGACAAAAGGCTCACTATGGAAGATGGCATGCTGCCATTCAGTCACTCCATGACAGTCCAGCACAACACCACTGTAGTCTTTGATTATGCTGACGTGGTATGACTGTAACGGTCTGTGTGTAGTAGTCCTGCGCTGTGCAGTTATCTGACAATGGTGCTGGCACTAACACGATGACTAATTGTGACTGTTGAGTCAGTCAGTTACAGTGATAAGACCCGTCCTTGCTTACGTCACATGTGCAACCATTCTTTTGATGATGAGTGTAATAGGTTATCTTTAATATGACAGGGTACATAACCCTATATGGTTAAAAAGGTCGATTTTAATTTCAGTTTAACTTTACTTGGTGCATGTCCACATTGGTCAACATGTAGAACTGGAACTTTCTACATGCCACTTTTGCCTAGCAGAAAGGAGTCTTTATTCATGGATGCAATCACCTCTCAAGCGTGTGCAGTCATACAGAACGTATTATTATTAATAACAACAACAATGATGATTTCTGAACTGGCAACAGATCTACACAGGCTACAGTAGACGGCTTAAACAAGTAGAGAAGGCCTCGACATTAGCGCTGCCGTCTTTGATACGCTTTACCAAAAGAGGCTGGTTCGTAAGTCGCAGGTGACCCACACAATAAATGACATCAAAAGCTCCGAGCTGCTATTGTCCGACAATCTTTAAAGGTTCCAGAGCCTGTCGCGATGACCTCAGCACTGACCCAAGTCCGGCTGCGTGTGAACAATGAGCACCCCAGGGAGGACGTCCCATCGTTGCTGGGCTGACACAGACGAGTGTATGTAAGAAGTCCAGACATTCCTCTGAACTTCCCATTGTGCTTTTACGCGCCATGTCCTACAGCAGGAAGTGATATAGAGCTGGCAAGCTCTCAGATACAGCCAGACACAACTGTGTCACGTTAAACTAGCCTAAATCTGGAAGTGAGTAATGTACATTTTTAAGGTGTGAGGTCAACTAACAGGTGAGGTCACTTACAATCAGCTGAAGAGTCAGATTCATCTGTTTAAACCATTCCGATGTAATTACGTAATACATTCTTAATTACATTCTTAATTACATGATGAACTACAGTCGCATTTGGTATGGAATCCACTTTGTATGCATCTAGTCATTGCCAATTCCACCCACTATTACACAAGCCAAGCTGAGGTGGGAGTGTAAAGGCTTGGGTTGGATATTGCTGATTTGGCTCATTGATTCTTGTTCCTAACCATTCCAAGTATCAATTCCAATATGGCGGAAAAAGGGCTCAGATGTTTAGATATAAAGAATGTCCTAACTCGTTATCTTTCAGCTGTGGGCTTCACGAATTGCAGCCCTGAGGCTGAGGGTTATCCGTGGTTGCAGCATTATCAGCAGCGACAGTCACTTTATCCATTATGCCCAATTCTTGCAAAATGCCACTTCATTTCTTCAGCTACCCTGGTCCCGTTTCTGCTTTGTTATTAGTGTTTTCTCTAATTTTGTTCCCTTCTTACAGAGTGTCAATGTCAGGCAACGATCTTGAGAAACCGTTGTGCAGCTATCACTTTGCTCACGGTACTAAGCTCTATTACATTTGTCTTTTATACCAAGCAGAAACAGAACATTATTCAACTGTGAGTGAAATGTACCCAATAGCGTGTACAACCTCCACAAGCACAAATAACCGCTGAGATTGGATTTGGCGTGGACAGGACAAGTTTCTGGACATAGGTCACATCAATCTTCACTTCCACTGCTGGTAGACCCATACGACTTTACGCTATCACACACCTGCAGATTCAGCTACTTCCTTCATGCTATGGCCTTTGGCATACCCCAAATGCAATACCTCGCTTTTAGCCAATCATTAACATCTGCTTTGCAACCCATTCTCCACACATGGAACGTTCACTGCACTGTACCCACTTTTCTCAACCCATAAATCCCGTCACTCACCCCACAGGTGTTTATAGCCCCAGCATTGAGGAGCATGAAATTACTACCACCTTAAACAAACAAGGTGACCATTTTTTGTTTGATAAGCTTATAAACACTGTACTGATGCGAATATCAAAACTCATCATCAAAACTTTACCTTTGCCTGCAATTCATGGTGAATTGACAGTCTTCACTCTGACACAGTTATCACTCTGACATGACAACGATAACTGCACAGTTAGTACGCCGTTAGCGTGGCCATTTATTTGAAGCAATTACAAAAGAAAATGCATTTGTTTTTTTTTAATCAGGTGCCCTGTTCTCGGGTTTAACACCCATCCCCAGAAGGCTAGTGTCTGCTTCACTACATCGGCACCATGGCTAAGGGTGTAAGAAAATATCCAAAACTTTAGACAAACTGGACACTACGTACAGGGGTTAGACAATGAAACTGTAACACCTGGTTTTAGACCACAATCATTTATTAGTATGGTGTAGGGCCTCCTTTTGCGGCCAATACAGCGTCAGTTCATCTTGGGAATGACATATACTGTGTCCTGCACAGTGGTCAGAGGGATTCTAAGCCATTCTTCTTGCAGGATAGTGGCCAGGTCACTACGTGATGCTGGTGGAGGTTCGTCCTTCTTGGTGGTATGCTGACATTACCCTGGATACCGTGGCTCTTGATACATCACAAAGACTTGCTGTCTTGGTCACAGATGCGCCAGCAAGACGTGCACCAACAGTCTGTCCTCTTTTGAACTCTGGTATGTCGCCCATAATGTTGTGTGCATTGCAGTATTTTGAGCAGAACTGTGCTCTTACCTGCTAACTGAACCTTCACACTCTGCTCTTACTGGTGCAATGTGCAATTAATGAAGATTGGCCACCAGGCTGGTCCAATTTAGCCATGAGACCTCCCACACTAAAATGACAGGTGTTTCAGTTTCATTGTCCAACCTCTGTATATCTGAGTAAATCACTAATCATGAATACATGTAGCAATTCTCAAAAACATAGAAGCAACTTCTAATTAGAAGTTGATCACTATGATTTCTGCTGTTCCAGGAGGTAGTGTCTTTGCAAAACTGAAATAAGACAATTACACATGGTGTATATTGAGAAAACAGCTTTATCTTATTATTAGATCTGCAGACGAGAGTTTTAGAGAGACATGAAAAGTACAGAAGAATGTATTAAAGCATCACATTGTAATTCTGCTGCCAACCGCAGAGGGCTGGCGCTGTCTTAGCAGTGATCTCTAGAACTGCGGACAGGACAGGAGCAACATTCCCAGCTCATTCTCAACATGTGTGGCACAACTGAGACACATATACATACAAGTTGTGCCGTTAATTTGGAAGAGAGTGTGCAGGAAAAGAAAGAGAGCCTAAATAAATCGTAAATCCTAAATTCTGACATGACACAATGTCAGTTCCTTTCAATGGCAGCGAGCACCCAGTCGTATTTTTAGCACGTAACGGCATCTGTGGTAAACATGAGGGTGGCACGGTCAACTGAGCTCTTCACCTTTTTCACACCTCCCAGTAATACTGAAAACAGAACATACTTAAAGAACAATAACTAATAAACACAGTACAACCCCCACAATCAATATGAAAATACAACAGAAGAAGAAAAAAAAACAAAAACACTCATGATTTTTGATGATTGACCTTCTGTAAGTCTGTAAGAGTGCAAACGTAGCTGACCTACAAGCACAGTGACATTTTTTAAGTGCTAATGGATTGCCATTAGACTGGCTTTTAAACACCAATACTGGCCCTTTACAAGTACACTAATTACGCAGCAGTACTAACATTTGTGGGCATAAGATTCCTGGTACATGGTAACTCCTGCCAAGCAGCCTGACGTGTACAAAAGCACTGGATAAGAATCAGAAGAGGTAACAGCTAATAGGCCCTAACCATGGCCACTTGTAACTCTGAAGGTGTCCTGGATTGTATCTTAGATGAGGAGCGGTAACTCTAGCACTGAACATAAACAAACATGATATCTGCTGACTTCCACATAGAAAGACACTGATGGTCCATGAAAACGCAGTATGCATCACAGAAGACCTGAGACCTGAGAAACACCTGCAGTGTTCGAGGGACTTCAAGAGTAGCTCAGGAGCTACTCCTAACTGAAACTGAAAAATATGACCACCATGGAGGGTAAAACGCCTCATCAAGATTGATTCTGTACACAACTGTATTACTTTGTTTCTACACAGTCGAGTCACATTATTATGACCTTATTCTGAGTAACCACTGTGTGCCGGCATAGACGAGCTGGGAACAGCTCAATGACTTCTTGGTAGGTTGTTACAGGTATCTGGAGCCATGATGAGTGCAGTGCAACACACAGCTGCTGGAGGGTGCATGGATATGCTCAATTGGGTTCAACTCTGGGGAAATAAGGGGCCATGGTTAAAATTTGCTAGTCTTAGACCTGCTCTTCCAACCCAGGTTACAGCCAATTTCTAGCTGTTTGACATGTCACATAGTCATGCTGGAAGATCCCATCCGCTCCAGGAAGAAAATCAGCATGTATGGGTGTACCTGATCTTCAAGGATGGATTTATACCCAAACTGGATGAGGGCGGTTTCCACATGGAGTGGGCTCTGAGAATGCCAGGAAAAAAACTTGACTTCCTTAATGAGTCTTAGGCTGCCACCATCAAAAGTAGAAAGTGGTCATAATAATGTGAAACGAGTGTGTATTTGTGAAAAGAATTGTTCTGCACATATGGAAAATAAAACTTGTAAAAATTGCATTGACAATTTAACGATTCAAAGTTGCTGGAATTGACATCTTACAATTTAATCTCTGTATGCTGCATCTATTGCCAGCTGTCAATTACCACAGATCATTTCTGATGCACTTCCCTGTAGTAAATGTTACCTCACTGGTTTAAAACACATAATATAGGAGCTGATGGGCTGGTTCTGCAATGTGCTTTCAGAGAGATTGTCTGTTCTATGCTATTCTCTTCTATACTATTCTTTTAAGTTAAAATAAATTGTTACCTGTGGTAAATCAACCATTTGCTACAGATGCAGCAGACAGAGACTGGGCTTGACAATGCTGGAGTATTCTTTAGTAAATGGCTAGTAACAGGTTCCATCCAAATACGTTGGTACAGTTTACGTCTGAAAACAAAACATTAAAAAAAAAAAAAAAAAAAAAAAAATCCTCCTCAAACACTGCAGAGACACCGCTCGCTCAGGTCCAGACAGCAACACAGACCGAGAAAGCAAGAGAGAGACACACAGAGAGAGAGAGAGACACAAAGAAAGAGAGAGACACAAAGAAAGAGAGAGAGAGAAAGAGAGAGACACACACAGAGAGAGAGAGACACAAAGAGAGAGAGAGAGAGACACAAAGAGAGAGAGAGAGAGACACAAAGAGAGAGAGAGAGAGACACAAAAAGAGAGAGAGAGAGACACAAAAAGAGAGAGAGAGAGAGAGAGAGAGAGAGAGAGAGAGAGAGAGAGAGAGAGAGAGAGAGAGAGAGAGAGAGTCAGAGAGAGTCTAAGAGTGAGAGTGAGAAAGAAAATTTAGGCCCAGGGTCTGCAGGAGATGGCCGAAGTTCTACTACTGGGTCCGGAGCTGATAGTCTGCAAAGAAACAAGGAAATGAGCCACGTTTAATTAAAGCGTTCAGAACGGCAGGAAATCGGGGGGTGGGGGTGGATGGAGGTGGGGGGGGGCCTAGTTTGAAAAGTTAATTGTGACAGCTGAGCTTTTCCGCCCAGCCGTCCAAGAGCACAATGCAGAATAAGACTGGGTTTGGAGACGCAAGATAACCTGATGATACTGGCTTCAATTCAGGATATGAGAGGTGGGAAACAAAGGCGAGGGAATCAAGCTGCTCCTGCCTCGACTCTCGGAACATGAACTATTATACTACTTAAACCTAATATTAGAACTCCATCGCTGGATCAAAATCTCATAACTTTCTTTTCCCCCCTATACGATATGAAAACAGCAGCTGCCTTTAGACGGTGTGAAGGGTTTGACGAATGAGCAAATAAAAAAAGGGTCCAAAACATTTAAGTCCGTTTTTCCTAACTTAATGTTTCCAGAATGTTTTTCTGGAAAGCTGCCCCTCTGGACTGCTTGTTCTGACTATGAAACTTCAGCCCTGTTCAGACAGGAATAGTGTATCAGGAGGACATCTGTACATTAAATAAATACATTCATTAATAAAAATTAACATCTGATTGGAAAGCATTACTAGGTAGGTTTGGGGGATTTGGAGACATCTCTGGTCTCACACAACTGCATGCAACTTTTGTCATGTTTGTTTTGTTTCAGACCCCCAACAAGAGGATGAATCTGATTTTTAACTAGCAAATTAAAAGAGCATTTGAAGAGAAGTCCTCTACTGCCATCACACCTTCATCAGTGTAAGGCTGCATTTGTACTTAAGACCTAAACATCAATGTGTTGTGCATATATACATATACTATACAAAAGTACGCTTTACATCTTCAGCTGCCATAATGAGAATTCCTTTAACAAGCGTGCAGCATCTCACTTCCCTGACTGATCTCACTTCTACCTCCTGATCACGTTCTCCCAGACAGGATTAACGTTTTACCACATAGACGAAGACAGCAGTGACTGAGTGACCCTTCGAAAGCATCCATTCGTCACTTCAGAACTGTACTTGAATTCTATCATTGGTTTGATTTTAATGTTTTTTTTCGGGTCAACTGATACACCAAACTAAGTCATTGAAACTGATACAGATGTTATACCTGCCTAGAAAATACATGAGAGGTGCATATCTACACTTTTCAGGCGACTATATATCGTGAATCTACAAGTGTTAGGCTATTAGGCATCAGAGGATGGCCATATCTAGGGCAGCAAGTACCCAATGATAGAAGAAAAAACCGTCCTATCAATATATGGGTTAATGATTTATCAGTATCGCATGTAGCATCTGAAACTGATACAAGATATGTTATAAATAAATTTAGAACCAGGGGATAAGGACAAGAAATAAATAAATAAATAAATAAATAAATAAGATGTGGACAAATCTACCTGGATTAGCATACAGAGACTTTGTAATGCAGAGATATTTGCACAAAAAATGGCCTATAAATGATGAAATATTGATGTAAAATAGCTGTTATCTACCAACACATATGATTCTGACAGTACTGTGCATTTCTCTTCATCACTGGTGTCAGAATAAAACCGTGTATTCCTATTTTTATCGACTTTCAGTTTTGGGTGTCGTTTTTAAATGCTTGTTGTCCTGTGCAGATCATGAAGAATCGACCAATCGGCCCAAATGTATTGGAAAAAATCAGATTACATCGACATCCATAAAAGTAAGCATGTTTTTTCCCCCCTCTCCTCCTTCTGTTCTGACAGCAGTGATATAATATTATTAAAATTTTCTGAAGTCATTACAGAGAGGACTGATACACGTCCTTTCAGGGTAAATAACGCACACTGTATATACTTTGGTTTGAGTCGTTTTCCTGAGAACTTCAGAATTTTGATTATTTTTACACACGTCCACATCAAATAACCAACATCCTGCCCAAAAGAAGAATGTACAGAATGTACTCTCTTACTCCATCTTTCTAATGTCTGTCAGCACGGCCTCTGAAGGAGCCCGAACTCTACCTCTGTCAGAAACATCCTCTTTTCACAGAAACATTACATCTCAGCACTCAACTATCTATCGTTTGACTTTTACCAAATTGCCTAATTATTGCCCAATACCTGCAACACTCTGAAAAACAATGACAAATATAGAGCTGGAGAAAGTTGAGTGTGAGAATTGGTACAGGCAGGGGAGGATGTGTGTGGAGTCAGCATCAATTCACCCTGTGCATTTTATTACCGTGAATTACCATGAATTAACTGCAGCGTAATTTTCAATAGTACATGAAATTAACATTCTACAACCGTCCTAAACTCCAGTCTGTGATTTTGCTGTTAATGCTAATATTGTTGATGTTGCTTTATCAGGAATCTTGTTGTGACATGGGGAGTAGCTTATCTAATCTGTGTATCTTTTGTGCAAGTGACAAAAAGAAGGAGAGAGGGAAAGAGAAAGAGAAAGGGATTGTGCACACGTGAGCACATGCTCATTCTGCTCACCTCCATTCTGGGTGATGTATCGTACCCATGGAAGTGCCTGGTAGCCACTCTTCTCAATGATCTTCAGGTAGCGCACCTGTTGAACACAAGCCACGTCAGTAATGGCATTAGGCACAACACAAAACCACACTGTGTACATGCAAACACTCGGGCGCTCCCTGTCAAGCTTTTCCATCACAGGAGAAGCACCTGTCTTTACACAGTGTGGTAATTTAATGGAGATGGACAGACAAAAATGACATTAGTGTAGTTCAAATAACTAGTAAAATAAAAATCAATGCAACAAAGTCATTGTCACATGGACATCAGGAATGTTCTTCTCCGGCTCCGTTTTTCTTGCTCTGACAGCTGGAATAAATTTTGGTTTCATCATATACAACAGGGGATGCATGTACAATGCATCTAAAAATGCAAAAAAAAAAAAAAAAAATTGAGCACACCTGGCCAAAAAAAAAAAAAAAAACAGGACATAACATGAACATTGCGCTTGATATCTGTCTATTAGGTGTGTGTGTGTGTGTGTTGAGGGCTGGGGTGTGGTGTGGTATTTTGCATGGCAACATTATGTAGATACACATATTAAACAAAAAACATTTTTACTTTGGGGACAAAATAAACAGTAAAGTTTTTTTTTTAAACAAATTGTAATATATTCCAATATATGTTATCGCAATAATCGGCATCTCACAATATTGTTATATCGATATGTTATATTGTAAATTGAGTATCATGACAATATCGATTGAGGGGCCTTTAGTGATCCCCACCACCCCTCTTTTTCCCCCGCCACCCTCCCTTTATTTGCTGTTGTTTGAGTTTAAGATGTTGGAAGGGAAGAAGCAGTGAAAAACAGGTAGAGAACAGGTAAATTAATTTTACTTCATCAAATCTTAATCTGACCTTAGGTGCCTTCCCGGATCACTGTATCATTCATCCGTCCTAGACTTGACTACAGATTTGTCTGTACAGCGCTATGGGCGTCGCTTGCAATACACAATGCTATATCTCTTTTAAAAATGACTTTAATTAAAAAACCATTTAGTTGGAGCATAATAGTTGGAACACCCCCAGCCAAACGATGAGCTTGGTTGACTCTCTGTAAAATGAAAGACACAACTACATCAAATGTATGACATGTCATTAAATTTTTATTTAGTTTTAGTTTTTAAAAAGCCTTATTTAACTCTTTGCTACCCATGGAGGGTGCACGTACACCTGGCCAGGGATGTTTACACTTTGTACTTCGACTTTGGAAGTTGATTGTTTAAAAAAAAAAAAAAAAAAATCTTTAAAATGGAAGAGACACTTGTGCATACTGGCCTTCGCAGTAATCATAATATGCAAATGCACTCCAATGCAACCAAGCATTTTGGTCTGGATATTTTTAAATGTTCCAATGAACTTGTACAACTGGGTAAACAGCGCAGGTCACTAATCTTTCAGGTCATGCAATTGGCTTGATGCATTTTGGCTGTACTACGCATCAATCTAATTGCAACACAGCATTATGTACATTATCTGAACCTAGGGGACGTCCTCCGTGGGGGCCATGACAATGACACCAGAGCATGGGAAAGTAGTAGAATTGTATACGAGCAGAGGAAGTGTTTGAAGAAGTGAGATTGAGGAAATGGCACCTTTTTCGCTACAGAGAGATATTGAGACACGCACGGTGCCCTTCCAGCCATGCATTGCATCACGCAAGATTTTGCACAATCACCCCCCCCCAACAAAAAAAAAAAAGAAATACGCTGAAAAGGCAATACAGAGCTCTTGGAAGAGCTGACAAACATTCTTCATGGAGTAAATCCTGGGTCAAGAGCCTAGAATTTGGTGGATCAAGAGAAGCTTTTAGCATCCTCCCAAAGTATATGCGTGCTAAAAAGCCCCATCATCTGTAGAGCAGTTTTGGGCTGCATTCTCCGAGGACAGACCCAAACCTCCCAAACCCAGGCTCCAAAATAGTATCTATATGGGTAAAATAGCAGCAGAGCTTTTCTAAGAACAAAATCCATATTCTCAGTATGCATCAAATTCAGGGTTATAAAAGCAAAGCATAGAAATAGTTTCTCTCAGGACTATTTCCAATCAAAATTGGAGGAGAACCCTTGAGAACCACCTCCGCGGAGACACGCTGGCGACTATTTCGGGCCGGCCGTGCGTGGAGTTGAGTGGGTCGGTGCAGTGACACCCTTGGGTGCAACGGAGCACTATTTAAAACTTAACAGGCCTCCCTTTTGGACCTACCCGTGGACTGGCAGAGTGACGAGACGACTATCTAAATGTAGCTTTCTCTTCACGGCCTTTTGGGTCAGAGCGTACGCGAACGTAGCGGTTAGGTCCTCTAGGTTCTCGTCAAGCCGTGTTTGGGTCATGGCTCCAGTCAGGTCATGCAGTCCTGGGCCAATATGGTGCTGGGGTTACAAGAAAAAGCCCTGAGGTACACTATCAAACAGTCTCCAGAGGATTAAGTTTGGCTTTACTGGAATTCGCTATACAAGACGAGCTAAGGGACACCGTTTGTAGCCCTTAAGGTGGCTTTGGCTCCGAGTGCTCGTGTGTTTACTGTGCACCGGTCTCTCATTAGTGCGGCATGTCCTAGTAGACGCTGTGGCCTACAGAGCATGCTCGCAGTCCGGAGACAGACCGCCAGACTGTCACTGTCCCAAAGCTTACAGACATGCAGTCTAGTCACTCACACACACACACATATACACTCCCAAAAGCCTGTGCTTGTAAATTCTCCACCTCAGCACTGGAGAGCACGGCCGCTGAGTCAGCGTTCTTCTCGGCCCGTTTGTGCATAGCAAGTGGGTAAAGGCTATTTCTGTGATGGCTCGAGCTCTAGACTCAATAAATCAATGTCTGCAGTGAAAGAAAGCCTGTAAAATACAGCAACATTGTGTAAAAGCACATCAGCAAAGGTCTTATACAGCAAGCCTGTAGCTAATATCACAGTTTGGGGTTTCAGATTATCTCACAGGGTGACTCCTGTAGTGTATCAGTGCCAGGCAAAACTTAAAGAAATACAAAATGCATTTTAGAATTCTGTAAAAATATACGGGGATATATTTCTATTACGAGGCAGAACATCTTTCAGTTTTAATTTCTGCATCACCGTTGCTATAGGTAAACAGAATCCAAATGATCTCAGTTTTCCTCCTTCTTACCGACAGGATTTTACAGGACACTTGTGTCTCAGCACCTTTTAGAATTTGTAAAAATGTGGAACCATTTTTTTTGTTTTCAAAACCGGAATATTTTGATTACCACATGAACAAAAGCAAAATTGTGGTTAATTACGTAATAGGTAAATGCTGTTTCTTGGAAAACATCAACAAGTAATTGAAGCGTGTGAAAAACCTCCCAATATCAGAGTGCAACTAATGATCTTGTCTTTATAACAGCATGTGAGTGTAAGCTGTCGAATTGTTTAAAAGTAAGATTCTGCATATTCATAATCACAAACTTTAGTTTTTTAAGACAAAGTTTTTAAAAAGATCATAACTTTTACTTCGACATAAAAATATTCTAAATATGCAAAAAAAAAAGCAGTTTTTATGGTTTTGCTTAGCGTCTCGTAGTCCAGTAGGTAGTGCAGCATAAGAATTTCATTGTACAGTGCAACTGCTTGTTTCTCTGTGCACAGGACAACAAACTCCTGAATCTTTAATCCTAAATATTGAGTATAGATGCTTTCACACAGGTATACTGCATGACACAAAGCAATCATCCTACAGGTCCAGCTGATCTTAAATTCAGGGCAGACGAAGAAAGATCGAAACGATTCTAAAAGAGGGTTTAATATTGGGCATTAATGGCAGGAGCTTTATTCACAAAGACTGATCTACTGGCTAGGTAATTATATAGGAACAGTGGTTAAAGAGAAACTTGCATGTAGCTCTATGAGAAAGTCGCCAGTAAGTATGATAGAACACGTGCATGCATTGGTGCGATATGCAAGTAAGAACAGAAGAGCAACTGTTCCTCAGGTGACTGACAATGACAATGCACGATGTGATCAGACTCTGTCCGCGAGAACTGTCCACCCACAACTACAAGCAGTGGGATATTTTAGCAGGACTGAAAGCATCAATGTCTCCTTACTAGGATAAATGCACATTTGAGAGTTCAGTGATACATAACAACAAACAAAGTGATCTGGTCACATCTCCACAATGGCCAAAAACAAGTAAAAGCCTGAGCGCTATGGTTGTCTGACCTTCACCAGAACTCAACCCAGTTGAGGTCTGACTAAATGAAGAGCAGAATTAGTTTTCATTTGTTCAGATTCTCTTCTTCAGAAGCTCCTCCAGACTTCTTCTGAGACATCGTTCCACCAGTGTTTCTCAGCTTCACAGCTTTAGCTTCCTTCAACAGCGAACTGCCAGCACACGTCGTCACATGGATTTTATTTTTTAGCAAGCATGCGTCACAGCCCAGCTAGAACTTACGTATATATTTATTATTCCCCTTTTTATAATTATTAAAATGTATTTTTAAATGTGCATTTTTGTAAGCTTTAGTCTGTTTTACAAAAAACAAAACAAACAAAAAAAAGGTCACTGTTGTCAGACAACTTGAAGGTTCTCAGTCAACTAATAGGGTCTCCGACTGACGATTCGACTCGTCGACTTCTAGAGGGCAGCCCCAGTTACTACACTCCTACATAGTAGGACTAAACTTAACAAAATGGGCAGTTTATATCGAAACAAGGTAGCTCTCCCTTCTGATGATCCTCCATGCAAATCTTCATACATAATTGACTTCATCCATCAAACCATTTCATCTACCCTGATTTTGCATTTGTGATCAGTGAAGCTTTAAGAGTCGCTAGGTGCTAAATACAAGGGGCATTGGTGGAAACAGTGAATCACTGTTCATTTATTGAACTGAAAAGAAAAGATCTAAATTAACACAGATGAGCACATTACCAAACTAGAGAGCATTTCCAAAGGAAAAATTGCAAAAGTAAGTATTTTGCTGCTACTGAAGCTAGCATCACTAAGGTGAACAAAGCAGCTAGCCAACACAGGGCTACGGGGTATTTCACACAGGCTACTGGCTGTAACAAAGGAAACCAGAAAAGTCCAGTATGAACAAAAAAAAAAGGGGTTAATGCAATCTCCAAAAAAGGAGAAACGCGAACCTAAAGATGGCATCTTACAACATTTGTTAGGAGCAATCAAGATGCCCCAGTGTTTCAGAGGTGGAACTTTAACCACAGGCTAGTGCATGAAAAAGCAATTAAGATGTCGAACCTTAAAATGCATGTTTAAAACCAGTCGGCTTTTTCAGTAACTGCATGAAAATTACAGGTCTCTGATCGAAAGCCAGTCTTAGCCCTGCAGACTGATTAGCTGCTAAGGGTGACGTTTTGGTGTATGAGTGAAACTGTCATTTACCACATATTTTGGCCTGTCTGCCCTCACCAACGAGACCAATCGGTAGCCCAGCGTGGAGGGGGAAAAAAAGTCAATCGCTTAAAGCGGTATCCCAAATTTAAGACCTATGCCGCCTCTTGCTGTTGTTACAGCATCAGTAAAATGCCACCCATAAAGATTTGAAACCTGCACTGGCACGCTTGCAGAGCGCATGGGCTAAACATAGCAATGTTGGGACCAAAGAAAATAAAAGGTCAGGTCTAGAATCAGTGTATACTGGTGTGTGTGTGTGTGTGTGTGTGTGTGTGCGCGTTTTCCGTATGTGTATCCACAGGTCAGACGAGAGCACCAGTAAAGGTCCCGGGACATGTCAGACACCAGCGTCAACCAGTCTCCCCTGTCTAGTATGTGCAGGGCCTGTGGCCTGTGTGCTAACCCCAGGCGGGACGCGCTATCTCGCGCCACTTCAAGGCCAAAAAGGCTGGGGCCTTGACGCCTGGCCGCTGGTTTAGTGGCTGGCTAGGAGAACGCCGCCTCAGGAGCGCTCCGGCGGCTCGCGGGCGGGTGCGGCAAAGGCCGGGAACGAGAGAGGGCAGACAGACGTGCTGACCACAGGAGAGAGGGAGAGGGTGAGAGGGAAAGAACGAAAGAGAGGGAAAAAGAGCGTAAGAGTGAGGGTGAGAGAGAGAGACAGAAAGAGAGGGAGAGAAGTTTAAGTGGAAGGGTTATCAAAGCATCCCTGAGGTTTTATCCCATTCCACTCTCACGGGAACAGGGCAGTCAGCAAGTTCACTCTGGAGTCGGCTGCCGCAGTGACCTTGCTGAACCTGTTGGAGTGTGTGTAGGCCAGACGCAAGGTAAAGCATGTGGCCAGTAAGGATGGTCACAGTGTGGCCTTGTTAGAGAAGACCCAAGCTTGCAAAGAACCTTCATGAGGTTTAGCTGACTGACGGTTAAGACATTTTTCCACTGACTGTAAACACAGGCAAGAAATACTCCGACGTTACCTTCTTCAGCTTTTGCCCTGGAGTTCTGAAGCTGATGTAGCTAATGGAGGCTTACATAAATCTCCTAGCACACAGCAAAGTACATAGCAAAATCTTAATTTACTACGAACCACACTCAAACAGACTTCAATAGTTCCCGTCACTGCAGAACATCCTGTCATCCATAAACATCAACTAATGCTACAGCACTAACGGGATGCTCAATTGGAAAAGATGAAGATCAAAATCGGCAGATATTTTACTCAAAACACTCAAAACCTTGGTAAATAAAAGCGTTTGCTCCTGTTAAGGAAGTGTTCCAGCAAAACATCCGACAGGATCCAGTGGGGGCAAGGAAGAAAAATCTCCTTGGAGTATTATTTACAGCATCCCTAAAGCGTGTTACAATTATATGCATCAGCTATTTTTAGGATTTGTGGCATATTCTTTTACCTCTGTGGCCATTTCACTTGTAAATCATTTCTGAATAAATTACAATGTGAAATAGGTATAAATATTAAAAAGCCAAATACAAAATCTACTTAATTAATAAATAATAAACAAACAAACAAACAAACAAACAAACAAACATTAGCAACTTGCTAAACCATGTTTTTCAGTTTGGCAGACCCATGTCGAAATGAATGAAGTGCTCCCTGTATTAATAGTACAGCTGCTAAACCTGCACTAAAAACACCAAAGCCCAATTATGCATGATAAGTAACCAGTCACCTCTTATATATGGCAGTTCATAATCCCGACGACACTACACATGTTGAATCTATCAACACCAAATTTGAGCTCAAGCCCAACATACAGTCCAGGAACACATCTAACCTGAGAAACCCAGTCAAACACAAAATATATTTAAAAGCTGATAAAAATGTTTTATCTGATAGTCTGAAACTCTCCTCCACAGCAGCATGCAAGCAGCCTGCGCAAAAGAACCCCCTCCCACTAAGCTATCCTCACTGCAAAGACTCCTAGATGTTGGGAAGGGCATCATATGTGCTTATTCCCAACACACTTTACAGTGTGCTTACACTGTGCCCTGGTGACAGGCTATGACAGGCTGGAGGTCATAGGGGTAGAGAGGGGTGCAATTTTCCATGTTAGGTAAAACATTCAATAACAAAAACAGTACACTGCTGCCTAAAACAAATTAGCTAAATGATTTTACACAAATATATATTTTTTGTTATTTCAGAAAGAGGGACTCCATCACAGGGACAAAATGTGCTAAGCAGACGGCAGGATATTTTGGTCTATAGAATCTAAAACAGTGAATCTACTACATTATGATGAAGGGTTATGAAGAAGTGCTTAGTAGTTTAAACAGACAACCCATGATTACAAAATGATCTCAGTATGACCCTTATGTGGTTGGACTTGTGAGTTGGGCTTGCAGTTAGCATGATGCTGACCATTGTCAATGTCAGCTACATTAGCTCCAGAGCAAACCTGAAGACACCAGATATGCCTAAACTCTTTTGCAACTATTTTGGAGGTAAATTGAAAACAGTGCAAATAAGGGTGGGTTTTTTGTATCATCGATTCCGGCCAGGGACAGGCCTGAGTTTTACTGTCCTGAACTAATTGTAAATGTTGGTTACTTCAGTAAGAAACAAAGAAGCAAATACGATTAGCACAACAGGCAGCTGTCAGAGTATAGAGGAAAACAGCAATAAGTGAAGATTGGGAAAATTAGAAGAGGAAATCTCACATAAGTTAACTGCTTAATTAGATTTGACAAATGACTGATTTTTTCCCCTCATAATCCTGCTCATTGAGGGGGGGGGAAATCGAGTTAAGAGAGAGGTTTGGTGACTTTGAGTTCCGTGTGGGATGCTTATTACAACTTGGTCCACAAAAGAGAGGAAATCTGTGGCTCCCCAATTCATTCATTCCCTTTCAAAATCATATAAAATCAGCACTAATTGTATTGGCGGAGGAAGATCAGCAGCAGCAGCAGCAGCAGCAGATCGGTTGGCTCCTTTAAGATGATCATACAGAACTGTATAGAGCGAGGCAGGGCAAACAGAGTTCAGCCAAACTTTCAGCTACAGGCTCACACCATCACTCCACATGATCAATGACTGCAGCTTTGGCTACGATACGATGTAACCCTGCCTCTAGTCAGCCATCAGTGTGATTCATAAGTGCTCTTACACACTAGTATGTTGTAAAGTTGCACAACATGTTGTTTGTCAGTCATTATTGCGTTTTTCTGCATGTGTAACACTTGCCGAGGCAGGAATGGATGTCTGACCAGGCCGAATTAACCGTCGCTGAAGAGCCCCAAGACGGTTTGAACATCGACCTGTACCCAAGGAGAGAATGGCACTTGTCTAGAGCCTTAATAAACACTACTGAGCTATTACTTAATATCACTGTTTGTTTGTTTGTTTAATTCAGCCATTTATTTATTATGTGTTACTTGCAAAGTTTATGGACCTGATGTGGACCCTGATCCCTCCCCACGCTTCAATATGCAAATTAGTATAGAAGGGTGATATGCAACAATATATCAGAAGCCATCAGTAACGCAATCAGAATGATTCAACTATATTGCGATGCAGTGCGATACGGCACAATTTCACTCATTACAATGTAATGCAACAGAACATGATGCTATGCAATTCTATATCTTACAGATTTCATTCCAGCAGTTCTTTTTAAGCAGACAAAAAATCACAAATAAACTCAAGTGCCATTTTAAGTCACTATATGGTTCTCGTGAACTACAGCTCACATGTATTGCGAAAATAAAAACATTCAGGGATTTTCAGCAAATGACTTAAACATTAATATTTAAAACGTTATTGATTGTAAATTGTTATATAACTGTAGAAATTACTGTTTAACACTCTTGGGAGTGTGAACCATCTCCTCTTGAAATTTAATGCGCTATATTGGGTGTTAAATGCACCAAACACAATAGCAGGCGAGCTTCTTCCCTGTGCCTGAAATCAGAGTCAGGTTTTCTATTGTATCACGCAGCAAAAAAGTGGCAGCATGACACGTTTCGCTTTACTTAACACTGCATGTCCTGCAGTGTGAGTATTGCACTCATTCCGTTGACAGTGTCAAAAACTATCATATCTTAATAGTCATGTTTAACCAGCGCTCACCACTAAACCAAGGCATGCCTGGGATCCAAAATTATTTTGGCCAAAATAAAGCAAGCCTTTGAGATATAGGGCTGCATATTCACAACACAAGTACAAAACTTCTATTTCGTCCATACCCAGTAGCCCTCAATTGTTCCACAGAGGTGCAGGTACGAGTGGCTGTACCAGTAGGAGGCCTATTATACAAACATTGTAACAGAAGGAAGAGGAGCGTATTTTTGGTCACATGCCAGAACTTCTGATCATCTCTTCCTGCGTGGGTTCGTATCAGTAGCTCTTAGTAGCTGTCAGCTGCAGCTAGACCAACGAGGTTTAATCAGTTCATAGCCACAACCTGCCATCTCTTACCACCTCGAGCCACATCACCAGCACGCACACAGAGAACACGTGTGCCGGAGATTATGTAAGGTTACAGCTGACGGATGCTTGCTGAAAGCCTATAGAAATGTTGGAATTTGCCAAGACAGCCTGTAAGGACAAGGCACAGCTACAAGACTCCTGCCAAGTTTTTCTGTTTCATCACACGTCACGAAACCAAACCCAGAGCATTGGCGCAGGGGATATGTAAGCAGTGAAGCCGCCAGATGGATCAGTAATTAGACTTCCGAGCCAACACACTTTCACCTTACGACGAGCGTTTTCGTCCTGCATGGTGCAATAAAAAACCAACTACATCGCCCCCTACGCTATCTGTAGTGTACTGCAGCACTGTGGTACCACGATATTTGATATGCATGTAATAGTATAGTAATAATAATAACAACAATAATAATAATAGTAATAATAGTATAGTATAATATAAGTTAGTAATAGTATTAACATACTAATATTTTTTTCTTAATAGCAGACATCACAAACGACCTGTAGACTTGTCGTGTCTGTAGCGCACGACTTTAACGCACTCTGAGGGAGTCAATACCAAACTAGGATACTAGCAGAAAGCTATTGCCAAGCTGAGAAACAGCTCAGAGTGTAGTTTATAGATGGAGAGTAAGGGACTCTTGTTTAAGTAGTGGGGAGATTAGTTATATTGTGTGTTTACAAATCTACTTTGTAAAAAAAAACTGATTGGCTACTCCGGATCCTTCCTATCCCTTTGTCCACCTGTCCTGACCATCACATCAGCTCACATGTTCTGATTGGTATGAGTCAGGGTTACTTTCTAGATACATTAGTCACACACTGAATTTTCACCCATCCAATATTGTTTGCTCCACAGAAATAAACAAATAAAATAAATAAAAATAGTCATTTGATTGACATATCAGTGATGATAACGCCTTGCTTTTGAACTGAGCATTTCAATTTAAACCACTCGGAATTACTAACTTTCAGCTCCAAGACTTAATTATTGCAAAACCCAAAAACACAGTGGAATTTCCCTACAACTTCAGGAAAGAAATGGCATGTGTTGCATTACTGTTCATCTCCGCTATGGCCTTATTAGAGACAAAGTCCCTTAGCAGATGCACTTTTGACGCTAAAAACTACAAAAGAATAAAGCTGGCTGAGAGGCAGAGCTAAATTGGACAAGACAGTGGGTGCAGATTCCCTGAAAGCAGAGCATGTAGGATTCAAGAGAAAATTCTAAAGTGGATCTAAAAGGCCGACCATAAAGCCACTGCAGTGGAGGAGTCTTCTAACAGGCAGTTCAAA
>JAMWET010006318.1:242500-330000 GCA_024036415.1 Prochilodus magdalenae
AATTCATATAAAACTGTAAATAAAAAAAAACAATTTCTTGAGAAAACTTACGGCCAGTGTTTTCGAACAGGACTTTGTCGTTGAGGCCCAGGCGCAGCTCAGGCATGCCCGAGAGGAACACTCGCATTTTAATGGAGCCCACAATCTCACTGCGCAGGACATTTCCATTGGCACTTACCTGGGGAGAACAGAACAGCTTTCACTGCGCAGCCTTCATTGTTGAAAGCCCATAGGTGTTTTAATCATCTGAAACTGCTGAGATTTGGCATTATTGCTACGGTTGGACTTTCAGTAGTTGCTCTTTCAGTTTTGCAGTAATTCTACTTTTAACCCGGCCCTACCAAAACCATGACACTGAAACCTGGTGTGTCAGAACTGGAGGACACACTATTGGAGGAAATTCCGCTAACATATGCAGGTGAAAACAGAGCACAGCTGTGGTCACTTGGCCTGTTACACAATAACAAAAGCTCTGCAAGGTTCCCTCCGTTTACTTTCCTCCTCTCAGCGCAAAAACAACAGTGTCCTCTTTGTTGTGATGGATTTCTGTGTTTGTTTAGACTGCAAAGGCTTTCTAAAAACAGCGCTCCTACCAAGAGGTTCACCGACTCGATGACGTCCAGGAAAACCTCGTTCTTCCTGTACTTTATGCCCTCTGACCTCCAGGACACAGCGTTGGTCACTGTGGCGGGAGGCCGTGGAGCGCCTGTGTCCAACTTGTGCCCCTCTTGTGTGATATATCTGAACGAACACACAAATAAGAGCCATGTCAGGAACCATCTACGCATAAGGTCTGAAAATAAACAGCACAAGTCTAAAAATAACTGACAACGCAGATTTAGCTTAGCTGAAAAAAAGAGGAGCTTGTTTCGACTAATTGGCTACTTCTGGGGGGAGGGAAGCATGACAGAAGTATGCTTTCAGGATGCATGAAAAGATGCATGTGGGGATACTGACTCTTGCAGGATCTTGCTATCTGTTGTTTGTGGGTAGCCAAAGTCCATCAGCTCGTCCAGTAGCTCGTAAATGATGACAAAGTTATCTCTGATGCTCTCCTCTTCCAGTTCCTTAAAGTACTCGGAGAATACCTGACAAAACAACCAACGTTTAGACATCAAGGACCGGTTTAGATGGATCACGATTACTCATAGACATAATTGGCAATGATATATTACAAAGCCACCATTAAAATCTTAAATTAATCTGAGTCTGGAAACTGGCTCATAGCCTAAAGCCACTTCAAGGACTGATCCTAACCATCTCTCAAGTGACAAGTGAACTGGTAAAAGTCATTAGATGACTTATGGCTAAGATGTAAACAAAGTCAGAGAGTCAAACTGGTCACAGTGGTGGTAAAACATACCTGCACAATTTTATACAAGAAGGAGAAAACCAGGGACACGCAAGCATTTTTCTTAGATGTAGCAACAACTGGTTGCCAGAGTGTTAGGGAAAATCACAGTAGTTCAGCAGCCTGGTCTACCGTCTGTCCTTCAGGGCACAAATGACTATACAGCATCAGTGTTCCATAACAACACACAACAAACACAACATCTAAATCATTAAAGCACCATGAACAATCACATACCCACGCTTTCACCCACCATGTACTATTGAGAAACATCCTTTCTCTTGTCTTTAATGGGATGACATATTTTCCTCACAGTTTTTGCATGCTAGGTGCCCCATTTCCCAAGCGCCGCTTTATGTAGAGCGTGTCAGGCAGCCATTAAGCTGCCTAGATCAAAGGCATTTGTTTTGTGCCAAATGACCAATCGGATCAACGGTAAGGCGGGTCTTTAGTGATTGCTATACAGGAGCAGGGATTAGTGGTTGAAGTCCAGATATTTGTAAAAAGTTAATGAGTTACAAAAATAAAGTAAAACTTTATTTTACATTAGATGAAACACAATTCACTCCTACTTCTGCTCGACATCAGTACACTGGCATTAACTCTGGACACTAAATTCTCAGCAGCTGAAGCTCTAACAGGGTCATTCAATAGAAAATAAGAGAACATGAGCAATGAAGCAGGTTCTAGATTAGAGATGTACATTATGATCAAATTATATTTGAGTACTAAAGTTTTTAATGCACTGATAATCAGTCTACTGTAGTGGTGGAAAAACCAAGACTTAAGCCAAAATTAATTTTTAGGTGAAAGAAGGGAAATCGGTAGGTTTTCGTCCCGGATAAGTAATGAGGCTAAATATACAGAAGAGCTAAAAAGCTGCTGGGCTAACACTAGATTCCCTCAGTGGACGAGGTTTTAAAATATTAATTTGCCTGAAAATATATATTTTCAGATACATCTGTGATAATGCCATGCTATCTCTGCCAACGTATCCTTGGCAACATGCTCAAATACGACACTCATCTACAGAAGTAGCGAAGTGTAGCAAAGTGCACTTGACTAGTTGTACATTTATGAGCAGCAACCTTAAAGGACTTGTAACTCCTTACCTTCAGCTATTCACTCTTCTCCCTCTCCTTCCATCTTTAAAGCCCAGTTTAAAAACTTTACTTTTCTCAGAACACATTCGTTCTATACATTATTTTTTTTCACCCTCCATAAACTGTAAAGCACCCATGGGTATGTAATAGCGCAGTATAAGTGTAACTTCTTATTACTATTATCCATATTTTAGATATGCGCTCCGACTTTTATGGCACAGATTAATACAGAACAGGGAGAGGAAGGATACGGTAGAGGTTGTTGTGTTTGATCCACATGAAGCGCACTCCTCCATGGGCCAGGATGGGAGAGAGTGTCCCCTCCTCTTCTTTATCCATCAACAGGGTCATGAAGTGCTCGATCTCAGACATGTCCACATCGCCGCGGTAGTTGCGGCAGATCAGGACCTACACACACACACACACACCGACAGATGTCACACAAACACTGAAGTACCAGCATCAGTTGTCATAAAACTCTGCTGGAGTCAGCATAGTCAGAGTCTGAGCTACAGCAATAAGACTGACCTTGATTAAACTAAAAACCTAAGTGTCATTTGCCAACAAACAGCGAGAGCTTATCAGGCTACCAACAAACACCACACTTAATGACTCAACTCCAAAGGCTGAAAAAAGTAGCAGAAACAAATGGGAGTCCTACATGAAAGGGGCAAAACAGCATTTGAGTTCCTCCACTTCTTCATAATTCCCACAGATTTAAAGGGTTAAGACGTAAACAAAGCAATTCAGACTGTTTGAGGTGAATCTACAGAAACTTAGAGTCTAAACTTTTCACACTGATGGTAACCAGACCTCTGAAGTGTTTAATACCTCAAAAAAAAAAAACAAGAAATACATTAGACCATTAAAACAGGTTTTTGCTCTCTCCTACTTCAAAAGATACCTGTTTGTCGCAGGACAGCAACGATATGTAGATGAATTGTGGACATTTTCACGTTTTAAACACTTTAAAATATACAATTTATACTAAAACTAACAAAACGCAGAGTGATAATTTTGCTGGTCTTTTAGGTAAGTGACTAAACCTCTCTGAACACCCGGCAGCAGCTATGTAAAACAGGTGTAAGCAACACATACAAAGTCTGAAAGTTTTAGGAACCTTTATTTGAGGAACTTTTATTTTAGAAAATCAGGACTGACGGATACTTTGGCTAGGTGGACCACTTATACGTTTATACAGTGTTATTTTAAATAATTAGCGAAATATCAATGATTTAACGCACTGTGGCATTAAAATACTTAGGTGAGTGTTTAAAAGGGATCGAGTTCACCGCAGTCGTCTTAATTCGGGGTTTTGGAAGCAAATCGTTCGGAAACTGAAGAAAGAGAAGTTGAGTTAGCTAGCCCAGCTAGTCGGTAACAGGGACTGTTATGGTACATTTGTGTCTCAAAACAGAGAAATGTTTATATACCATCGCTAACGTTCAGACTTAAATAATTATATAATGCTAAAAATAAAAAGGCACACGTATGTTAGCTAGCTTCGTAGGCTATAAGCCCGGTTGTCGGGGTGTGTAACTTAGCCCTGTTCCGTTATCTCACCTTGCCTTTCAGATCCAGCACATATACAGCGCTGGCAGACATGCTGATGTTTCTGTTCGCTTCTTAGCGAAGCGACTGGTTTTCAGTTCCGGAGGTCCAACCGTCGCCGCTCCTGAATCATAAACCAGTTTAACGGATTGATGGCATCAGTCTAGGATGCTGAGAAATCTCCGAAACAGCGAACGGTAAGATTTTCAGGCCACCGGTTTTCACGGTCTCAGTCAAAATTCTCCGTGCTGCCCCCTACCGGCGCGGAGGACGCAGTGACCAAAGTTCTACTAAAACCAAAGTTCTACTAATTTGTAATAATAATATGTTTATATATTATTAATAATGATATCATACTGTTGTAATTTGTACTTTTTAAATTTAGTATTATTTTTCTATTCTATTATTTTTATTTTATAGTATTTTAAAATACTTTGACTTGAGAATGACCAAAACTCATTTACATGTGATCTATTAATAAATGAAGCTTCTCTGATGGTGATATAGGGTTTTTCTAGCTGGCTTCTTGAATTTTCCCTTCTGAGATCTAAATGGATGGTAAATTTTCCCAAATGGGCCAATGATGAGTGAATATACTCCACTGGCTACCTCCATTTTCTTTGCTAGTTCAATTATTCCTACTTACTCCCGTTCGTTGGGAGATCAAGGATGGGCAACCAGATGGGCCTCTACTATAGGGGCTTCGTTTAGGGTTCGTTAAACAACAAATGATTTTGAAATTAAGGCTGCAATTAGAATTAGCAGTAGTAGTATGATTAGTAGTATTACCTACATGCAGTACTAGTCAAATATTCAGAAAGAGCTATTCATAGACAGTTTCTATTTTTTAGCTTAATTGAAAAAATAAAAATAAAAAATAAAACTGAAGACATAAAAGACATCAAACTATAAAATAGCGCTCATGGGATTATGCAGTCACTTATACATATACTCCTAAATGGAACTTTTTGGGAAGATAAAACAGCGTTCTTAACTTGCATGGCTTGGACCAGTTCTATTGGTCTGTCCATTATGCATATTCCCTAAATTGAGAAGGGAACCAGAGATATTAAACTATGCAGAAGAAAGAGATAAACAATTCTTGCACAAAAAGGCTGTATATTAGAGGTCATTATATCATACTGTGATCCATCAAGAGTATATGTGGCATATCAGGGTGTTTATTATTCAGATATCTCATTAGCTGGAACTGTTAAGCGTAAGCCTGTAGAGTCGTCTATTTAGGTGGGTATGACTGGTATATCACATTTGTACATCGCATTTAGGTGCACAGATCGCTAAGCGGCTGAAATGTGAAATTCTGCATAAAGGTCTGGAACAGCACATTAGGTGCCAGTGCAGCGTTTGTGTTTAATTTGATCAGGCTGCCAAAATGTTTAAACATAATTTTTTATTTCATATTTATTAAATTGTTGTTTTTGTTATGCTGCAGAAATGAATTCTGAATTATAACAGAAAACTCTATCTAGGGAAAATGTCAGGACATCTGTCTATGACCTGAATAGCCAGAGAACATGGACCATGCAGCAATACGACGACCTTAAGAAAACCATAAGATGACTTAAGAAAAGTCATTCTACCAAAGACCAGTTAAAGACAAATAAAGTTGATGCTGTTGTAATGAGCCGGGCACAGAATCTTGCTTGGCTATAGTCTGAAGTTGACACTTTCCACTCTCACCATTAGATGTCACTTGATGTTCACATTTCTTTTGTCTTCTTGCTTTCGGTTATAGCTTAAAGAGCACAAGGGATAAAAGCAGTTACTCTGAATGTCAGATGATCAGAAAAAAAGGTGTAGGCTTCTACAATGTTTCATGTGGTGTCTAAATCAGACTTGCAATCACTGGTGTGTTCTTCATTTCTCTGACTTTGTTTCTGCTAATCTTAATCTTAATCTAAATCTAAAGAGCCCATCTCATGGAAAGCCTGAAGTAAAATATAACATTGTTAAATGTCACCATTACCCTCTCAATCCTCAGTCTATACAGCCCATATACGGAACCTAAGCTCCAAAAACAGCTTACATTGCTTCGGTGATGTTGCAGGAACCAACTGATTTCTGTACAGTGGTGCTTGAAAGTGAGTGAACCCTTCAGAATTGTCTATATGTCTGCAGAAATTTGACCTAAAATCCTAAAAGTAGATAAGAAGAACCTTATTAAACAAATGAGACAACAATATTAGACTTGGTTGTTTATTTAATGAGGCAAATGATCCACTATTACACATCTGTGAGTGGCAAAGGTGTGTGAGCCTATAGGATTAGCAGATCATTTGAAGGTGAAATTAGAGTCAGGTGTTTTCAGTCAGTGAGACTGAAATCAGGTATGAGTGGGCGCCCTGTACTATTTAAACAACAGTGATGGATTCAAGCCTAATCCTCACAGCACGTTTGTGGAAGTGTAGACTAAGGTAAAGTGTATGACGATAGTGTCTGGATTCCACCATCCACAGTCAGACAGACTGTGTACAAATGGTTTTAATTCAAGATCATTATTACACTCTCCAGGAGTGGTCGACCTACAAAGATCACGCCAGGAGCAAGGCATGCAATAGTCTGTGAGGCCACAAAGGAGTACCCAGGGTAACTTCTAAGCAACTAAAGACCTTTCTCACACTGGCTAATGTTATTGTTCATGAGTGCACCATCAGAAGATCACTGAACAACAGTGGTTTGCAGTGGCAGGGTTTGGAAGGCTAAAGCCGCTGTCCACCAAAAAGAACTTTGCTGCCTGTCTTCCATTTGCTAAGGTTTAGATAGACAAACCAGGAGGCTATTGGTATAATGTTTTATGGACGGAATAGAAGTTCGGAATAGATCTTTTTGGTAAAAATAAGAAGCGTTGTGTTTGGAGAAAGGAATACCCTGCACTGCAGCATAAAAACCTTATACCAACAGTGAAACACGGTGATGGTAGTATCATGATTTGGGCCTGCTGTGCTGCATTTGGGCCAGGATGGCTTGCCATCCTTGAAGAAACAATGAATTCTGAATTATACCAGAAAACTCTAAAGGAAAATGCCAGGACATCTGTTCATGAGCTGGATAGCCAGAGAATGTGGACCATGCAGCAAGACAAAGACCCTAGGGAGAGAAGTCGTTTTACCAAAGAACAGTTAAAGAAGGATAACGTTAATGCTTTTGGAATGACCAAGGCAAAGTCTCCTAATCTTAATCTCAATGTTGTGAAAGGACCTGAGGGAAGCAGCTCATGGGGGGAAATCCACCAACATATCTTGAAGCTGAAGCTGTTTTGTACTAAGGGATGGGTTAAAATGTGCCAAAAGTGATGTGCAGGACTAATCAACAGAAACATTTAGCAGCCGGTATTGCTACACAAGGGCTCACACATTATACTGAAAGGGTTCACATACGTTTGCCAGTCACAGATATGTAATGGATTCTTTCCCCTTAATAAATAAATTATATATATATAATATATAATATGTTATATATAATAAATATATATAATAGTTTAGTCTCAACTGTTTAGTTTGGTTTTCCTTATGTATTTTAGGAATTCTTAGTCAGAATTTTAGTTTTAGATCTAATTTATGCAGAAATATAAAAAATTCTAGCGGGTTCACAAACTTTCAAGCACCACTGTAGATCCACCTATTTAGCCTTCAGTAATTTAATAGCATCCACTTACACTGATGCTCTAAGCCATGTTTCAGTCTCTATGTTCTTTACTTAATGAGGCTCAATACAGGACAGCCAATCAGAACAGAGCTCATTTATATTAGATCAGTCTTAAAGGCACAGTAACCAATATAGCTAGTTTTGTTTGAAAGGGATACGATGAGGCTGGAACATGGTCATGTAAAATGAACTGTGGCTATATTTGGTATAGTGTTATAAGTTAACCTCAAAAAGAAAAAATGAAAGAGGGAGTGATGTGATGTGAAATGAGGCATTATAGAGAAGCTTACTAGCTCAGATTCGTTCACTGTGGGTGTGATTGGATCCAGTAATACAAATGTAACCATTTACTATCCAAGACCAGTGAACCCCACCCGCAGTACGTTGGGGTGCTGTTTTGCTTTATAACCCCCCTGCATGTACGTCTCCAACATAAATCAATTAAACACAACACATTTTTGCTCAAATCTTGATCACAGAACTACGATAAAGCAATGTCTCGGACATGACGAAGAGCATTCATAACCTTTTCAGGTAGTATCCTGTTTTGTTTGGAAGCTTTAAGAAGCCCCTCCACTCCTCACACACCCCCCAGTGTCAACAGAAACATGTGTCGAAGCTGCTCTAAAGTTTCTGCGTGCCCTTGGTCATGTGACACACATGCCATTGTTCAGAATGAGCTGCGTCTTTGACGCCAGAGGTGTATTTATGGGGTCCAGGCTTTTATACTTTAACCTTGAAATGCTGATGGGTTTCACCAGTGTGCACTAAAATGACCAGTCACGACCAGTCCTGGTCCAGCCATGGAAAACGTCACATGCAAAGACCCCTGGCCATTTACGTGTCTCTTTTTGCTTTCTAAATGAAAGTGAGTCAACACCTGCTCTACAGAGATCAGTTTGTAGAGCTCAGTTTCTATTTATTAAGTTGGACTTTGTCACATAACTGACATTCATGTGGAGCTTTAACTAATTTCTGCATTCATGTTCTGAAATACCAACACGAGCTGATGTTGCTGGTTTCGGACCTGGTTTGCTGGAATAGTTGGCGTGGTGGCAGTTCCTCAGTTTTCATGTTTATGCAGCATGCAGCAGATTTCTTTTTAGTTTTGTAATAGGAAATGAAAAGAATTAAGAGTCAGCCACCTTCATCGTTTCTATTTCTGAATGAGCATGTATGTTCAGCCTGACCAGCCCATGCTCTGGACTGTAAACAACCTCTACAGTCAGATTTCTGTTCACTCTTTGATCTACAGCTCGTTTGGATAAATAATAAAATGATATATTCCCTTTCCAGACTTCAGTAGAAAGAAGACTGCAGATGATGCGTTCGTGTATGTGCTAAACAGACTTAGGCCCACAGGAAGCTTTGTGATAACACCGCTGACTCACATTGTGCTTGTACTTTCTGTTTGGGGTCAGTCATGATTGAGGAAAAGAGGGCAAAAATAGAAATACCCTTTCTCTGCAGTGCGTATGAGGTCAGTGAGTTATTGTATTCTTTCCGTTACATGGGAATGTGCTCCAGTATTTCAGGACAAGTCACCCTATATGTCAGCTGAGGGCTGCTCCATACACAGCAGCACATGGACACATATATGAGCACATTGGACATTCCATTCCAAAACCATGAGCAGTGATATGAAGTCGGGCCCCCTTGCCACTACAATAGCCCCCACTCTTCTGGAAAGACTTTCCACAAGATTCTGGAGTGTGTCTGTGGGAATTTATTGCCCATTCAGTCAAGAGAGTATTTGTGAGGTCAGGCACTGATGTTGGCTGAGAAGCTGAGGTCAGGGCTCTGTGAGGACCACTGAGATCCTCCATGCCAAACTCATCAAACCATGTCTTTATGGTCCACACTTTGGGCACAGACATGCTGGTGCAGGAAAAGGCCTTCCCTAAACTGCTGCCACAAAATTGAAAGCATATAATTGTCTAAAATATTTTTCAATGATTTAGCAATAACATTACCCTTTACAGGAACTATGGGGCTTAGTCCAAACCCTGAAAACCAGCCCCAGACCAGTATCCCACCAAACGGTACTGCTAGCAGTGTGCATGCCAGATTCATCACACTGGCACATGGTGATTCATTACTCCAGAGAACATGTTTTCAGTGCTCCCGAGTCCAGCACCAGTGTTTCTCAACGTTAGTCCTGGAGGAACCCTGGCCTGCTCATTTTAGTGCTTTCCCGGCTCCCCCTCTCATCCTGATTCAACTTATCAGCCCATTAACAAACATTCAGGCCTTTCATCAAGGAATCTGCTAAAATGTGCAGGGTGTGGAGTCTCCAGGACCAGTGTTGAGAAACACTGCTTTACACCACTTCAAACGATGGCTGGTGATCCTAGGCATGTGTGCAGCTGCTCCGAAACTAAAACACCTTTTCTGAACCTACTGAGGCGGTTTGAAACCGTGTAGTACCAGATGTGTATGTGCTATGTGCTTCAGCACTCAGCATCCTTATTTTGTGGGTTAGCAAACTCTGCTACTTCTGAGTCGAAGTTGCTAATAAAATCTTCCCGGGGCATAATAATGACACTTAGAGTTGTCTAGCAGATCTACCAGGCCAGAAATCACACAAGCTGGCATGTAGTATAGGTAAAGTTGGATAAAGAGATAAAGTTTCTAAACCGCTAATGCCCCACCATGTCAGTACGTAAGGCTATAGCCTTTTGATAGTTGTGCAGTCATCACCCACGTATTCCAACATTAACCCTGTAATGTTACTGTATTACTGGCCTTCAACCAGGAAGACTATAAAGCATGCATCCACTCACCATAGGCATGTTTGCCCACTGACACAACCTAATGGTAAAATCTGACAACTGATCTGCAACAATGCAAGAAAACAATACAGCAAACCTAAAAACCCCAAGTCTAATCCAAGGCTCTCACTTAACGCTATTGCCACAGTCAGTGGACCCACCGAAGATGACATGACTGAGATAAAATCAGACAGCTAAGATGCACAAAGACGATGAGTTAAAAACTCTAAATTCATAAAAAGAAAACTCACTGAGGTCAAACACTTGCTGCTGGTTTGGGGCATATGAATTGATGATGTATATTGTCCATTCATATCCTACATTTAATTTATTGAAGAAATGTTGGATTTTAACCACTATAGTAAAACTGCAGACCAACATAGTCTACGGTACACAGTCTCACTTTTAGGAGTCCACAGTTACATCCATTAACCATAGTCAGACTTACAGATATGAACACACGTGTGCTGCAGATCAAAGACTCAAGACCAGTGTGCACATACCCTTAGCCATATAAGGAATATAGGCTTGGGACCACCTCTGGTGGGGAGGACATGGGTTAAGCTGACACACTTGTTGTCCAGAGAGGGACAACTCCCCTAATGACCACCAATGAAATCGTTCAGTGTAGCCTTTGCCTACAGCAACAGTACATAGCCTTATAGCTCACGTTCTTATAAGTGAAGATGCTGAGGAGTGGTCTTTGGAGCAATGCAATAGAAGAAGCATCACTGAAAAAATCAAAACCAATTCTGTAAATGCATGTATGAAGAGAATGCTAAAACAGCTTTTACACATGAAATATTTCTTCACAAACTGTAGGCCCAAGCCTTGAGCTATTAGGACTAAGAGAATGGGGGACCTGGAATATAAAAGTCCTTCGTACTTAGACAATTACATTATCTCCACAAATATAACAATCAATATCATACCAGCTACCCAGTTCAGAAAAGGATACCAAACTTGCAGTAGCACTGTAGGCGCAGAGTCCCAGCTGTCAGCATCTCAAACTCTAGAATGGAAGTCATGCACCACACTTTTGACGTCAATAGTCCGTTTCTCACTGCATACCTGATTTTCCCCAGTATGATGGCAGGACTATCTCCGGTCAAGATGTCAGTCTATTTCTTCAGCAGATGCAGTTATGTCAGCATCAGTGGCATCAATTAGAAATGCATTCCATGGCACTGCCTAAACTTTAAACAGCTGGAATATTTTACATGTGTTTCATGGAATAGTTTCAGGTTTCAGGAGGAATTCAGTTTGCTTCGATGAAGAGTTATACTCTAACTTTACTATAAAGAGAAAGTCAGTTGTCCACACATTTTCCCCAGTCCTTTGCCGGGTTCATTGTTCCTCGCTAGATGTCTTTGAGTTTGTAGTAGGGAGTTATCCTCCATACTGCGAGATGGCTATCCCACTTCTGACACCAACGTGGCATCTTGGCAAAGACTGCCAAAGAGATGTGGGAAACGTAGCACTTTAGGCAAATGCTCTTTACTGAGCACAACAGTAGTAGAGAAACCACATACTAAAGTAAACAGAAATCATCAGGTGTAAACTTACTTAATAAAAAACATGTTCTCTTTTTTATGCTTTTTCGATGTGTAATAAATAGATAGTACTACAAGAGTGAGTGATCATACAGCACTGCTGTAGTCAGAGAGATTTTTACAACCCAAATGAAAACTAAATACAAGTAATTTGGTGCAGTAAAATACTTTACAATACTGCACCCTCTAGGGCTGTGTTATAGGTGAGGGCTGGTGGTCAGTTGCCAGTTAGGGCCAGCTGGTGCATGGTTTCCACTGAGCCAAGTATTCACACTCGTCTGGCATGTGGCTACACATTAGTGCACCTGTTTGTGTGTGTGTGTATTATGAAAAGAGTGCGTCGGAGTAACTTGTTTAGACAAGGAACACATAATAAGCCTTATTAACAAACATAACATTTCATACTGTTATGAAATACTGGCACTCTCCCAAGAAATACTGGCACTCTCTCCTCAGTCATGTCCCCAAGTGTCCAATGGCCAAAGGAGCCAGTAACTTAGAGCTACATTAGCCCATAATGAGCAAAGCAGTGCTGGAGGAAGATGACTGAGGATTTAAGGTTGATGGAAGAAACATCAAAACATTAACCTAATATCCGCAGATGGAATGACAGTCATAGTGAATAATTAGGTAGGCCTGAAGTCTGTCTGAAAGAAGGGTAACAAGATTGGGATTTATGACAACCAGAAAGACCACTCCACGAATGAGAAGATATAGAAGGGGTGGACAGCTTTGGGTTTCTTGGATCAATTATTAGCAACCAGGAAACAAGAGTCAAATATGACATCTGACCTTGAAAAGATCTTCAGATGTAAGAATTTGTCTCTGCAACTGTTTCTAGTACTGTCCAGGCTATTGTCCTCTCTACAGTTATTAATGGATATGAACCAGGACATTAAAAAGGAAAATCAGTATTGATGTTTTGGGGTGTCGATGAAGACTTTTGTATGTACATTAAGCAACATAGGAAATAAACAAATGGACCAAATGGAGACTCTAATTCTAGATAACTAGACCTACCTTGGACAGACTATAAGAGGAATCACTTCTTTGGAAAAGGCAATTGTGCTTAGAAAAGATAAAACAAAAGAACAGCCACACATCACGAACCGCTCATTAAGACTAAGACCCAAACAGCCTAAAGAGCCAAACTGAAAACAGGGCATTCTCGAGAAACACAAGCCATGTGGTTGGCAGTAGTCAGCGCTGAGATGATGGCCCTTAATAATAATGATAACAATAATTCCTCTCAAACAGTCTGAATTTTGTACACTGTCAGAAATCACTCTGTTGGGTCTTTTTGTTGTGTTAAGGTAGAGTAACGTGGCAAATTTAATACAGGATATTTATCAGCCTTCTCTGAAGCTTGTCCAAGATCACAACACACATTAGCATATGTTTAAGCCACGGACCGTGCAGGAACCTGTAGTTCTAAATGCTAAATTGTCCTAAACTGTCGTTTTTTCGCTTGTTTCAGTTGTGCAAGATCAATGCAATTAACCGTAAAAACTCAAAATAACTGGGAACAGCTCCTACTGCCATGCCCTCCATTGATCTTGTAATGAGCAACCCTCCTCAAACAGGCCTGCCTCTCGTTCTGTCTCTCTCTCTCTCTGACCTATCCCCTTCTTTTTGAGGCCCATAGCGTGACTACAAGTCTGTCCCTGTTACCCAATGTGGAATTGGTCCATCAACCCATTAGCCCTCACCAGGTCACTGACAAACACCACGAATGGGAGAAGCCACAAATAAACTCATACACTAATTTGTTCTCCTTTTTTTGATAAGCACAAATTAAACAAACAAACAGTGACATATTCAGATCTTAGATGTTAATAATGCATGAATTGAGATAGCAATAAGATGAAATATTATGCATATATATATATATATATATATATATATATATATATATATATATATATATGCAAGCATGTCTTTGTCTGATTTGTCTGATTCATAATCACTTTAAAAAAAAAATATATATATATATATATATATATATATATATGTGTGTGTGAGTGTATATATGTACACACACACACACACTCATCATCATCAAAACACGACTGGCACTGGTACTTTTGGAGATATCCCACTCCAGAAGGAAATGTTATTGCAGTGCTACTGGAAAGGAAGATAAAGGTGTGGAGGTGGAGTGACAACAGGCCTTATCTTAATGTCCACCAATACAAAAGCCGGATTCGTTACTGTCTGGCACAACACCACTGGTGTTGATATGGTGTGCCGTCATAGCGGTCTGCATGCATGCCGTCCTGCATTGTGCAGTCATCTGCCAATGGTGCTGGCACTAACAGGATGAATCATAGAGGTCATTGTCGCAGTCATGGCTGTCCCATACAGCAATAAAGCAAGTCCCTATGTATAAATCATCATTCATAAGATACTTTTTATTAGGTGGGGACTGTACCAAAACCTAACCCCCTGTTATCAACTTAGTTTGGTTTTTATATTTTTCACGTGTTTAAAAACTTTATGATGTCTTTTATGGTAAAGTTGATAGATTTTGAATTTTATCTATAATAATAAAGTCTTCAGGAAAGTGTTTGAGAGGAACTACTAATAAATTAGTAGTAACAAAATGGAATGTTTAACAATAATTCATTTTAATATAATAAATATAATAAATGCCTAATTATACTTATGCAAAACAAAGTTATATGCACTTATTAATCCGATCATTATCCAATTTCTTTAGTGGTCAAGTCAAGCATACTTCAGCATCTTTGGTCAGATTAAGGCAGAGAAATCCGATCTGAGGTTTTTCTCAATCTGCCGATGTGCGATAACAAGAGCGGCACTGAAACCGACTACTTCTACTTCCAGCTTATGTATGTTCATATTATCAGGCAAATTTTCTTTTCTGTTTTATTCCACATATTCATCAGTGAGTTTGTTGGCTGGTTGTAGAGCAGAAATCGTATTACTGTCTGACTCATGTAGACCCGGAATTCCATGCTATCAGTTATCTGATTAATAAGTGTATGTAAATACCAGCAATATCCTTAATTCACCAAAAAACATTTGGTTTTTGAAGTTTTCATTTCTGCACAGTTCTGCTGTGAGGCTAATGTAGCTAACAAGTAATGAAAGGTTGTACCAAACATACAGGACGCCACACTAAATAAGGAGTCTAGCTCAAATTCCTTGAAAGCTACAGTAGCATCGTAGCTAACTTTGTATGCGAGCATGTCTTTATCTGATTTGGCTGATTCATAATCACTTAAAAATGAATTTGTTTAATCAGAATAATAAAATGTGTGACTGAAATATCACTTTTCTGTTTATTTGATTGGTTGTTTTAAATAGTAGCTTGGCTTTTAGGCCAGGTTCCTCATAAATGCAACAGCAGCTCTTAGAATGGAAGAAATTCCACATTTTTGCTTCAGACTTAAAAGGATAACTCATAATAGATATATTATAAGTAACATCTTGTGATATCTCTTATTCAAGGTCCTGACATGTATTAAGTGGGTGGATTTCACAAAAAGAAGAAGTAACATGAACAACCCTGGCTAAACTTAGAGAACCAGAAGGAATTGAAAGATTGCTCAATGGACTTTGACTTTCTCCTCAAAGATGAAAATATCCTCCCATTCCAAAAAAAACATGCACCTCTTTTTTCTTGATTTTTATATGTATGTGTCATGAACACAGCAACTGCCGTTTACGCTGTGTGAATATTTCATGATGAATTGACCAACAGAAATGGCCTAAAACAGCTTCTGGTTCTATTGATTACATTAAAATGAAATGAGGTTTTTGCCCTCTCCTGTAAAGTTACCATTTTGAGATATTAGGTTTTTTTTGGACAGGGATGATATATAAATCAATTTCATTCTACCATTGCAATAGCCTCTGGTGCAATATCACCCACAATCTGAGGCCATAGATATGTGCCAGGCATTGCCGAGATGTGCCCACCTCTCACCAGCTTTCATAAGGCCCTTGTGGGTCGAGACAGAGATAAGAGAGAGGAGAACAGAAGACACAATGATGGATTAGTGGAAGCATTGCGCTGGCATGCCAGTGTCCATGCCAGTGGAGTCATGAGTTCTGTCTCACTGTGTACAGCGTACTGTACTAAAGTACCCTGAGTGCCTAAGCCAGCCAAGGAAACTTCACTTCGCTGAAATAGGAAATACATTCATTGTACTTCATTCAAATGTGTACATTTCCATATGCCTAAAGGATATTACCCCTTTTAGACAGTGATCCGTTTGCCGATGGTGATTGCACACAGAGGAATTTGTCTACTGCGTTTAACCATGATGTGAAACACATCAGACATCAGAATGGGGAACAATGTGACCTCAGCAACAGTAACTCGGATAACCACGCTGTACAATTGTGGTTGGAGAAAACAGTTGCACAACATTTGGAACCTTGTGGTGGATGGGCTACATCTGCAAAAGACCACGCTGGGTTCCTACCCTGTCAGCCAAGAAACGAAAGCTGAGACTCATCAAAACTGGACAGCTACAGACAGGCAAACATTGCCTAGTCTGATGAATCTTGATTTCTCCTGAGGCACACAGACGTCAGGGTCAGAATATGGTGCTTACATCATGAATCTATGGATCCAGCCTGACTTGTCTCAACTGTCCATGCTGGTGGAGGTGGTGTAATGGTGTGGGGAAACTTTGGGCCCATTAATACCAACCAATTGTCACTTGAATGCCACAGCCTATTTGAGTATTGTTGCTGACCATCTACATGAAGGCTCATGTCCACAGTTTAGTATTTTGTACTGGCTACTTGTTTACTTGCTTAATAATGCACAAGGTCACAAAGAGGAAGTCATCCCAAACTGGTTTATTAAACATGACAGTGGGTTCAGGGTTCTTCAGTGGCTTTTCCAGTCACTGTATTTGATCTGTGATCCAATAAAGCACTGCACTGGATGATATATGCTAGAATGGAAGATGGGCAAAACCTTGTAATCATGCGATAACTCCTTTTCACCAATCATTAACGTCTGCTTTGAGATCCATCTTCCACACATTAAAGGTGACATATATATGTATGCATGTATATATCATAACCCCATATATTTATCATAAATCTACAAGGTAAAACAGAAGATGGCCACCTGTTAGACCAAATATGTGGCCTGGTATTAGTAATTCAGTCTCTTAAAGTTTAAAGAGTTAACACACTAAATAGTTCTTTGTGAATGATGTTTATGATCATGTCTGTCACTCTGGCCTTCATATTTAATCTCAATACCTGTTATACAGACACACCCCCAACACAAACACACTCACACACACATACAAACCCAATACCAGCTTGCCTCATGAACTCTCTCCTAATGTTTAATGTCTCTGGTGAGCTCCACTCATGTTCTGGGTCTACTGTTCATTCATGCAGACAACAGCTGTCACTTCAGCTTACTGTGAACACCCTCTATAATCCCTTCCACTCTGTCCTAACTCCTCAGTCATTCATCTGAAGACTTACGGTTAATAAACTACTGCTAATTATTCTGTAAGTGCTGTGAAACTAATACGTACTTCGTATTAATGAGTGAGAACCTGAAAGGCACAGGCCCAGCAAATCTACATACAGACAAATACAAGTGCAAACACTCAGGCGCATCCATTAATTGAGTGTTTAGGTCAATCAACCCTCAACCGAGTTAGTATTGCTGAGCTGAGTGAACTGATCATCACATTGATTTATCAGTCTACTCAGGATTTAACTAGATCTACTGTTTTTATGGAGTTCTTTCTTAGAATATGTCCTTACATGCCATGTGCTGATTTTAAAATAGCTCATAAACAAGTGCTGAAGGTGTTTTTGAAAATGGCTCATACATTCCTCATCAAAATAATAGCGGCATCCAAAAGCCGAGAGGAATGAATGTTGGTGGATAGGTTTGACATCATGAGACATGCGAATGGCTCAGGTTTCATGGCACACATGTGATGTAGGCAAGGACAGGCCTTATCACTTCAGTCGTCTTGGTGGAGACGACCAACAGATCTGTGTGTGGAGGCTTTGTGTTCAGTGCCATCACCAGACCTATACCTGACTGATAAAGTGGGGGAGGCACTATAAACACTCCTGCCCAACTACAAAACCTGCAGGAACTGTGTGGGAATATTCAATCTGCATGGGATGCATTATCACAGGACACCATTAATAGCCTCCACAGCTCCATACCGAGACATCATGCATGCTGCATTAGTAAACATGGTGGCCCTATGCTATACTGAAAGACGCTACTTCTGTATGTGTAGCTCAGAATTTATCATCATTTATTGTTCCTGGTAAATTTTATCTTGTTACCTTTAGCATTGCAATCTGACACTTCCTTCTGGCTATGAGTGAGAATTCTAAAAGTATTATCCTGAAAAATAATAATAAAAATAAATAATATAATATAATATAATATAATATAATATAATATAATATAATATATGGGACATGCATGTGACCCAAGTCTGACGCTGTATAAAAACAAGTGTGTGCACATACATACATATGTATGCCCACACCCCCACACACTGCGTAATTCATCCAGAGCAGTGACAGCACACATGGTGAATAGGATCACATGGCGTGTGAAATTCTCAAGCTTGCACTATTCAAAACAGAGGAAGCATTTAGCCATTCTTTCCTTTGTACCCACATGCACAAACACAGCACATGCATGAAAGTACTTACAGCTCGTTCTCTCACTGATTGTCATTTTTACCGCTATGGCCAACTGTCATCAGAGCAGTAACAGTGTCAGTCCACTTTAAAGCCAACATAAAACCAGCTGCCCATGTTTTTATTTAACTGAGTTAGACTTTTGTTGCACACTGTTTACATACAGGGTCTAAACAGGAAAACGCAATGCACTGAATTCTTGCCTGATTTATATGTACAGTCAAAATCTTTGGCTATGTTGATGGGGGGTCATGCGGAAGTTATGGGCACACTTAAAACGAATACATACAATATGCATTATGTTTCAGTACAGTGGATGATGACTGTTGTTTATCAGGTTACGGGGGTTGAGACATTTCTGCCTCTGTTGCCAGAGGAGACACTGTAACTGCCAGGAATGTATTAGCCCAGCTGTACAGTGTCCTGCCCTGCTTAAATATTTGTTCACCAAGACTACCATCCAACCTACAGGGGAGTTACAGTTTAAATGCTGGTAACACTTTACTGTAGGCCGGTGTTTATAAGGCTACATAACACCTACATGAAGCAGTCATGACAACTGCTATATGCCTCAATAAGTATGTATGAATGTTTATTCTAATAGTGCTCACGTCTCATAAATGTCTATTACCAAAATGTCTACAAATGGACAGATTAATGCCCTCATGATTTTCTCTGTTTTGGCATATTTGTTACAGTAATTTGGATTTATGTAATGTAATATAAGAGAAAGAGGGCAAGATAATAACTCATAATACATATGGACAATTATTATTACAAATACAGGGGTTAGACAATGAAACTGAAACACCTGTCATTTTAGTGTGGGAGGTCTCATGGCTAAATTGGACCAGCCTGGTGGCCAATCTTCATTAATTGCACATTGCACCAGTAAGAGCAGAGTGTGAAGGTTCAGTTAGCAGGTAAGAGCACAGTTCTGCTCAAAATACTGCAATGCACACAGCATTATGGGTGACATACCAGAGTTCAAAAGAGGACAAGATTGTTGGTGCACGTCTTGCTGGCGCATCTGTGACCAAGACAGCAAGTCTTTGTGATGTATCAAGAGCCACGGTATCCAGGGTAATGTCAGCATACCACCAAGAAGGACGAACCTCCACCAGCATCACGTAGTGACCTGGCCACTATCCTGCAAGAAGAATGGCTTAAAGTCCCTCTGACCACTGTGCAGGACTCGTATATGTCATTCCCAAGATGAACTGACGCTGTATTGGCCGCAAAAGGAGGCCCTACACCATACTAATAAATGACTGTGGTCTAAAACCAGGTGTTTCAGTTTCATTGTCCAACCCCTGTAGGTGGACAATTAAATATGACCCTATTTTGGTTGTTTTTTTGTATTTTGAAAACTCTTTCTTACCTTTTTTAATGATACCCAATAAAATGGTCCAAAATTAATTACATGTTTTTTTGTATATGTAATATTTTTTTATATTTGATTATATTCATATATATTCTATATTTTTTTAAATATTTTTTAAATGAAAAATATTCAGATATTTTCAGATAAGCTCAGACATTCTTCTATAAAGTTATGAGGTCTTATTGTGACAGCAATGATTTTGGACATTTAATTATTAGACTCTTATTATTATTAGATTATTATTACACTGTAATACAGAGTTTGTCAACCTGTGGGCTGTGAAGCACCCTCTAGTGGTCGGTGGGTCTGCACACTGTGCAGGCGGTAGTCCGTATTGGGCCTGTAACGGCTCTTTATGTCATAAAAGTATAAGTGAAGTAGATTTTATATGAATATAGAAATTGAGGGATCAATCTTGTTCAAACTGCAAACATTAATAGACACAAACATATTTTTTATTAAATGTTATCAGTTCAAAACAGCATAGCCACAGGTGCCTGATTCTGACAGCTAATCAAAGATGGAGAAGGTTTTTAAATGTAGAAAGAATGTCGATACTGTTTCTACAGAGACCAGAGTACATCAAATAGGGGCTAGCAAAAAAACAAATGAAAGCAGCGCTCTCAAGTGATGGCATAAGTAGACGGATTGTTTACATGAGGATCGACATACAGAGCAGAATTAGACAGAGTTCACATTTTCTTCTGTAACTACACGAGTCAAGTGATTATGTTTCTGCTGCTGAGCACCTGTTAGGGTTTTGCTGAATAGTATGTTTAAGCACAACTGCAGTCCTCTGGAGGATCCTACACCTTGAGGTTCGTGGGACTCCAGAGACACCAGCAGCTTCAAATACCTGTTTGCTGCCTTGTACTGGCATTTTAGCAGCTGCTCTCTTAATCCGATGAATTTGTCTGGCAGAAACCTTCATCATGCCCTAATCTGCACAAAGCCTGTGCTCTGAATCGGCCACACATCTCTTCACAGTCTGATGATGTCGCTTAAGGTTCAGTGAAATAACGAATGTATTCTCGTCTAAGGCATCTCACTGTTTGACGCTTTTCGGAAGCAGAAACGTTTTCTTTCCCATATTGCTTGAAACCTGTGTCCTGCTTAGCAATGTGCAACGTCCTTCTTAAGTAGTTTTCCTTTTATTGGGCTCACCTGGCAAACTGATTAGCACAGGTAATACAAAGAACCCTGAGACATAATCACTGCACATTAATTTGGAACGGCGTGTACATGTCCAGAGTTGCATTCATGTTTGGCTAATATCTTGCAGGAGAGTAGAACTACTCCTCTCCAGCCTAAAGAATTTCAATGGGGTAAAGGTCAGGACTCTGTGGTAGTCAGTTCATGTGTAAAAATGATTCCTCATGTTCCCTGTGCCATCTGGGATGAAAAACCCACTGCCGGGATAACAAGATCATTCAGTACATTCAGGTAGTCAGCTGACTTCAGTTTATTGCCACATTGTGTTGCTCAAGATCATAACACTGTCTTCAGAGACTTGTACTGTAGACACTGTGTGTGATGGGCGCATTGCTTCACGTGCTTCCCTTTTTACCCTGATCCCTCTGGAATAGGGTAAATATGGACTCATCAGACCACATGACCTTTTCCATTGCTCCAGAGTCCAGTCTTTATGCTCCCCAGCAAACTGAAGCCTTTTTGTCTGATAAGCTTTACTAACAAGAGGTTGTCCTACGGCCACACAGCTGTTAGTCCCAATCCTGTTGCTCTTTATGTAACTGTAAGCATGGAGACGCTCTTACTGTCACTATTAAACACAGCTGTGAGTTCTGCTGTCTTTTATTTACCACTCAACTTCATCAAGCATTTAACTGATCTTCATTCAGGCTTCTATTCTGACCGCATATCTTCCAGTAGGTTAATGGCTCCACTATCCTTCCAGCTTTTAATAATGTACAAGACCTGATTTCAGTTTTTTCAGCTTCTCCTCTGAAAATAATAATTGGACTATCACAGGATATGTCTTCCCATATGGATGTTACCTGGAAGTTGGAAGTTACTGACTACATCAGTTGGGGTTAAAAGAATTGCTGCTCATCTAGATCCATGTCCTATATGAAACGTATTTGCATCCCTAAATTTAATAACTGGTTGTGGCACCTTTAGCAGCAATAACAGCATCCCAATGCTACCTAAAACTGGAGATCTGTCTTCCAACCAGAGATCAGATTAGATCAAATCAGTTATGGCTAGTCCCCTATTTCTTGAAGCAGCAAAGCACTTACACCCCATCGCCCTGCTACCACCATGTTGGACCACAGATATGATGTTCCTGTTGTGGAATGTTTTGTTAGATTTACCTCACATGTAATGGGACCCCTATTGTTTTCAAAAACTCAGTCCACATAACATTATTCCAAAAGGTGAATGAACGTGACACAAATGCATTGTGGGTTGTTTGCTGCTTGTTGAAACCTTTAAGCCTACTTCACACTACTGGAAAGATTCTGTTTCAGTGGGGTTAAATTTCAACAGGCCAGACAGTAAATAAAGGGGTGTTTTGTTGTATTGCTCCCAGTTCTCAACGGAAATGGTTTAATTGGCTGATTAAATAAGGAGGAAATTACATTTTCACATAGGACATAAATCACAAAATTCAGAGTTTTTACTTCAACAAATAAAACGATCATTTAAAAACTGTCTACTGAAGTTCATACTGTTTAAAGGCACCATAAACTGTATTTACATTATTACGGCTGAACAAGGAGAAATGGGGAAATGGACCTGACATACAGTGAACCTCAAACTGTTGTTCCTCCTTCAAATACAAATCCTGCATTTGTAAAACAAGAAAGACAAAAACGGCCCGATTCCAGAAACCTAGACTGTTACAGTCTAGACTGTTAATGAGTCTCGACTCATTAGTATTAACACCCCCAAAATTTACATACCACAGCACAGCGAAAACAAATAGTGAACTGCATTCCAGGCTGTGAAGGGGATGTCACCACTTGTCATACCCTTTCCAATAAACTCAACTGTCAGCGGTCACTGAGGTTTATCTTTAAACAAGGCCAAAGACGGCTTCCTGTTCTCCAGCTACTTAATCAGGAGCTCTGTTCCAGATGTTTGCACCAATAAGAGTGGTATGGGACATTTGCGAAACAGATGAACAGAAAGTCAACTTCCTGAATGATCCTGGAAACTTTAATTCACAGTTGTTAGTTTGCTCTGCACATTTCACAATTGGACAATATGGAGCAGCTTCACTTAACACTGAAGAGACTGAAGAGAGGAGCAGTTCCACCTTTATTAGCATCCTGTAAGTAGCAGCCATGCTGTGTGATTGTATCTTTTTGTTGTTGAATTTGATTCTATTAAACTCAGAGTTTAATAGTGAGTAATACTGTTAATTTACTTACTACTGAGGTCAAGATCAAACACAAGAAGCTAGTACAGACAACATATGCTAGTAGCAAGCTAACTATCATAGCTAACTAAGCTGTCTGATGACCTTGCTTACATACACCAGAGCAGGTACAAGAAGCCGCATACGTATGTATAATACTTATATCGTCGCTGTCCAAAGAAAAACAAGTATCTCCAAAATGGCAACTTTACAGGAGAGGCCAAAAAAAATTAATTTGAATGGAAGTCAATGGAACCAGCCATCTTTCCAAACACTTTTGGGCTGTTTCTGTTGGCCATTTATCATGAGATTCTCACACAGTGTAAACGGCAGCAGCTGTGGTCAAATGATGCATAAAAGTAAAAATGGACAAAAATGGAGATACATGTTTTTCATTGGACAGCGACGATATATAATCTTGCTTACACAGATGGACACTTCATTTTTCAACAAGTTACTTTTATGTGATCAGATTATTCATGATCCAAAAAAGCAGCTCAATCAAAGAGGTGTAATAGGTGTACCTTCTATGTCGATATGGGAACAATTTAAAATGCTGACTGAATACATTCTATAGAATATTCAACTGACAAATAATTGTGGTGCCATAAAGTAATTTTACAGTTTGCTCAAAATGAGATGTAAAATACATAAATGCCTTATGGTCTGGTTATATTCTAAATCTGGTAAGAAGTTTCATTACATTACATTGTTGTGTTTTAGTATTTACAAAACAGGGGGTTCTTTAGCATGGTCTACTCTTCACCTTTTTCCTTTCAAACCTAAAACATACCATTCATCTTTCATCATATTGCTAAAAAGTCATACACAAGGCACAAAAAAATGCATGGTACTGAAATCTCTTTAAATGTAATAAAAGGTGTTATTAAAGGTTACAATTGTTAGACATAATGTACAATCAAAACCAAGTGTGTGGATATTTCCTTCAGGAAAACCATCATTCCTGGTTACACAGACAACCACACAGGCTCCAGAGGCTTCTCTGTATGTTAGAGATGATTTTAAAAGTCAGTTTGTTAGGATTAGACCGATGATCTTAAAGTGACCTGTGCTAAATTCTATAGACATTATAAACAACAAAACTAGAAGTATAAGGCATTTGGTTTGGGACCTGTAAATGTCTTTTGTAGGAACCATTTTAAATGCTTTACACATTAAAAGTAGAAATCCCTGTTTTTATACATGCTTAATGAACATATACATCAAGAAAAACCTGGTTGGAGTACAAATATATATTACAAATATATTACACACAAAAGCATATCATACATATCATGTGTGTTGTGTGTAGGAGATACAGCAGTCTAATCACGTTGTATTGATCTGAGTTATATATACATTGCTGTTCAAAAGTTCAGAATAACAGAGCAATTTTGTGAAAGATAAATGTGTTGAAAGATTCTAATCCTGTGCACGTTTACAGGTTTTAAATAAATAGCAAGAAGCTAGAAGTATAAAAGATTTTTTTAGGGGCCTAAAACTTTAACGGCACTGTGCTGCTTATAGTTTAATTAAATGTACAACAGGTTAGTACTGCATATAAGAGTACTGTAATATTAATTTGGCAAGTGAATCAAAACTTTTGAACAACTGTGTATGTAACGTCCTAATTGGAATGTTGAATTCTGGTGAACCTTTAGCAACAATTTCATACACAACATCTTTAGCATGTCATTTTAAAAGCAAAGGAAGGCCACAACTGTATATATATCACATTAAATAGAACTCACATAATACGATGTAATATGACACACACAGTACTGCTGTTAATATAGCACAATACTAACAAACAATCAAAAAGTCTATATGTCTATACTAAAGCTGCCTTCAAGCTCAAGCTATATATAAAGCACGTCCTCACTTCATCTGTGTTGAATTTCAAGGTTCATCGTACCCTTTTATGTTCGGAGATTACATCTCTGTAGTTTTTAATTGATTGCAAATAGCATCAAAGTTCACAGCAGTTTTTTTTATGTCACTAACCAGGCTCTGTTACAGTCTCAAGAACTTGAGGCCTTCTTTGTGGCCACCTCCATCGTTTTCTCTGTTGGTGTTTCTTCAGTGGACTGGATGACTGGCTCTTCTTTCTTCACATCGGCAGCTGATTCGTTGACGCCTTGCTTGAAGAAGCTGCCATGCATTTTAAGCCTGTGTGACCTGAACAGAAAGAGGAGCGGTAGATATAAGGCTGGTATTACAGACTGTAAACTAAGCTGCACAAGACTGATAAATGACAGAATATATAAAACTATAAACACTGAAAAGTTTCGGGTGAGGTTTAGTGCCTGTGGTCTTACCTCGCCTCTCTCTTGCTCTGTTCATTCTCCTTTGATTTCACAAAGATCACAGAGTCTCCACCCTGAGTGAGCACCCCAAACTCACTATCTTTGGGTCTGAAAACCACCCTGGAAAGGGAAGACAAACATTATAAAGATAGAGAGGTACGGTATGCCCTGTAAACAGAGTAAATAGACTTCTATGACATGATCATGATTATGTAACATTCCCTGTCTTTTTTATTTTCCCATTGTTAGACACATTGACATAGACCACTTTGAACTCCACACCCAACAAGAATTCTAAGAAGAAGAGTTTAAACAAGACTTTGACCTCTTGTTCTCTCACAAGGTTCCCCTCATGTTTTAAATATTGTTTTTAGCAAAGTAATAACAATAACAATAATACAAAACCACATACTAGCTGCACAATGCTTCCATCAGTGATAACTCTAATCATCTAAAGGTTATCAAAGAACAGTAGACTTTTAACTGTGTGGATTCAGGCTTTTTGGAAGAACCATCCACCTAAAGAAAAGCTATACAGCAGTACTCTAAAGAAATATTTTAAATTTTTAAAAACTATACATACAAAGAACAAGAACCAAGTGCACTCACTTGGCTTGTGTCTCGCCAGACTTAATTCTCATTTTGCGGATCTTGAATTCATTAGTACTGAAGAAGCTGGGCAGGTATGAATCTTTTTCCCACTGGATCTTCAGTATCAGGAGTTCTCCTATATCCACATCAGATGTCACCAGGAAGGAGATGGTCATATTGGCAATCATACCGGGCCTAAGGAAGACCACAAGATGCAATTCTGGCTTGAATCATATGCAAGGCGGTGAACAGCAATCAACTAATGCATAACTGGCTGTTGTCATAATACTAAATTCTACTTCGTAGAAGTAGTGGACTACTTTAGTCCACTAAAGTCTACTTAAGCTTTTTTCTACATATAGCTGTATTATTATTGAGTTTTTGAGTTGCATTACTTTTACAACTGTTATGTACAAATATCAGATATTACTATACGTAAATGACTTCTGTGTACAGGTGGACAGAGAATACACATATATCACAGTAATCCTGTGGTCTAATTAAGTGTAAAATCATAATATAGAGTTGTTTTTAGACTGTTGTTTACAGTTAATTTGGTACAGTAAATTCCTGTAGGGTAAGGTAGCCAGTTATTCACCTTGTGGCCAGTTGTTTACAGTAATTTTACAGTAAAATTTTGTTACAGTGTTCAGAGCAGCCTTAAAAAGGGTATCGACTGCGCTACTTAAAATGTACAGAATTACTGTTAAACTGACCATTATTAATGAGAAATGTTTTTAAAAAAATTTCGTTAAAAAATACAAACACTTACACAACTACAGGGATATCGTGTTTCTCGTCAAGAGTTCCAAACAGAGTTATCTTAACAGGTTGGTTATCCAGTGTCACATCTTTCAGACTGAAGAGATGAAGTTTAATCTGGAAATGGAAAACTACAGGGAGACATAGATGCCATTATAATACAATACTGTATTATAGTGTATTCACCTAAATGACAAAAAATGGCTCTGCAAGTTATTTCAAATAAATATATTCAGACTCACCCTTGTATGGCATAATCTCACGTGTCTTTAGGTACATTTTGGCACTCCTGGTTGTTCGGACCTTGTTGACATTGTAGCCTAGTTTGTTGCATCGGTTCTTGCGGCAGCTCAGGCAAAGGCCCTTGTAGAAGGCCTCTTTGGAGCTGCAGCGGTAGGCCAAGCTCTGCTGATCCTTATTTACCAAGGAGTCAATAAACAAGTGCACTGAGCGTTCATGTGAGCACTTCACCAACTGGTCCATGTCTGTTGGGAAGACAGGCGGGGGGGCATAATGATCAGCAGCCTATTAAGCTTAACCTTTACAATCAGAAATATAAAAAAATGCAGACATACAGACTCTTAACTCTGTTAAGTATATCACAGATAGAACATTTATAGCATAAAAACATCTCATATGAAAAAAAAATCACATTCACTTCCGAATCTGTGTTATTAAAATACAGTTAAACTACACATAAACATAACCAATGCTATTTCTCCAATTTGTATAGACAGGTTTATCATTCAAGTTAAGAAACATTTTTAATTGCTACTGGGATTTAGGTTCATTTTAACAAATATCAAACTTTCAGTAGCCCATTACTGGCAGTATGAGCACAAACACATACTGTACAAGCCGTAGGTAGCTATCATCCTCATGGCATTCTGCAGGCTGCATCCAGGCTGAAAGGTGCCTCCATTGGGATAAATGTCCACATGGCCAACGGTTCTCTGGATGCCGATGCTGAGATCTGGAGTGCCTCTTGTATTAGTGTGAAGGACATCAACAAATTTTGCATCATCAGGGGAAAGTCGTTTTCGTGTATCTGCATGCTCAAAGGTTGGGCCAGCTGGGTCAAGACCTATAGTTCAAGAAAGCATAGAAGTCAATGGGTGTGCGTAAATGTATTTATGGGAAGAAAGCTGGTTTAGCACCCTACACTGGTAAAAACAAGAAGAGGACCATAAAAGAAGACCTTTTTGATTCCCCAAAGAGCTTTTCATTCTGAAGAAATGAAAATAGGGAACCAAAAGAACACTTTATCCAATTTTTATTTTTAACAGTGCACAGAAACACCAACATACACAGTGTTCTGTAAACATAAACGATTCTGTTTGGGAGGTTTTTTGTATTTGGTGATTCAGATGAAAGATTCACTTTCAAAAACAGAATGTGAACATTTCTGGGTAGGTGCAATGCTTTGTTCTCTTATAAACCATGCCTAAAATTACTACCAATCAATCAATATGTTGTCCAAATAGTTTTTGATTAAATGGCTCTGACCTGTGATTCTGTTGACTTTGTTGTTGCTGAGATTTCCTGCAATGCCTGCCACATGTGCACCAAGGCTGTAACCCAACACGTGCAGCTTCTCGAGTGGATAGCCTAGACCCTGCAAGGCAAGCAAGCATAAGTTCATTTTCACAATAGAACCTAAACCCATCAGCTATCACAATGACATAGAGAAGCCTAACTCAACATAAAACAGTTAAACATAGAGAGAAACATACAAGAACCAAGCACAACGTAGGCGTCGGTACAAAACCTTATATCTCCAAAATGGTAGAAAACCTTGCTAAGGTTAAATGAACGGTAATAGAACAAGATTATTTACCCAAGTAATCGTGGCCTGTATCTGTACATACACCATGAAATTCTAACAGCTGGCATGTTTTGTGTGGAAACTAAACCTCGCCTGTGCATGTGTTTACCTCCAACCAATTGATGAACTTGGCCACATCTCTTCCCACCAATCTGGTGTTTTCTGCTGAAGTCGGGTAGTGATGGCTGGCCCGGTCCAGCCAGTCCACCACAATGACATTGGCATTGGGCTCGCGCTCAAACAGAGCGGACACCAACTTATGAATCCAGCTTTCAAACAGCCCTGCAACCTGCAAGAAGTAGACAGCATGTAATTATGCCAATAAGACCTATGAGACGTAATAGCTGTTATAAGTAATTTGTTTGAAAATTAGTAACATAAATTCTGGTTCATTTTTAATGCCATTATCACTGTTATGCAAATATCCATGTCAGTATCATCAGTAGGAAATATGTTTTCGTTACTGTGATAAATTCCATCACAATGGATTTTTCTGATTATATAATGATTCTAGGGGAATGGGTAAAACTTACTGTATCCTAACCCATTGTTTTAGATCAATAATAGAGAGTCTAATTTAATTTTTGTGAGTAATGTGATGATATTTATCCCTATTGTAGTGGAGGAATGCATAGCCAGAGCATATTATCAAAATGATTGTGTGCCATTTGATTCACAGATGCCAAGAATTGATATTTTATTTTGTAAATTACAAATACAATTTATCAAACTAAAATATTCAATTGCTTTGAATAAACCAGAAAGGACTATTAAGGACATCTGATACCTGTGTGACTATAACAACACAAAGTTTTCCGTTTTCCTTTGAGGAAATAATCTGCGGTTGTAAAGAGGTGATAAATCACAATGTATGTAATCACAAATATGTTATGGCAATACTGGGTATCATGGAGACTTCAGTGATTCCCACTCCAGTCCTTTTCATGATAAACTGTGTTACAATACACTTTTCTGAGCATATTGTGGATACTGTCTGTACTTAAGGAACACTGACCAACTGGTTCATTATAAAAACAGCATAATTAGACTTCGTTATCTAGACTTTGTGCATACTGGACGTAGTACTCCAGTTTGTTTTATGGTTTAGTGTTAGTACAGCAATCTAATATGCCCACCCATAGTCCTGTGATTTTGATGCATTGCCTCTGTTAAGAGGCCTCCAGTGCAAAGAGCTGCCGTGTGTACACAACTCACCGACCAGCCATGGATCACCAGAAAGGTCTGGGCGTCAGTCCTGAAGTTGCAGTCTGAGAGAGTGGCGTTTACTCCTGGGACGAGGTAGCACAGGTCCTCATCAGGAACCTCAGTGTTTCGCAGTGAGAACTTGGACTGAACGTTACTGTAGTCTTCGATCCAGTCAGTAGTATTACCTAATGATGAAATAAGAGTTATAAAGGTCACACCTTAACTGACCTGAATGGCTTCTTTGTACTTAAGCCCAAATGACCTCATCACAATGCATTGACCACACTGTGGATGAGGCCCTCAAACTTGACCTGAATGCGACCAGCAAACAAGCCTATGAATAGCTGGGTCTAATAATAGTGGGTCTTCACGGCCAGTGGAAAAATGAACCATTAGGAGCTGTAATGACATTTGTGCAACTCAGAAATATGGATATTTAACTAGCCTTAAATAAATTTATGTTGCGGCTGCCCTTAAATGTGGCGTTAAATATTAAGATGACAGGACATAAATCACAGATTCTCTTAACTTATTATTTAGTTTGGTTAAGTTTGGTTGAGTGATGATTTTATAAGAATCCTATTTATTTGCAGTGTGATTGAAATAGCTCTAAACATTTTATAATTACCTTAATGTTTCTGAGCTGACGTTAAAGAGGAACTCTTTAGCATGGGCTAGCATGTCAACAGAATAATTTATGTAAACAACGTAACGCAGAATGATTAGATCCAAAATGCTCTGTTCTAGAGAAACGTACAGAACCAGAGTTGTTCACAGTGATGTTGGTAGGAACCAGATGCCTAAACACCTCGAAAAGCTCTGACATGAAATAGATATGAATCCACTGCCCGATGTCTGTGACGCTGTACAGTAGTTGTCTGATTAGGTTTAGGACCGGGACGTACTGTAACACATTGTTTTAATACAAGTGTGGTGGAAGGATACATTAAGGGTGCTTTAAAGCAAAATAGTCCAAAAATAACCAGATTTGTTCAGACTGACTATTATTTAACCATCACATAAAAAGACAAGGCATAAAAACACTCAGCAGATTAACTGATGGGTTGGGTTGTGACCTCTGGTTCCCATCACCACCACTGTAAAGTAATCAGGGTCTGAACCGATTTTCTCTACAAATAAATCACTTCATATCAAACAATACTGGAAGATTTTTGTTTACATCCCAACCACTGACATTACACGGCAACTTTGAACGTTTGGTGGAGTTCCCCTTTAACCCTCTCTGAGCTCATGTTTTGTGACCGTTAGCTTCTCTAACATTAAAGCTGCACTGGCCTTGAATTAACGCTGGCACTGAGCGAACGTCTGACTTTCAGTAAGTTTTATTCAGTTTTACAAGTTTATTTCGGTTAGTTTATACACTTATATTCTGCTGAGCTCTCTGCTGTGAGGTAACATGATAACATTAGCATTTCAGCACGAGAGGAGACGACCGTTGGGTTTTAAACGAGACACTTACTTGAGGAAGGTGCCTGAGTGGAATTAGACAGAGGCTCGCATGAAACGAGAGAAAACCCGATGACCAGCAGCCACACACTTTCTTTTCCCATAGTATAGTGCGCGAACGGGTTATAGGAGCTAATAAATCAAACAAAAATCGGCAGTAATTCAAAGCCCGGTTTAACGTTCACCCTTTCACAAAAACAACAGCTGAATAACCTGCTGCTGCTGCGCCGCCACTTTATACCAAGCAGAACATCCGCCATTGGACGAAAGTGAGCCGGGGGCGTGGTTAAGCATCCCCAGATGAAAAGTGCCATCAAAGCGTAACTGGCACTAACAGACACAAACAACGGCTACTGGGCGCGTTCACGTCACGCTCAAGTTCACTTCACCACGACGCTGTTAGAAACATACAATCTGTCCTTAATTTAGTGATATATATATATATATATATATATATATATATATATATATATATATATATATATATATATATATATATATATATATTCACTAAACTATTTAACTATATATACACTAAATCAAGAATTACTGTATTTATAAGAATCAGAATCAAGCTTTAGTTGGCCATGTATGTTCACACATACAAGGAATTTGCCTTTGGTTACATTAGCTCACAGCGCACAGAGAGTAACAACATTTCACACCGTGCAAACACACATTCCTAACACACACGCGCGCACACTCTCTCTCTCTCTCTCTCTCTCTCTCTCTCTCTCTCACACACACACACACACACACACACACACACACACACTCTCTCTCTCTCTCTCTCTCTCTCTCTCTCTCTCTCTCTCTCTCTCTCTCTCTCACACACACACACACACACACACACACTCTCTCTCTCTCTCTCACACACACACACACACACACACACACACAGGCAGACTCACGCACACACGCACGCGCACACACACAACACCTTGCATGCATGCAAGTCTTACATTATGTGGAGTTGTATGTGTATATTAGTGCAGGTTCAGTACAGAGGATGGAGTGATGTGTAAATAGATAAAAAGATAGATAAAAAAGAACAGGAAGTGAGAACAGAGTTCTGAATATGGATGGAGACGTGTTTATAATTTTCTAGTATAATTTTCTAGTAATTCTAATTCTCATCAAAGTGCTGTTATGTTAAATACTAAATTAAACATTTGTTATATTAAAATTCTGAATATGATTCATTTGTTTTCTGTGTAAACAAAGTGTGTGTGTAAACAAAGTCATGGTTTGATGAGAAATGCTCTGGGAAACTTACAGAACAGTTCACAGTCTCAGTGATGGTGATAGGAACCAGATGTCTGAAGAGTTCATTGGTTCTCAAAGCTTCACAATGCGCATCATTTTGTAATCCACGTTATATTCTTCTTCTTCTTGGTTGAGAGATATTTGTCCGCTGACTAGTCCTGCAGTTCTTAAGATATTGACACTGTTCCGATGTTCAGTAAAATGTTCAGTCTAATGGGGAGTGGTGAGCTTGTATACAGCTTTTTGATCTGAAAAAAATCCCATGAAAAATACATAGAGTGGAAATGTCTACACAATATCAGGGCAGATCCCCAAACACAAATTAAGTGTTGGTTTGACCCGCACACGTCTGTTTGTCTCTTTTTTCCATCCCTCATTTCTCCCTTAGAGTCCCAATGATTTTTGACCCTACCCAAACTCCTGAGTTGCCTTTAACCTACAGCCACCAAACTGCATGTACTCTAATAGGATAGATCCCTAAACTCTAATCTACAGACATACTGACCCACTCCTCTGTGTGTCTTTTATTCATCCCTCTTTTCTCTCATAGCAGCCACAGCCTAGCAACAGCCTAGCAGGAAGTGGGAACCATTTAAGCTGCACAGTCGTTCTGTACTTCCGTTCGGAAATGCACTTTTTCTTGATGATGGTGGTTCATGGAATGTTATTGCTGTAATGTTTATATGCCTCAGGGTCACATGTGTAATCACGTAAACTGTTCTACTGAGGTCCATCTGCAGCAGTGAGTGCGGCAGCAGTAGTTACACTGTGTTACATTACCTGTACTGTTAATGTGTAACAACTGCTGTGATTACACATGTGGATCTTGAAGAGTACAAAACCTGGGTTTCAGGCCCAATTTTACATGAAGTGTCTTTAATACTTAAAACTGTGCAGTACCACATTAACAATGCATGTTATTAACAATAAAAATGTTATTACCTAAATGCTTATACTCTTCAAGATCTGCATGTGTAATTACTGCAGTAGTTACACCTTAACAATACATGTAAAAACAGCGTAACTAATGCTGTAACACATGCAGATCTTAAAGTGCATAAACATTTAGGTTATAACAATCCTGTTTTTACATGTCAAGATTACACATGTGGATCTTTTTTTGTACTGAACATTTGTATTGGTAATAGTATGTATTGTTAACTTGGTACTACACAATTATTAAAGACACTTAATGTAAAATGACTTATGGACTTATTTTCTTTAACTTAGAAATTGTTAGAAAATAGAATAAAGAAAATAGAATAAATGAAATTGTTTGAAATTGTGAAAAATTGGTGGAATTCCCTTTCGATTGTTTGCTTGCATAAACACTGTATAATTGTGATAGACTGATCTGCTGGTTTAAAAATGGATGCTTTTCTTTTGCGCTTGATTCTCTCTATTCTTGATTTTGGCTTTGTGTTCTTCTCTTCTCTGATTTTCTGCCAAGAGCTGTTCTTGGCACACACTCTGTCCCGCCGAGTGCCTTTATAGGTTCGCTGAGCTAACAGTGTTTTTTCTGAGAGGCATCCACGTCATGGGGTAGTTCCCCTTTAAATCACGTGAGATGAGTGAGTCAGTAAAACAGAAGCAGATCAGACTATGTTTACTATTGCTGAGCTAATACAGAACATAAAGCACATTAAAGAGCTTTTAGTTGTGATGTGTTACCTATACAGAGCATGCTGTTTAAAAGACTGGTCTACTGTTGGGAATTACCTTCAGCCCTTTTGCCTCATGTTGTAGAACGTGTGCTTCAAACATGCAACTTTCCCTGAGTAAACATTAGATGCTGCTTGCAGTCATAGCTTTAGTTCATGATGATGAAGTCACCTCTATTTACACAATATACATAAGATGAGTTTGAGCGGTCCCTTCAAGCGTGCGTGTGCGTGTGCGCGTGCGTAGATTCTGATGTTCCTTTAGGTGTTTTCCTGATGTACCTGGAATGATTGTGTAATCGAGTTCTTTGAAGAATTCACTGAGCTCCAGTGCTGTCCTGGAGGCCCCCCAGACCTGTCAATCAAGGCTCTCTCAGCCAATAAGGTGAAAGGAGAGGGCCTCTCCCACTGACCCTCCTTCACATCTTACCCACACAATAAGCATGTCTTTGGCAAAGACCCCTCACTGTTCTCAGAACACCTTCAGCTCACTGCAGAACTGGCTACGGCCTGGTATAAAACAGACGGCCGTTGAGGCGTCTCTGCTGGAGAGATTCCTCCAGTGATTTAGCAAGAGCTGAACTGGATGACCCGTGTGGCTCAGAGTGGCTCTGTGTCACACTGATGTTCCTCAGCTTGTTGGGTTAGGATGCATGAAGGCTATTATCGGTGGGGCAGATTAAGCTTTTATACTGTGCTAGGCTATGCAAAATTTGAGGCCCCCTTTAGATCAAGATCTTGCACTAGCAAAAAAACTTTGGAAAGGCTGTTAGCATTGTGCGGGCTGTGCAGCTAAATCACTGCATGCTTGGCTCGAGTTGTTCAATTGAAAACTAAAACTAGCATTTCATGCGTTATTTGTGATGTTAAGCCTCCTCAGCTTTTCTTCATCACATCTCTTTCACTACAGTTCCCAGCATGAATTATACCCCTGTATCTTACAGCCAATAGAAATCCCACTACCACACATTCCATACCACACATTCCCTTCCAATACTGCTAAATGTTCCTAAAATACGGGCGGATACAAGCACAGATACAGAAACTACTCCATCTAATGGAACCGAACCTGAGGCCTGGTATTATATCCTATATTATACTCATGGTCAACAGAATAGCTGGACGAATAGTTGCACCCAGAAGGAGTCAGCTGACAGAAATGAAACTTGGTGGGTGGGTTTGACATTGTGAGATATGCAAATGATTCAAGTTTCACTCTCAGCCGCGCATGTTGACGCAAGCAAGGACGAGTCTTATCACTGTACCTGACTGACCCAACAGCCACGATTGCTCCATGAGTCATCCTGTAAGTGCCAGCGCCAGTGGCAAACACAGGGTACTACATGCATGCAGACTGTTACAAAGACTGCCCTTAACGCCACATTGCAGCTACATTATTGACAGTGAGAGTATATTTAGTATTCGCTATTATATGATTATGTATCCTTATTGTGCAAAATAGAACTGATCAGTATGTAGATAAAGTATGTGTGATCTGTAGATGTGAGCCTCAGCAGCTTCTCTGGTCTAGTTTGTATCACATCCGAGTCACTTGTCTCATACGTGTGTCTAGTTCATACGTGTGTCTAGCATCAGACTCTTCCGGAGTTTAGTAAACATTCACACTGTCAGTAGCAGTAAGAGTCTGACGGTTCCCTCCACTTCCTCAGTTACCATCTTGACTAACATCAAGTTTCTCCCACCTTCAACATGCATCATCAGAAGAGTTTCTTACAGCCTTTAAACCTGAAAATCTCCCTCTGCACTGGTTTATAACAGATGTTATCTAACAAATGAAGTGGAAATTTGGAGCATTATCTCCAGTTTGATTAATGAAAAGAAACTGAATTCAAAAGCCTTTGTCTATCTCATCTAACATGCTGTGGAATGGTTCTAGATGAGTGAACTCTGTGTAAACTTCCACCTGCAGTAGCAGACGTGGGCTGCAGTGTCAGACATCAATGAAGATTTTAAACACAATGAAAGCTTTTGCTACTTGGAGATAAACATTACCAAATGTTGGAGCTTGTTGGAAGAGTTCTTTGAGATGGTGGTAAAGACCTGAGAGAATGAAATGTTGTAAAAGAAGGCAGTGACCCAGCAAGCTGTATAAATGGTGAGGTGTTTTGTATGAGGTCTTAGCATTTGCCTTCAGGTCCAAGGACCAGGTTGATGCATCTCTATGTCTGACCTGTAATAAAGTTTTGAGACTTTCTCTCTTTAAGCTTAACCCAGTCTTCTAGTGTCTAGCCCACCTGTCTCCTAAGTCTCCTAAAGTCTCCTTCTGAGACTCTTAACCCTCATTTTAAAGCTCCTAACCCAGTCTGTTACCCCAGTCTCTTAACCCAGTCATTTTAACCCAGTCTCCTAACCCAGTCTGTTACCCCAGTCTCTTAACCCAGTCATTTTAACCCAGTCTCCTAACCCAGTCTGTTACCCCAGTCTCTTAACCCAGTCATTTTAACCCAGTCTTCTAGCCCAGTCTCTTAACCCAGTCTCCTATCCGAGTCTCCTAACCCAGTCTCCTAACCCAGTCTGTTACCCCAGTCTCTTAACCCAGTCATTTTAACCCAGTCTTCTAGCCCAGTCTCTTAACCCAGTCTCCTATCCGAGTCTCCTAACCCAGTCTGTTACCCCAGTCTCTTAACCCAGTCATTTTAACCCAGTCTTCTAGCCCAGTCTCTTAACCCAGTCTCCTATCCGAGTCTCCTAACCCAGTCTCCTAACCCAGTCTGTTACCCCAGTCTCTTAACCCAGTCATTTTAACTCAGTCTCCTAACCCTGTCTCTTAACATGGCCATTTAACCCAGTCCATTAACCCAGTCTCCTAACCCAGTCCACTAAACCAGTCATTTCAACCCAGTGTCCTAACCCAGTCTCTTAACATAGTAATTTAACCCAGTCTCCTAATCCAGTCTCTTAACCCAGTCTCCTAACCCAGTCATTTCAACCTAGTCTCCTAACCCAGTCATTTCAACCCAGTCTCCTAACCCAGTCATTTAACTCTTAACCTCTCTGTAATTTTTTGTTGCTTCGTTTGATGGCAGAGTTTAAGTCTGGCATAAGGGATTAAAGTCTCTGCGCTCATCTTTTTTTTTTTCATCACTTTTGGTTCCAGTTCTATAATTATATCTAATGTTGACTTGTTGGCTGATCTATATGCAGTGAAACTGGGTTAACTTTTCAAAGCGTAGAATTTTCCTGGCTCCTGGTGTGAGTCACTGTTACCACAGCTGGACCTTTTCTGCAGCAAACACATATTAATGGCTGAGAGTACTTATTTATTTAGTCAACAAAGAGTGGAGTTTTTTGTGGGGTCAGAGGTCAAACTGGGCGTATATTAATTTCCTGTGTTGTTTCTTCCAGGGATGCTGACACTGAAGGAGGAAGGAATATTTGCATTACTGAGTAATGCTTTATAAACTGCACTACAAATGAATTCTGAGTAAAACTAACACTTCTGAATTCAGCTATAACAGGTCAATATTGTTCTGAGGTGTGGAGCAAATTACAGAAGAGTTTTTAAAGAACAGCCACACCATAAAAAAATGATTTAATTCTTTTTTATTAATATTATTTTTAAATAGAAGAGCTGCAGCATGAAAACTGTTGGTAGACCCGTATGACCGTATATCTCCATACACCTGCACATTCAGCTACTTCCGTAACGCTATGGTCTTTGACACACCCAAATGCAATCACTCCTTTCAGCCAGTCATTAACATCTGCTTTGAGACCCATTTTCTACACCTGGAAAAAAGACATTCACTGCACTGTGCCACCTCTTCTCAATCTATGAATCCCGTCACTCATTCACACGCAGGTATATAAAAAGAGGAATTTGTAAAAGAGGAATTTTATCACACAACCTTTGAAATTCACACTCCTCCCCAAACAATAGGAGGCAACATATTAGCAGAACATGCACAGTTCCTCCTCCTCTCTCTTCAGTTCTTACCAGTCTAGAAGAAACAATGCAAGTTCAGATTCAAGCCTTATCCCTTTACTCTCCTGCTGAATGTGGTTTCCTGCCAGGAGCAGACAGCTTGCATTGTGTCGCTTGCCAAGAGCTTCAGCCAGTGTTGCATTTACTCTTCCTTTCTTAGGCTACCTGTCCATAAATGATAGAGCCAGAAGCAGAACCTCTGATAGGATTGATAAGAGGTTAGAAGACATCATTGGGCAGCAGAGCTACTTCAACCTCTCATGTAGGATTATTGAACAACTCTATGCTACAGTGACTCACTAACACCACACAGGTACAAATTGGTATTATGAACCAGGACAGGCTAAAGCTGCTTAGTTAGCATAATAACTTTAGTGGATATTTCTGCAACATGATACAGAGACATCTTTGACATGCCACCAAAACAGTTATCTCTTCACTTTTTGTTGATAATTTTAGTTCATGTTGGAATATTTTAAACTAGGAATCTGATTGCAATCAGGTGGGAAACCCAGGGCTAAAACTCAGGTGAGGGCGACCTCTGGGGGCAGGGAGGGGTAACAGCAGCCTGAGATGTGACACATTATTAACCTATAAACACATAAAACATATTAACTTATAACAAAACATGTCATTGGATCAGTACCATTCAAACTGTTACAAATGACTGTATGTAGCATAGGACAAGAAGAGGAGACAGGATGTAGGTGCAAGTCTTTAATGAAAAATCAATAAGAACAAACAAAAACCAACGACACGAAAAAAATAATAAAGAGACTCTACCAAAAAACAGTGTTACAAAAAACAACTGGAGACAAAACACCAAGCCAGAGGAAAGGGAACAACAGGGAGTATAAATACACAAAGGCTAACCATGAACACCTGGGAAGGGGCGGAGCAACAAACTAGGGACAGGTGAGGGGCATGACAAGAGGGCTGAGACAGGAGGAGCTATAAACCCAAACAAACAGCAGAACATGGAAAACAAAAGACACATGGAAGTGATGAGAAAAAAAGACAGAAACAGACAAACAAGGGCAAGACAGGACAGTGGACAATATTTTGGAAGTGATGTAACATCTACAGGACATACACTTGAGTGGCATCCCAGTCCTAATCCATAGAGTTTAATATGATGTAGGCCCACCCTTTGCAGCTACAACAGCTTCAACTCTTATGGCTTTCCACTAGGTTTAGGAATGTGTAGGATGAGAAGACCTGGATCGCAGTCTCCGCTCTAATTCATCCCAGAGGTGTTCTATCGAGCTGAGGTCAGGTCTCTGTGCAGTTCAGTCAAGTTCTTCCACACCAAAATCTCTCATCCATGTCTTTATGGACCTGGCTGTATGCCCTGGTGCACAATCATGCTGGACCAGGAAGGGGCCATCCCCAAACTGTTCCCACAAGTTGGAAGCATGAAATCGTCCAAAAGCTCTTGGTATGCTGAAGCATTAAGAATTCCTGTCACTGGAACTAGGGGTCCAATACATTTTACGTAGCCACCACTTTATGACTGAGTTGCTGTCATTCCCAAATGTGTTGTAATCCCTCTGACAGTTAACTGTGGAATATTTAGCAGTGAGGAAATTTCACTACTGGACTTCCTGCACAGGCAGCATCCTTTCATGGTACCACGCTGGAATTCACTGAGCTCCTAAAGGGACACATTCCTTCACTAATGTCTGTAGAAGCCTAGGTGCTGGGTTTTATACACCGGTGGCCATGAACGTGATTGGAACACCTGAATTCAGTGATTTGGATGGGTGAATAAATACTTTTGGCAATATACAGAACCACCAGGTTCAGTTTTTACCAAGAGCCGTCAGACTGGTCACACCAACAGGACCTACCAGAACATGACTACAACACTATAGACTGTTACTGATCTAGCCCTGTTCACTCCACCAGCCCACACACTGGGCTCCACTAGCTCACAGGACTGTATGCACTTTAACTAGACCTTTGTACCTGAACATCTGAGCTGTGTATTTATTCACCTGTATACTGAACACGTATACTGTAAGCTGTTTTAGCTGCTGTTCTCACAACCTGCACTGTACACTATCACATATACATATACTGCTTACAGCCACATTCTTAACTGCACACCTAGCTACCTCAGCGCACTGTGCTTCCCTATATGTAGATTTACACTAAGCTGTATCTGCTGCATATGCTAACCGCTCTTTGCACCGGAGTTCTAGTGTTCTAACATTCTGACGTACAGTTACTGTTCCTGCACATTTTGCACGTCTCCTACTGTTCAGGCACATACTGTAATTGACTTTCAATTGAATTGAACTGAATTGAATTGAATTGAATTGAATTGAATTGAATTGAATTGAATTGAATTCCCAGTGCACTCCAGTCACTGCATGGAGCTATAGTTACCCGGTTGTTTAAAGGTGCGGGGTTATTGTAAGTATTTCATTTTATTTATAATTTTAATCAGTTTTGAGCTGCTGGTGAGCAAGGGGGGGTGAGAGAGGAAGGAAGAGAAGCTCCTCCTGTAAAAACACTTTACGCCTCTCCACAAAGAGGGCCATGCTGAGATTAAACAGACAGACGACTGCCTGTGTACAACTGACACCCAAAATAAGATTTAAGCACAATCACGACATAAAGACATCTATAAATGCTGACTGACCAGCTCACCTATGAGGACAAAAACTCAGTACACTGTATCACACTCGTTTACACTGAAATACATTCTATTAACATGGCGGAGGAGCCAAAGTTTGCAGATTATAGAACACAGGAGCCATCTTATATACAGGCCATCAGTACAATAACGGACTCCTTCATGGAGCAGCTGTCATGTACTGTCTGTCTGTCCTATAACGCCCCCTGCTGACCGGTCATGGGAATTGCATAAAGGGTGTTCAGAGAGGCAGTGTGAGGATTGGATGTTGTGGCACTGATCGGTTTTACTGAATATTTAAGCTATAAGCATTAAACCATCAGCGAAGAAAAACCCTGTAGTGTGAGATAAACTAACGTTCTATATAATTAGAAAAAGGCGAAACTATAAACTATAAATAGTAAAGTTTAGTAAAGTATATATGCTATAGATATAAATATATCTCATTTTACATTTAGGCAAGAAATATGTGTATCTACAAAAATACAAATATAATACAAATATGAATATATATACATATATAGAAAAACGGAGATAAAAAGGCAGTGCAATAATAATACATGTGCAAGGGGCGCATATATCAGCAGATAATGACAATACTGAAAAAGATCATAAACATGTACATATTGGTATTTAGGTAAAGTGTGAAGAGTGTCCCGGAGTGCAGATGTACAGGATATACAGTAAAGTGTAATAGTGCAAATAAATAAACCTGAGATTTAAACATGTGATTCAGTCCTTATGATTTTCCCTGTGGCCTACTTTCTTTTGTTTTCTTGAAATAATGAAAGTCATTGTTGTTGTTGTTGTTGTTGTTGTTGTTGAACACTTCAATATTCAGAAGCTGATTTCTCGAAAACTAGAATTCTAGAGAAGTGCTGATTTATGATTTCACCGCTAGATGGCGCCCGTCACCTCGACTAAATAACAGGCTTTGGAAGAAGTTTTGGTAAGAGATAATCGGTGGGGGTTGCGGGCTGGTCTCTCGGAGAGTACTGTATAAACTGCATTAGAAGATGGTTCACTATTTAAAAGACAGTAATCAAATTACATCAAATACATCAAACAGCAGTTACGTTAGAATATGGTGAAATAAAATGTCAGTTTCTTATTCCTTCAGTCCATTCTACCTGTGAAAACACCTAAACTAAATCAGACTAAATAAACACAGTCAAATCAAATAAAGTAGAAAACAAAAATACTAAAACATATAATAAAATGTCGTTTTAAAACAGTATATATAGATAGGTATAAAAGGATAGATAAATAGATGACAGCGGAAGTAAGGTAATTGTTGTGGTCCACTGCATGAAGGTCGTATGATGATCAGACCCACAGAGTCTTTGCTGGACCCTTTTAGAATAACTTAAACTAACTCATACTGTACATCTGCGTTCGTCCTCTGTCTAAAAGTTCTGTTAGAGCTCCTGTGTCTTTAAGCCCCTCCCAAGTTCCACCTCTGCAGGCAGCCAATTAGAATTGTGTTATGAGATGACATCACCATGTAACAAAAAATAGGACTGGAATTCCAGAGAGGCATGTCAGGCAGCTTAGAAAAGTGGTTTGTTGGTGGGCGAAGTTTCTCGCCCCGGGCATGTACTTTGGGCTTTCTCAAAGTACATGCCTTATATAGGACTTATTTTGATGTCCACTTAGCTTTATAGCGTGGTTTGAGACGTTGCAATAGTGAGAATATAAGCAAACTACCAGTCAAGGTTCTACATGCCTGACTGTAAAATTAGAAAATGATTGTGATCCAGGGCTTGTACTGTGCTCGGTGAGTAAGATGTGGATCTGTATTTGCAGGCTAATGGTCATAAGAGATCCTTGGTCCACACATCTCAAGCTCTGGCTCTACTCCATGCTGACAGCTGCTGCTTCTGTGGAAGATTTGGCTGTGGTGAGCGCTTCTTTGTGAGACGGGCCTATTTCTGCTGGGACAGAGGAATCCCAATTTGACTTCTGGGAATGACAGCAATGAGACAATAATTTCAGCACTGTGAACGCCTCTCTCCAACACAGCCATCCTAAAATAGGACTGGTCAGAAAGAGAGAGAAAGAGAGAGGGTATGGTGGAGGTAGGTTTACAGACGGTACAGAGTGAGGTGGGGTAGGACATAGTCCATAGGTCAAAGGCACACCCCCACCCCCACAGGTGACCTGGATAAGTGTAATGGTACCTTTGACACGTATTTTAATGATGCTCATGACACATCTTGGATTTTGCACACCTAAACAAACATGGACCTATCTGACCATAGTCCACATTTCCGCTGTCTTCCAGACCCTCTGAGATGAGCTCAGGCCCAGAGAGCTCGGCAGCATTTCTTGCATAGAGTTAATGTATTACTTTCTCCTTGGGAGTTTCAAGTTGCAATTCCTGAGGCAGTGGCAGACTGTGTTAAGTGACAATAGTTTTCAGAAGTCATCCAGAGCCCATGTGGCTATTTTTAACACATGAGGGTTCATCATTAAGTGCTGTTAAAGAGTTTAAAGGTCATGCACATTCAGCAGTGGTGTCCAGCCTTGCCTTACATGGACTGAGAGTTCTCCAGGTTCTCTACATCATTTCACAGCATATGTGCAGCCAATGTAAAAGACCTACGTTCTTTGCAGCCTTGAACTGTTTTTGAGCTGATAAGTGTTTCATGAAGTTTAGCACAAAGTGGTGAGTCATACTCAGAGACCAGGTCTTTGGTGGAGCTCCTTTTATATACCATGATCCCTCGTCTGTTAATTCTCACCTGCTGATTGTGGAATGTTTCTTAATGGTGTAACTTAAACGTTCTATAAACGTTTCACTCTTGTTTTGCTCTTGTTCCAACTTTATGGAGTCTGTTGAAGGCAGCTGATTCTAAACTTGGTTATATGTATGTTACTGGCATTTATCTCAGACAAGTATGAGTCCAAATGGCTGTTGTTATGGCATCCAAGGCAGGTGCTAGGATGTGCTTGGTGGTTGCTATGGTATCCCAGATGGTTGCTAATGTGTTGCTATGCGTTTGAACTGATCCGACATGAATCAGTGTTTTGGTAGTTCCAGCTAAGATCAGCCTAGTGAACAGTATTCCCAGCCACAGAGCAACATGTGCAAATCAACACTGTCCAACACTGTCAATTTTTACTTTTACATGTCATTTGAACACAGCTGCTAATGTTTACACTGTATTTAAATTTCATGATGGATGAACCAACAAAAATGGCCCAAAATAACTTGGAAATAAGTTTGGTTCCACTGATTTACATTAAAGCTGAATGACATTTTTGCCCTCTCCTGTAAAGCTGCCATTTTGGAGAAGCTTGTTTTTGTTTGGACAGGGAGGATATGTGTTTCCCGAGGGCCTGCTGATGTCTTGACCCCATTTTCGAGATGGCCTCCTTCTATATGTCATGTCAGATAGGGTCTATCATCACGATATATACTCAGTGCATGAACTTTTGTGTTCCCATTCACTCCTATGGAAAACAAATGTATAATTTATTAATAATTGTACAAAAACTGTGCTTCTGTGTATTAAAACACCATACCGATGAGTTCAAACGTACTGGTGGCCATAACTCAAAAACTGTAAAGCCAGTTAGCAGACTGTTAGAAAAAAGACTTCGAGACCGACGTGTGCAGAACTAAAAACCAGGAATGGTTTATTAAAAAAACAGACAATCACAGCAAGCAACAGTACACAGCGAAAACAATGGGAGAAGCCAAATCAGAGTCAGGGACAGGCGGAGGTCAGAACCAGGTAGAACAAGCAGCGAGGGCGAACAAGTTTAAAGGGGAAAACCAAAGAGAGAAAGCAGAGGTACAAACCGTAGAATCAGGACACGAGCAAACGAGTAGTAAAGGAACGAAGGGAGTCGGAAACCAGAGTAAGACCATACGAAGAAAGACCGCTCAGGATTGCTAACCTAGGTTTGGCAAAGCTTCGCAAAGTGTGAGTGTTTGTGAGTGGCTTAAATACAGGAAGTAATTGGATTCAGCTGAGGCTAAAACTCGGGCGATCTAGAGCGAATCACAGAGTCCGACCGGGGGCGCATAGACATGACGTCATCGAGCGTGGCCCTCTGGGAAGTGGAGTCCTGAAGAGCGGAGATGCCGGGGAGAGGCGGAGGCGTGACACAGAAAAATAACAAGTATATACCATCAGAAAAGAAAAGTGCAATGCACCATCACTAATTACTATAATTAGAAATCAAATATATAAATTACTAAGTACATACAATCATCCTTCAATAGTACAGTTTAACACTTAGTATTGACTATACATTAACTAAATCATTAGTTAACATGAAGTACTACATTAACAACAGTTAACTAATGTTTAGTAAACATTTGTTTATTTAACATTAGTTATCATTAGCATTGTTAACAAACACATTACTTCATGTTAGTTAGTCAACACTTCATGTAAACTGTTACCAAGTACAGTCCAGTGGGCTATAAGGCTGAACGTCCCTGTGGGAGCTTCTTTTAATGGATACCATCTCTAATGTAACTCTAACCCCCTGTTTTCTGAGTCAGATGCTACACAAGGAGATCACCACACTCCTCTGGAATGCCTGGAGCAGCTTGACCCCTTCACACGCTAGCTGCTGTTCTCCTGTGTAAGGTATGACCAGTGGCTTTAGGCATGATGTACAACATCGCCTGGTTCTGATGTCAGAGGTTAATCTGGAATTCGCCCAGGGAGGGAGTTCAGTCCTGAACCATGCATTTCGTTCAATATTCAGCCACTGAACAAGCAGATGTGAGTAATAGATCTGCCATTTGGGTGCTTATGTCGAGTTCAACCAGGGTGTGTGGAATCAATGTGGAATGTGGGAGGAAGCCACTGTTGCAACTTGGTTTTGAAGGCATTCGTTTGGCATGATCTGAAAAGTACTGCACATTGTACTATATTGGGAAACTGAGGCAATTTAACAAAGCCTTGTGAAAAGTTTAACTGTAGAAAGACTTACAGTCCAGCTCAGATTTCTACTCTAGTTTGTTACCAACAAATTAATTAGGTTCAGTAAAACAGATTCAATTGCTTGGAAAGTACTTTAAGTAATTCTTAGGCTGCACTTTTTACAGTGTAGCTGGATGAAAAATTTCCAGTAATTGCTAGGTTTTGGAATTTTATAATTGAAATAATTAATACTTGTTGAGGAAAATATGGCTACAGTATTTTTAGATAATTTGATTCTTGAACCATCTACAGCTAAGCTCCATAATGCTACTCCAAATACTCCTAATAACTGGACAAATGCTGTTCTGTTTGAGAAGGATCATATTTAAAGGGGGGGGGTCTAATGTTTCCCCCAAGAGGTTATATGTATGTGGGGATACATATATATATATATATCGTATATGCGCATGTGTGTGTGTATGTATGTGCGTATGCGCGCGTGTATGTGTGTGTGGCGTCGCGCGTGTGTGTGTGCGCGCGTGTATGTGTGCGCATGTGTGTGTGTATGTGTATACGTGTGTGTGTGTGCGTGTGCGTGTGTGTGTGTGTGTGTGCGCATGCATGTGTGTGTGTGTGTGCGCATGTGTGTGTGTGTGTGCGTGTGTATGTCCAAATAAAATTTTTATAAATATTGCTCACGAAAATCATGTGGGTTCATAGCAAGAAACACCCTCTAACCTTTAACCTTTAACACCCATAGCCCATATCAATGGCTTCCACAAAGCACAAAGGAGCAGTTTTGGCAGTGGATGCAAGTATCAGTGAGGTATTAGTGAGGTTAGCTATTGAATGAGTTCACTGGTGCCATTTCCTCTTCTCTGTCTCATTGCAAGGACAGCGATAGCATAACAGTCAAAAGCCTCAGCCACCACAGCAGGCTTGGACCCGGACGCCTTACTGACTGCAGTTGACAGAATTTAGAACCTATTGAACCCTCAGAGATGCTGTAGTATAGAATGAATTGATTATTCACTGGTTCCACCATGGCTGTTTTCTTTAGGGAACTGAAGGGACGTTTGGAGCTGGAAATGGATATAACGCCGCATGTGGCATTAACGTAATAACCGAATGGGTAGCTACACCTGTATGTGAAAGTGTATGATCGAGTTATGTGTTCAAGAGACATATTTTTTTGACTTTCTAGATGGAAATATAGTAAGTAACACATCCTCAACAGAGAACTGACTTCTGCACACTGTAATGCTAATTACTGTTTACCTGCTGAATTAAACATTTTGAGAAAATACTAGACCTAAAATGCGGCCTGGTCAAAAGTTAAGGCATATTTATATTTGAGCTTTAATTTTGTTTATCATGTTAAACTCAACAAAAGAACTGTAATTGTGCACTAACATTTGCAGAAGTGTGTCACATTTAAGTCTCTTCAAACTTTTACATAAGGTTGTGTTTAGGTGCTCATTGTTTTACATAGCAGATGGTTAACTAGTAAATACAAGTTCATTCCATACATATGCCCACCATATGGAAGCATGGAGATCCGGGGAAAACAAATCCTGCTTTTTATTTTCTGTATTAAAAAGCTATCTCTTTTCTCACATTCACGCTTCAACATTTTTTACTTCTATAAGATAGATAGATAGATAGATAGATAGATAGATAGATAGATAGATACTTTATTGATCCCGAAGGAAATTTAGCAGCCAGTAGCGGTTTCACAAAAAGAACAGCACAGATACACATAATAATACAAAAATAGAAATAAAAACAGTGTTGTGCAGTATGAGAAACCTAAATGGGACGGTCAGTAACGGCAGCAGTATTATTAACTATCAAGCTAAAAGCTATAGGACTATACATACTGCGGATCACTATCAGTGGATATGTAAATATAAATATATAAATATATCTCACTTCTTAAGGAGGCAAGAAATATATACAAGAGTACAAATATAACTGCAGGCTGTAGAAAAGACCGTGCAAAAGTAATAAATAAATGTGCAAGGGACGCGGTTATCAGCCGACAAATGACCGAATGAATTAACATCAGAAACATGATATTTAAGTGGAGTTGAGTGTCCAGGAGTGCAGATGTACAGTATATGTACAGTATATACAGTAAGTGTCAGCGTGTCCAGGAGGTAAAGATAAAGATGCACAGTATATACAGTAAGTGTCAGAGTGTCCAGATGTACAGTATATACAGTAAAGTGAATAGTGCATAAATGAGTCTCTGATTAAACAAGAGAGTTTAGTGCTCAGCAGTCCTCGTCCCTCTTCCGGCCCTGCTGGGAGGAGTTGAAGAGCCTGATGGCTCTCGGGACAATGGATCTCCTGAGTCTGTCCACGGAGCAGCTCTGTGACAGCAGCCTGCCACTGAACTTGCTCCTTCTGTCCATGATGAAGGTGTGCAGTGCATCATCATCCATAATAAAAGGTTAAAGGTCACGTTTTACATCTCGTAAACTTGTGCAGCATCTAGAATCCTGAGTTTTCTGGTTGTAAATACAAACGCAGAATAAGATGCTGTATAATAATATAAATATAAATAATATTGATTGATATATTTAGATGGTTGGTTCCTTCGAAGGAATTTGCCAAAAACAGTACCCCTGGTAAAGCCATAGGGAAACAACTTTTGACCTCTGACATAAATCAAATGAGTTGACTATGCAGCTCATCACCTCTTATCAACATTGGCTGTGGCTCAAACCAAAAGTGAAACAGATCAGACTACAGCAATAATCATTTCTGAAATATTTTAGGTTTCTTTCTGTGTCTGCTGTGGCACACACCAAAAATGAAACCTATGTAGTGTACATCACATGCTTTTAAAGCTGCCTCGAAGCAGTGCAATAAAATCATGAAGCATCCAAAGAAGCCATAACCATATACTAGCTTGGTCCCAGACTAGCTCATGGCTGCAACACATCTGCTTATCAGCTAAACATTAATATATACTGTATACTTTGATAACATTTTAATGGCGTTGCTCTCTCACAATTACTGCACACCAGTAGTTAAAAGGTTAAAGGTCACATTATACATCTCATCTTGTAAACTTATTCAGTTGCCAAATAACTCTTATGTAGCTATCAGCTTTTAAATTTAGTGTGAGGTTGTTTCATGCGTTTGCTAACAATGAAGACAATAAAGATGAAAAACATATTAACTCATTCACGTTCAGTTTTAACGAACTCTACTGCTAATACAAAATCTAAATAAAACTCCAATATCTTCTTCCAGTCAAAATCTAAAACCAAGGATTTGCAAAGTAGCAGCAAATGAATACAACAAAGCTAAATCAGCTTTCCTCTCATCAAGTAAATTTAATTAAAAGTATCAATCTGAGTTTAAATCTGACACAGTGCACTCTGCTGTCTGGCTACACTCTATTCCAACTAAATTCTACAATCCCAGGTCTTTACTAAAATGGAGAATATGGTGTCTCATGAACGCTGCACAGACACTTTAATTTACATTGCACTCCCTCTGATGCATCTTCGCACCTTCTGTACGGTTAAAGCACTTTATTCATCACCAAGCCTGCTGTACACATGTTTACATACTGTATACTCATGTTTACATACTGTTCTCATATTATCTCTACCTCAGATGTTATTGTTATTGTATACATACTGTCTACTTGCACTTTTCTTACAGTTGAAACATTCATTTGTAAATGCTGCTCTTATACATTCATATATATGTATATAGATATGCTTATATATGTATATATTTATTATTACGGCTCTTTATGTAAATAATACTGCATTTCATTGGCTCTGTACCTGTACTCTGCACAGTAACAATAAAGTTGAATCTAATCTAATCTAATAATGTTTCCAACTAATTGACTATTGAATTAGTTGCCAACTAATTTGGTTATCGATTTTAATCGATTAATCATTGAACCCCTAAAGAAATAAAACACTTAAAAATTGTCTTATAAGTCACAAACACTGCTAAAACTTATTCTGATTTTTATATTGATTTTGTTTAACTGTTTAAACAACCTCCCCCCACCCCACCCCCAACAAAACAAAATAAACATCCTGTTTAAGGCCCCCAAAATGCTGGAACTGCTGCTTTACAACTATCCTACTGGTCATTAAAGCAATAAGATACTTCAGTACTCTACTCACTCACTTCTACAGTCAGGGCATCTCCTCTGTCCGAATGGCCTAAGGGAAAATTTAGGAAGGGGGAAAAAAGTGATATGACACGTTCATAGCATGTGACATCATCGCTCTGAGTGAGGTCAGGTTTGGTCATATCTGAGCCCTGAAGTGGAAATGTGTCCTCGTTTTACTCGTTTTCCGTTAGAGGAAGAGAGGATGGTTAGAAAGCTCTCTGGTCATTTATGTAGACTGATAAGTTGATGAGTGTTCTCTAACCTGAACTGGACTTTATCAGCCTGCCTGATCCTTGTTTGCGGATCTGGATGGCATGTTTATGACTGATCATATAGCTCTACTTCCCTCCCTGCTCTCCTCCCTCCAGGCCTCACCTCGTCTGCTTCTGCCTGGGAAATGTTAGCCTAATTCGCTCTTAAATCACCAGCGTCGTTGATTTAGAGGAGTAGCTTAGCGAAAAAGTAAGCTACACAGTTCTCCTCTTACCCTAAAAGTGGTGGATAAGCCAGGACAAGGGCAAGGCTTAGTTTTCCATCGGAGCTAACAAGTCATGGAAGCTTATAAGCAGCATTTAGCGCCAGACAAACGTCATGCTTAACTTATCTCACACCCGTCTTCTGGGGGACTGGGGTCCCATGCAGGCTGGCTCCTGCAGCGTTGGCTAGTTGCTGACTCACTCACCAAAGCAGTGCTGATGCAAGCTTCAGTGGAACAAAATGTTTGGTTCAACACTTCTCCTTCTGGTCCCGCCCTTTTCTCGTTTGGCTACAGGCTCCTCCACACTCCCAACCTTTGGGGAATTGGACGAGTTTTCAGATTTACAGTATGTTATGGCATATTTAAATTAAAGTATTCTTGGCATAGTTACAACTGCTTGTTTATGAAGGACCAACTGGGTGAACCAATTGGCTATAGCGCCACCCTGAGGCAGATCACTGCAGCATCTCTAGAACCTTCCAAATTGTGCCTGAAGTGGTCTAATCCAAGACCTTTGCATTAATTCGTATTTAGAGCCTATTAACCTCAGAATTTTGATCTTGGTTTCAAGAGGTTAACTGGGGGTCTCAGACCCACTGTTCATTACACCTTGGTCTTAAGCCATGTTGAGTCCCAGAATGCTTTAAGCTATGTAACATACATTTTCATCTTTGTCTATTCTTCTATATTTATAGTCATTTCATCTAAAAGCTTTTTGTTTCGTGTAGCTTTTAGAGGCATTAAAAGCCATGGATGTTTGGTTCTTGTCACCACCACTGTGAACAACTCTCTCAGTTTCTCTAGAATCTTCACATCAGACCACTGTGACCGACATTATTCCCATCTTAGCTGTTTAATTATGTCATTATTTGGGATACAGCTGGAACTCCTCTTGAATAGAGTGCCTTTTCCTGTGTAGTGCTATTGGCTCACTCCGTTATCTGTATGTATGTGCCGTGGGCTCTGTTCTCAGGACCCATGTGCTGCCTTTTACTCTGCTGCTCTTTCCTCTACTTAACTGTGCTGTATTCCCACGACGCCCGGACCCGTTTCAGGGATCTTTCACCTTAAAAGGAAACGAGGACAGGAGCTGCACTTCCTATAGGAGGGCTTTCTTTCTCTCTCACTGAAGTGATTCCTTTTTACGCTCTATCTGCCTCTCTCTCTTATTCTCTCGCTCTCCCTGTCCCATTTCTCACCTTCAATCATTCAATCACTCTGCTTGTTTGCTCCTTCACCACTTAAACCGCTACTTATTTAGTTCTTGTTTTTTCTCTCTGTGCTTTTTTCTCTCTCTTTAGAAGAGAAGTAAATAAAGCTTTTAGGGTTTGGACATCATTTAAATATGGTTCTAAACTAATAAGAGAATAAACCACAAGAGGCAGAGCGTTACAGTGTGTAAGGGGATTATTAGGCATGGCATGAATCAGAGTAAAAGCCCTTTACCCATGATAAAATGGCTCTTAAATAACATTTGTAGGGATGCACCAAAATGAAACTTTTGGGGAGAAGCCAAAACCGAGCAAAAGGAAAAATAAGGCGTTAAAGTGGGTTTCAGCCTTGAGCAGATGGCTGTACCCCTGAGGCTAAGGAGAAAAAAATTCCTAGCTGGTTTCTGTCTACATCCGGGAAAAGGGTCATTAAAAACCTCATTGTTGGGTATAAATTATTAGGTCTTAAAAAAATTCGCCATTTTCTGCTTAAAAAATTTATAGTCAACGTTTAAAAAAAGCGTTGTAAGCATGCACACTATGCAAAGTTAAGAGAGGGTGCTGGAAAGCTACCCTTATGAAACAATAATATATGGCAATGTATTGGAAAATATAGTGCAATATATTAAATAATACAATGTCATATATGGGAAACAAGTGCATATATTTTGCATATATTTATATAGTGATAAATATAATACAATACAATACATAAGGAATTGCCGCTTTTCATATATTGTATGTATGGTAGTATAATATATATTTACTTATATATTGTATTATATTTCATTTTATATGTAATATATGTGTTTGCATATATGATAATATATGTAGTTTTATATATGTGAGAATATTTTCATACATACATGTGGCAATATACAGTATGTATATATTCTCACATATATAAAACTATATATATTATCATATATGCAAGCACATATGGAGAAATATATATGATGTCTATTACATATAAATGAAATATATTACAATATATAAGTAAATATATATTACACTACCATACATACAATATATGAAAAGTGGCAATTCCTTATGTATTATACAATATATTGTAATATATTTATGACTATATAAATATATGCAAAATATATGCACTTGTTTCCCATATATGACATTGTATTATTTAATATATTGCACTATATTTTCCAATACATTGCCATATATTATCGTTTCATAAGAGTACAGCAGTTTTTCTAACGTTGTGATGGAAGACTTTGGTCTAACTTTGGTCTAAAAAAGTGATGGTGGACTTTGATCTTCAGAACCTCAGAACTCCATAATTTAATCTCACTGATTTAATATCAGATTTCTGATAGAAAGTTTACAGCAACAGAAAACCTCTCACCTGCAGTGGGGTTGTGTGCGCTGCCATGGCTGAAACATGAAGACTGATTGATCTTCAGGTCATATATATTAACAGTCACTGAGATTTTTCAACATTCGCCTGATGTGTGCTCTATCTGAGGCATCGGAATACTGATGTTGTCCGCTGCACCACGATGCCAAGCCTATTGTGAAACGTTCCTACTTTCAAATGTAGAGTCCCACTGGCTTGATGCTGTGAAACTAAGGGACTTAAGATGGAGCATAGTTGTCTTTTCAGTGTATTGTTGGTTCTCTATGACAAGCTGAGTGGACATACCTGCCATAGTTTATAAATGACCCAAAGACGCTCTGTCAATTCTATTATATTCTATATTCTATTATATATTACTATAGCTAGCGTCATCCATCCAAAGGGAAACAGCCACATGTGTTAATGGTGTGCTAATGGAGTGATGTCAGCTCTTTTAAAAACTAAGTTCAGGCTTATCATGTGCCCAGAAAGTGTCTACTGGAATAAAGCTACTATTTAGCAACAAATCAGCTTTATATCATTCTCCCCTTACACAAAACTAGTGCAGGCCATGTGTGATGTCTGGAGTTTGTCTGGAGACGTTCTTTTTATCCAGTTCTGGTTTGTATGACATACTGTTATCTATAAACATGAACAGGCATGGAACAAATCAGGTTTCAAGACGGCGTCTACTACTTTTCCTTGCATGCCTGCATAAACCAGCATGCCAAAATCAGCACATGGTGTGTCTGGATGATGGTATGCTGGTCAACATGGCACAAAAACCAGCTTAAACAGGTATGGAATACATGCTGCTCTGTGCTGTTTTTATACCAGTAGGGGTTTTATAGTTATCCAAGATACATTTGTCTATTTTAGGGGAAGCAGCTTACAGGCCACCATCTTAGTCGCAACTCAATAAAACAAATTATTACAGTAATGTATATCCTGTTCACTTATGGTTTTGTAAGCCATACACACTTAAATTAAAACACATGGTATCTGTGTTACTGAAGAAAACAGCTGGGTAGTTCAACTTTGGTTTCCCCAGAACAGGCCGACATGCATTTATGGTTACTCTGAAAGGGGTTAAATGCAGTTTCACGAGGTCTGAGGAGGCAGCATTTTTCCATTTAATAACTGTGGCGTTTGGAGTTTATTTGCATTTGTCCTCCACCAATATAATCAAAACCATAGTGTTCTCTATTTGGGCCTGAGCCATCAACGGAACATACAGCACATGGAAGCTACAGCACACAAATATCAGCAGCTCCTGGACTTACCATGCTAAACAAGGAGGAGCTCATATGATTGCAGCTACATGTCTTTGGGGTTGGAAACACTGACTCGCCTCAAATACAGACACTGTATTCCACAATAGGTGTAATAGGGGTTTTACTGCACATGCTCTGCGCAAAGGTTTCAAAACCTTCTATACGTTTTGGTTGGGCCATGCAAGCACCTTCACCTTGTTCTGGGTCCTTGTCTTGTTGGAATGTTCATCTCCTTCCCAGATTTGCTTTCTTGGATGATGAAATGAAAGGTTGCTTATTATGCACATACCACATGCTTCAGTTTTCCCAAAACTCAATACTTATCTCATTCTGTACTTCTGTATTCACCCTCTGTCTAATGCACCCTGTCGCTGATATGGAAAACAGGGGAGAAAGCAGGGACATTAGCCAGGCAACCAGCTGGTCTGAGCTAATTTTTCAGCAGGGCTGCTGTAGAGAAAACACAACTGCACTGTGCTACACTGTAATGCAGGCCCATTATAATGCAGTTGACAAAATCCATAACAATCATAGCCTGGCTGCCTGCTTTAGTAGCTGGACATAAAAAGTTAAATATCTCACCTGTGCAGCAAGAACAAAGCCAACTCAGCATCACTTCTACACCCTGGTGGTTTGACATTGGTTGAATGAGCAGATGAAGACTGCGTTTGCCGTTCCGGTATTTCCACTTTCGCAGTAGCTCTCGTATTCAGTGCCATTAGCCCCGCCACCATTGCTCAGCAAAAGGCATCCGATCTTCTTTCTGCAGCTGTGCGTGTGATGTAGGTATGCAAAGACGTGTGACTAGGCCAGAAAACCCCCCTGTGAAAACCTACCAGACCACCCTGTATCCAGAACTGAAATGTTTGACTTTGCAGGGATGGTTGCACCAGCACATTTAGCCATGCATTAGAATAATTTGTCCCGTCTTCACCCCAGATAGCAAGCATCTATCTGTCAGCTGGCTTGATCAGGCCCACCAACTGTTTGCCGCTGTCGGTCCACCCTCGGACCACCGAGATAACTTGTCCTACAAATGCTCTAACCGCTTTATACCTTCTTAAACTGATTTGAAAAGCACACAGATTTTATAATATTAATGAATTAATTATAAATAATTAGCTGAAAATGATGAACCACTAAAAATGATTTACTGAACAATTAAATAAGGATAACAAACAGAAGAAACGAAAGGAAAAACAGGTACGACCGTTTCCCGAAAGCGTCGTACTTTGTAGTACCACAGTAGTTTGACCATGAGAACCACTGTGTGTTTCCAGATGTGTTCGGCAGTCCGGACTTTCACAGCGGGAACTGCGGGAAGCTCACGAAAAGATTAAAACAGAGATGATAGTTGTGACCGAAATCACGTATCATGCACATGCATTTTGGCAACCCATGTTTATTCATATGTATAAAAAATCAACAATTAATATTAACCTGGAATCAACAATCAAATGTTAATCTCTAGTAAAGATAATAACAATAATAATATAATAAAATAATATACATTAATTTGCATCATTATCATTATAAACATGGTAATAATATGCAAACCTTCTTTTAGAACGAACAAATGGAAGAGCTTTAGCCGTACAACGATGCATTTTTGTAGCTCTGATACTGAAACTACTTGGATACATCGGTGTCTCACTGGATGCAGTGGGGCTGATCTGCTGAAAACGCCATGCCATAGAAGTGTGATCCGTTTCCCATGCAGGCGTCGACGCCTTCGAATCTGAAGTGTTCTTCCCCATATTATGAGGATAACGAAAGCTCTCAGTGTTACAATGAACCCCCCCTCTCTGAAAGTATGATATTATTGCTATTTTATTTGGCATCATATATGGTGGCATAAACAGCAATTTTTCTTAAAACCCTGGTGAGATGCATCCCCGTCCCTTCTACCCATTCTTTAGTTGTTGAGTCGTGGGAGATGTAAATGAATGTATCTATTTAAAAAGCCATGTTGGCAATATCGGTAAATTGGAAATAAAATATTTTTAAATTCTTCTTGAAACTACTAGATTTTGATTACTATACCCCAACATGTAGCTATAATGTCATGTTGTTCCAATAAGCTATTTGAGCTGGGAAATACACAAAACCATAACACATAGTCAGGAAACAACTGCTGTTAATCCTTTAATCAGAATTAGTCTCTTCCCGTTCCCTCTATTAAAACTCACATTTTATCAGTTTATGTGCTTGTCACCCCTTCCCTAAGCTGAGGCTTAAAAAGTCATGATGAGGTATTAACATGTGTTAATATATTAAACCAATATACCATTTACCCTACAACAAACGGGGACCAAACATGTACTATTTAACATAACAGTGATACTACAGGAAACAACAGCACTAACAAGAGCAACAGCACACAGAGCAACAGCACATTAACAGATGCAGCTAACAGTATAAAAACAGCACAACACTGCATGTTGTTGGGAAACAGCAACAGTATATACTTACAGTAGCAACAGCTTACTGAGGAACGTTACAGCACAACAGCAAAACAGAGCAACAGCAAAACAGCAAAACAGAGCAACAGCACAACAGAGCAACAGCAAAACAACACAACAGCTAAACAGAGCAACAGCAAAACAGCACAACAGCAAAACAACACAACAGCAAAACATAGCTACAGCAAAACAGCAAAACAGAGCAACAGCAAAACAGCAAAACAGAGCAACAGCAAAACAGAGCAACAGCAAAACAGCACAACAGCAAAACAACACAACAGCACAACAGAGCAACAGCACAACAGAGCAACAGCACAACAGAGCAACAGCAAAACAGCACAACAGAACAACAGCAAAACAGCACAACACAAACAGCAACAAAACAGAGCAATTCAGAGCACAACAGCAAAACAGAGCTACAGCAAAACAGAGCAACAGCGAAACAGAGCTACAGCAAAACAGAGCAACAGCGAAACAGAGCAACAGCACAACAGAGCAACAGCAAAACAGAGCAACAGCAAAACAGAGCAACAGCGAAACAGAGCAACAGCAAAACAGAGCAACAGCAAAACAGCACAACAGCAAAACAACACAACAGCAAAACAGAGCTACAGCACAACAGCAAAACAGAGCAACAGCAAAACAGAGCAACAGCAAAACAGCACAACAGCAAAACAGCACAACAGCAAAACAGAGCAACAGCAAAACAGAGCAACAGCAAAACAGCACAACAGCAAAACAGCACAACAGCAAAACAGAGCAACAGCAAAACAGAGCTACAGCGAAACAGAGCAACAGCGAAACAGAGCTACAGCAAAACAGAGCAACAGCGAAACAGAGCAACAGCGAAACAGAGCAACAGCAAAACAGAGCAACAGCAAAACAGAGCAACAGCACAACAGAGCAACAGCAAAACAACACAACAGCTAAACAGAGCAACAGCAAAACAGCACAACAGCAAAACAACACAACAGCTAAACAGAGCAACAGCAAAACAGCACAACAGCTAAACAACACAACAGCAAAACAGAGCAACAGCAAAACAGCAAAACAGAGCAACAGCAAAACAGAGCAACAGCAAAACAGAGCTACAGCAAAACAGAGCAACAGCGAAACAGAGCTACAGCAAAACAGAGCAACAGCGAAACAGAGCTACAGCGAAACAGAGCAACAGCGAAACAGAGCAACAGCGAAACAGAGCAACAGCAAAACAGAGCAACAGCAAAACAGAGCAACAGCACAACAGAGCAACAGCAAAACAACACAACAGCAAAACAGAGCTACAGCACAACAGCACAACAGCAAAACAACACAACAGCAAAACAGAGCTACAGCAAAACAGCACAACAGCAAAACAGCACAACAGCAAAACAGAGCAACAGCAAAACAGCACAACAGCAAAACAGAGCAACAGCAAAACAGCAAAACAGAGCAACAGCAAAACAGAGCAACAGCAAAACAGCACAACAGCAAAACAACACAACAGCAAAACAGAGCAACAGCAAAACAGCACAACAGCAAAACAGCACAACAGCAAAACAGAGCAACAGCAAAACAGCACAACAGAGCAACAGCAAAACAGAGCAACAGCAAAACAGAGCAACAGCAAAACAGAGCTACAGCAAAACAGAGCAACAGCGAAACAGAGCAACAGCGAAACAGAGCAACAGCAAAACAGAGCTACAGCGAAACAGAGCTACAGCGAAACAGAGCTACAGCAAAACAGAGCAACAGCAAAACAGCACAACAGCAAAACAACACAACAGCAAAACAGAGCAACAGCAAAACAGCGAAACAGAGCAACAGCGAAACAGAGCAACAGCAAAACAAAGCTACAGCAAAACAGAGCAACAGTAAAACTGGCATGAAGACAAAACCCCAAGCAAACACAAAGGGAACAACTAAGAGTACATATACAACAACCAACAAGGAATACCTGAGAATCCTAAAACTAGGTACAGATGAGGGGCGTGACATGAGGGTAGAGACAAGGAGAAACAGAATAAACAAAACCACAGGAAAATTACATGAACATAAGGAAAGGTAAACAAAGACAGAAACCAGCAGGGAGGGCAAGATGTGACACTGTGAGTGGAAAACATCATAAGAAGTGGAATTTGGTTGAAGGCTCTGCTTAGCAAATGGCGGGGTGGCCAAAAACACTGAGCAAACCACTAGTGGACCTCAAAAGTACAACAGTGGGCCAACAATGATCTGCCATTCACTTGTTATCAGATTCAGATTCACTGTTTTCACAGTAGGGGTTTTCAGCCCTCTTCCTATTACCCTCATTGCTCACTAGCAGCTCTACACAGTCACAGAGCATCAACAGTATTTCACACACAGAGCCATTTTCACCAACAAGGTGCCGATGCCAATCTCAAACTGCTCTGAGCTTTTTCACCGCAAAAAAATCGTTTGTAGCTGCAAAAATCAGTGGCGTTCCAGCACCATTAACTCTCTGTGGAACGGCAAGCGGCAAAATGGGCTGAAAGAGATATACGCCCTCAAAGCAGGAAGTAAAATTCGCTAATCCGTAATCGCTCGACTCTCAAACCAGTGGAAAAGGAGGGCCATTAACAGGTTCCATAGAGCCTGCAAACCAGCACAGGCACTGGCACTTTGTTGCTGGAAACAGAGATCCGTGTCTTAGTCAACCTGATAACAGATTAGGCATTATATTTTATATGATTACATTCATTAAAAATACATGTGAGTCGATATCAGTTCCTCTGGCACAAAAGCTTGTTTTGGGTGTGCGCAAGGAGGCTACAGCGCCATCCGTGGAAAGGTTCTTCGTGGAAGCAAAAGTGATATCCTGTGGCATATCTCCAAAGACCCTTTTCAATGCCTGTATTTTTAGGAGGGTGCACAAATCTTCTGGATGCTTGTTCATGGCCCAGTTTCCAAAAAGCATCTTAAGGTCATCTTAGAGAGAGAGAGAGAGAGAGAGAGAGAGAGAGAGAGTCCACTGTAATACTCGCTCTACCAAGTAGGAATCATCTTTACGTTAACATGCTTTTGGGAGGTAGACCTCGATAACGAGGGCCAGGCTTGGGGATTTTCACTCAGTGTAATAACAGCTTCATGGGGTGCTAAAGGGAAGCTCTGTAATCCATTGTGAAGCTCCAGCAGATTCATGTTCCACACGGTTGAGGTAGAAATTTTGAAGGATGTTAGGAGCTCATAACATCTCATTCCTTTATATTATAGGCCTTATTTTTGGAGCCTGCAGCTGCTGAGTTGTGGACAGGGTCGAAACCCTTGAGCAGCAGTCCATCCAAACCCCTTGACTGTTTCCCAGATCTGGGGATTACCGACCTGAACAAAAAGGAACATGCTGGACTCTTAGAAGTCACGGGTATCGGCAACTCAAACAAAAAGATAGCAGTATTTAATAGAAACAAATTTTTTTCTTAGTTATTTGAAACAAGCATAGTTTGTAGTGCAGCACGTGGACTCTCAATCCAGACCACATTTGTATTTGAAAACAGAACAAAATACTGGAATTTGATGCAGGATTGTCTTTTGTAAGTTCAAACCGGTCGTTCTGGAGCAGTGCTGGTACTGAAACGGTTTAAATCTGTCCACAGTTAGGCTAAATCTACATATAGAGGGCTACGTTTATTGACCGTCAGCAGTTTTGGCCTGAAAGCTTGTGTAAAAGTCATATCAATAAAGCATTCAGAATATGAAGGATTAATCACAAATGAACTCACTGTCCCCGGAACAGAGTGTAGAACATCGCAGGAGCGGTTTGTAAAAACCTCACATCTCAGACTTTTCCTTGGCACACGCTGCCTCTTTTTCCATCCGCTCTTAACTCCCACTCAAGCAGTGGCGGCGGAAAAACGATCACCTCTGACCAACCCTGCTATTAATGCACACTTATACATTCCTTTGTGAATCAAACATGAGCAGCTCTTTTTCTTAAACCAATAGCTGATTAAGGGCTGTTGTAATAGAGTTTAGGAGAACCTTGCTGATTCTCAAACCTGCCCAAACCTTGTAGTTACTGAACAACAGCTAATAGAAATGTCACTGTTACTGTATGAGTTAAACCAAGACTGAAGTTGACCTAGCCATGCTTTGCGAGAGTTGAAGGCCTGTCCACCCGATAGGCCATACTGGCAATGCGGTTATCTTCAGTTTAACTTGACCAGAGTGGTATCTCTTTAAATGAGTAATGGCTGACATGGAAATGGAAACTAAAAGCCACATGAGCAGATTTTAAATAGTCTGTGATTTCATAAATCTTGTATTGTGATGACGGCTCCACCGTCATTCATTGTGTACAGACAAAACATGCAATAACCATGCTCACCCTGTATGTAAATGCTTGACCCGATGACATGCATGTGGGTGCTCACCCTGCCCATGAAACACAACCCTTACTGAACTCTAACTGTCTAATAAACAATTTCCAATAAAATCCTTTTATTCAAACCAGCACGCTGCACACCCGAATACTGAGCAACAATACCAGCTATATCTAGATCTATGCGAAATGTATAATACTGGCTCCTGCATCCAAACAGTATGTCTAATAAATAGCCATTTGGGTTCTGCTATGTGTGCACCGTTCCATACTGGAACTGCGTTGATTACTTGTCATAGTACTACATACTTTCATAAAACCATCATTAAATTAAGAGTTTTTTTTCCCCAAGGGGGTTAATAGGGGGGTGAAAAAGTTTGTGCACCCAGTGTTCTTTATGATGATTGATGTCCATTAGCAACATCCTATTAACCTATTATACGCAACACTTAACAACCCCCTAGCACCCACCTGGGATACCCTAGCAAAAGCAGCACTTTAGCAGCCACCTAGCCATATCTAAGCATTTTCTCTAGGAAATGCATATTTCTGGTTTAAACTTTGCTACTTGAGTTCCTGTTTAAAATGCTGCGCTACTGAGCTGAACTGTGTTGTTGTAGCTTGAAACTAGGCAGGAAATGACAACAGCGTTTGCCCTTATGCTCATGTTATACAAAATAAACCCCACTCCTGATTTGTTTGCATGAAAAATAAACATCATTTGAAATTAATAATGCTCTTTATATTAAGACTACATTGCACTACCCTGACAAACACTGGCCCAGGGAGGTGGAGGAAATGCTAATGAGCAATCAAATGCTTGTAGTTTATTCTGGCGGTTATGTTCTCTGAACTCTGTGGCTAAAGGTCTGTATATATTGGCATGCCTGTGTGCTCAACCTCCCTCTTATTTTTGGAGATATATTGAGTGGAACTTGTTGAATGCTGCACTGATTGTGTTTCCGAATAGGCAAGTTGCGATGTGGTTCAGTTTGTTGTTGGTCCTGTTTATCTCTCGGTTGTTGATGCCAGTGATTTGGTTTGTGTTTTGAGCTTTGCCATATGCAACTCATGGACCTGGTATACAACTCACAGTTCAGCAGGGGGTAAACTTGGTGGGTAGATTTGACATTGTGAATGTGAATGATCCGAGGTTCATGCTCAACTGCGCGTGTGATATAAGCAAGGATCGGCTCTTATGGCTGTACCTAACTGACTTGTACTGCTGTGTTGGTACCATCCATTGTAAGTGCAGTATGCCTCAGAGAAGAGTTTGACAGCAATTGAAGCAGTTGGTAAAGTTGGAGAGGGGTCGGATTGTAGGGTTCCAGGAACTGGGATGGTCTTTTTAGCATATTGTGCACCATACCGGTCCTGCAGATATTACCATAGTACGCAGTTGGTCGTAGTGGATAGAAGAAGTTGCTTGTCACTCATCACACGATCCCTACCACAAGGTCTACAGGAATTGCATGAGAATATTCAAGCTACATGTGATGGATTATCCTAGGACACCATTAGGAATCTCTACAACACCATGCCAAGAAATCTGGCATGTTGCGGTAGCAAACATTGTGGCCTGACAGCATACTGGTAGACACTGCTTCTGTATGTGTAGCTCAATAAATATTTCCCATATCAGTAAATATATCATCATTTATTGTTTCTGGTAAATGTTTATCTTCCCAATAGCACTGCCATGTGACACTTCCTTCTGGGAACAACTATTATTTTGACAGTGAGTGTAACATTAATGGTATCAGTTATGGTTATGATGTCAAGAACATTAATTTTATCTGCTAGGTTGTGGATGTAGACTGGCAACGAAGCAGAAAAGGTGCAGCAGAAAAGTGGGACTTAGCATCAGTGACACAGTGTGAATCAGGCAATGCAGCAGAGCCTGGTATCAGACGGGGACACACCTGATAGATCTAATGGAACTATTAAACTGCATAATCTATGATCCAGTCTAGTCTAATCCATAACAGTCACCTGGGAAAGGCTGTGCGGTCAATACAGCACTCTATAGGCAACGCAGGTTTAGTACTCACAGACTGTTTAAAATGAAAGGCCAAATATGGAGATTGGTTGTGAGAGGTTTTGGCTGAGGGGCTGAGTAGTAGGGAGGGGGTGTGCATGTTTGAGGGGTAGCGTGAGGGTGTGTGTAGAGGGGTATGAACAGGGAGGGGGGGTTGTCACCAGGGAGCAGGGGCTAATCTCCCGAACCTCAGGTTTAAACCTTCCACAGCAGTGTTGCATTTCACTCCGAGTCGCCCTCTTTCTCTCCTCTGCTGCTCTCTCCTTCTGTCATTTTTCATCTCCTTGTTATTTACGCTATTCGCTCCTGAATCCCCTCTCTCCCTCTGCCGGGGAACAATACTGCTCTTGACTTCCATCAAAACTCTTCAGTAACCCCTTTAGAAAGTCCACTCACAGCCAGCAAACATGGAGGCGATCAAGAAGAAAATGCAGATGCTGAAGCTGGACAAGGAGAACGCCATCGACCGTGCAGAGAAGGCCGAGTCTGACAAGAAAGCAGCAGAGGACAAGTGGAAGCAGGTGAGAAATGGATATTGGTATGGATAGACTGGTGCATGGAGGGATGGAAGGGTGGATGTTTGTATAGATAGATGGAGGATGGAAGGGTGACTGTTTCTGTGGATGGATTAACGGATGGATGAATGGATGGATAGATAGACAAATATCATGTGGACAACCGTTCCATCATACTGTCTTATTTTGGTACAATAAATATGAATGTGAATATGGGTGTATATATGGATTTATGGATGGATAGATGGAAAACTGAATGGATGGACATTTGGATCAATGGAAGGAAGGATGAAAGATCTATGGATGGATGAAGATTTGGATAGATGGATGGATGAACGTATGATGATTTGGATGGATGGATGGATGAATGGATGGATAGACTAATGGCAGCGCACACAGAAGCTTGGCTATACTGTAGAATGTCAGCAATCCCTCGTTTGAGCGGTCCATAGATGGTAGACCCAATGTCTTCTGCCAAACCGCTAACCACAAAGAAAACCAGGAGGAGAAAAAAGTGAGGAGCAGTGGCCGGATCCCAGGAACTCCATGGCATCACCAAACCCACCAGGGGCAAGTCATAGGGCTGAGGAGTCACCAGGAATAACCTTGAGCCATGGCAGCTGCACTGCTGGCCTTCTGGTGTTGGTTACAGAACTCCAGGGGTAAATGACCCCATTAATAATTCCCATAGAGCTTTCTGGAAGAAACAGGACGTTGTGGGATGATTGTGTTTTGACTCATCCTTACCACACTTGTGTACTGCTTTGTTATGCCTCAGGGAGTTTTACTCATGTCAGTGAGTACCCATAAATGGGTAGTAAATGCTCAGTGGACTTACTTTTACCTCAGCCAAGTTTACCATACTTAGGTTTAGCTTAAGGAGTATGTATCCATGAGCACATATCCTTCTGTATCCTCGCGTTTTAAGATTCACCATATCTACTCATGACTGTTGCATTTATTTACAGTATATACCGAAAGATGTTTTTTACACAGTGTTTTCCTCTTTTTTGGTCCAAAGAAAAATGTGTACCTCAGTTTTTTACTTTTATGTATCATTTGAAAACATCAGCTGCTGTTTATACTGTGAGGAAATTTCATGACGAATGGACCAACAGAAATGCGTGAAAGCCCATTTCTGCCACTTAAAGAAAAAAGGGGGCAATATAGTAAGCCATAATTATGAGATGCTGCGTCATAATTATTAGATAGTAAGTCATAATTATGAGAATGTACGTAAAAAGTAAGAGATAGTAAGTCACAATTATGAGAAAGTAAGTCACAATTATGAGAAAGTACGTCATAATTATAGGATACTAAGTCATAATTATAAAATAGTAAGTCATAATTATGAGATATTAATCATAATTATGAGATAGTAAGTCACAATTATGAGATAGTATGTCATAATTATGGGATACTAAGTCATAATTATAAAATAGTACGTCATAATTATGAGATAGTAAGTCACAATTATGAGATAGTATGTCATAATTATGGGATACTGTGTGGCCTTTTTTCCCTTAAGTGGAAATGGTCTTCCATATAAATGACCCCAGCCTAATTTCCAAGGACTCTCAAGTCAAGTCTAATTTTAGCCTAGTCTTATTATTAACTTCAGCCATTGCATTGCACAAACCTTAAATCTTTCTAAAACCTGTTATCACTGCTACCAAAGCCAGCTCAGGCCAGCATGCCTTGTCACCAGCAAAAGCAGCATATGGCTGCTATCTGAACAAACCTTGTATCTCTGTTTTTGGTGTTTTTCAGTTTTTGAGATAATTTAAAAACGCCTGTTGCCCTTTCTGTTGGGTGTAAATGTTACAATGAACCAAAATGGTTCAGGAACAGTGTGCTTTAATTGACGTACATTTAAAGTAAGGTAGGCTTTTTCCTTCTCCTGTAAAGTTACCATTTTTGGAGATACAAGGTTTTGTTCCAACAGCAGCAACATGCTCTGTTTTGATGCTGGTTTGCTAGTCAGCAAGAATGACTAGGCTGGGTGAGCAGCTAAACCAGCACCAGCTTCAAATAACAGCCTTTCATTATATACGACTTCAGTCTGAATAACACACCTGAAGAACTGCACAAAGTAAATTCACTGTTTTAAGGAAAGACTCTAAACAGCTTCAAATGGTTGTAGGCTGTATAGGAACTGTGGTAGCTAGGCATCGTAGTTAGTCCAGCTAAAGTACTGATGATAAGTAACATTCTAGAACTTAAGCTATTTTAAGAACTTCTAGCTAGCTTGCTGTCCGATTTACAAGTCAGCCAAGAGTTTCACATTGTCTGTCTTTTCTTTTAAACACTGTATTTACTGCATTTAGCACATTTAGCACTGCTGTTTCGGTTGCAAGTCGCTCTGGATAAGAGCGTCTGCTAAATGCCTTAAATGTTAATGTAAATTTCCTTCAGATGGAAGGCTGTCCTATAATATTTATTTGAAACCGTATTTGCAGTAGGCTAATGATCAGATTTTATAAATTCCCCATATTAAGGTTTGATGGTCCAAATTCAGTCAGTTTTATCTAATTTGTTTCTGTTAGCTGCTAACTCGAGTCCCCATATCTGCGTATCACATATTTGTTTTTCATTGAATTGGGCCCTTTTGTCTCGACTTTGACTTGATGTTAAAATAGAGTGGGCTAAGTGCATTTCCTGAAGGAAACGTGGAATGGTTGCAGCTTAATGGTTCCCACTTCCTGCTAGGCTGTTGTTATGGGAGGAAAAAGGGATTCATTAATGACACATAAAGGAGTGTGGGTCTGTATGGCTGTGGATTAGAGTTTGGGGATCTGCCCTAAGTGAGTGCATGCAGTTTGCTGGCTGTAGGTTAAAGGAAACTACAGAGTTTGGGTAGAGCCAAAAATGAATGGTAGAAATGAGGGAAGGAAAAAAGAAACAGTCAGATGCGAAACAGTGTCAAGCAGTAGTATAGTAAATACGCCTGTGGTAAAATATGTGGGACAAGTAACCTTTTGACCAAGAAGAAGAAGAGGAGGAAGTAGAAGACTAGACATCGGATAACAATATGTTGCGCCCTGCAAATCAAAATGTAACCATAACAAAATTTCAGGTCCTTGATTCCAATCTCCACAAGAGCAATTCAAGTTTTCAGATATTACCAGAAGCTCAGGGTAGCGCTGTGGGGGTGTGATGGAGTGAATGAGTAGGAAAACATACTGGAGGAAAACAGATTCCAAATGAGTGACAATTTCAAATCTAGAATTCCATCTGATAGATAGATAGATAGATAGATAGATAGATACTTTATTGATCCCAGAGGGAAATTCAAGGCATCCAGTAGCAGATATACAAACCATACAGAAGCAACAACAGAAGCAAGATAGATTGTACAAACAGAGACAGAGACACAACACAAAGTATGAAAGTATAAAAATAGAGTCCTTAGTGTCTGGGTAAGGTATAAAGTATAAATGGAGGTAGTGGTAAACAATTTGCTAAGCAAATTAAGAAGATGGCTGTTGTCAGCCATATAGACAGTGCAAGTACGCAGTAATATAAATAATTTATCAGTGCAAAAAGTGTAAACAGTACAGAATGGAGTAGAATAATACAATATAAATAGAAATAGGGCATTTAGGAGGGAGTGTGTGCAGAGATGGGGGTGTGTCCATTGGAGGGACCGGAATGAAAGAGTGTCCAGAGTTTTTCATTTGCTGTACTGAGAGGAGTTGAACAGTCTTATGGCCTGGGGGACAAAAGACTTTCTGAGTCTGTCTGTGGAGCAGGACTGGGACAGCAGTCTGCCACTGAATGAGCTCCTCTGCCTGATGATCGTGGTGTGCAGAGGATGGTGAACATTGTCCATGATGTGCAGCAGCTTGCTGAGGGCTCTCCTCTCTGCCAGTGGTGTTAAGGACTCCAGCTCTAGTCCCAGCACAGAACCAGCTTTCCTCACCAGCCTGTCGAGTCGTCCAGCATCCCTCTTGCTGATACTGCCTCCCCAACACACCACAGCATAGAAGAGGACGCTGGCTACCACAGACTGGTAGAACATCAGCAGGAGTTTCTGGCAGATCCTGAAGGACCCCAGCCTCCTGAGGAAGTACAGTCTGCTCTGTGCTTTCTTGTAGACTATGTCAGTGTTTACTGACCAGTCCAGCCTCTCGTCCAGGTGCACACCAAGGTATCTGTAGGACCTGACCACCTCCACATCAACCCCCTTGATGGAGATTGGCTGCTGAGAGGGCCTGGACCTCCTGAAGTCTATACACATCTCCTTGGTTTTGGTGATGTTCAGCTTCAGATGGTTGGTAGTGCACCACTCCACAAAGTCCTCAACCAGGCTTCTGTACTCCCTCTCCTGACCATTACGCACACACCCCACGATTGCAGTGTCATCAGAGAACTTCTGCATGTGGCATAACTCCGAGTTGTATTTGAAGTCCGATGTGTACAGGGTGAACAGGACTGGAGAGAGAACAGTCCCCTGTGGTGCTCCTGTGCTGCTGATCACCGTATCAGAGGAGCAGTCCCTGATCCTGACATGCTGTGGTCTCCCGGTGAGGTAGTCGTGATCCAGGTGACCAGGTGCATGTCCACCTCCATCTTCATCAGCTTGTCTCTCAGTAGTAGGGGCTGAATGGTGTTGAAGGCACTGGAGAAGTCAAAGAACATGACCCTCACAGCACAACCCCCCTTGTCCAGATGAGAGTGAGTTCTGTGTAGAAGATAGAGGATGGCATCTTCCACTCCCACCTTCTCCCGGTACGCAAACTGCAGTGGGTCCTCAGCATGGTGGACCTGAGGTCTGAGGTGGTTCAGCAGCAGTCGCTCCATGGTCTTCATCACGTGAGACGTCAAAGCAACCGGCCTGTAGTCATTCAGCTCCTTCGGGTGTGCCTTCTTGGGGACTGGAATGAGGCAGGTTGTCTTCCACGTGGCAGGAACCCTTCCGAGACGTAGACTCAGGTTAAAGACATGCTGGAGGGGCTCCCCCAGTTGGGCAGCACATGCCTTAAGCATTCTGGGGCACACTCTGTCTGGGCCGGCCGCCTTCCTGGGGTGTAGTCTCCTCAGCTGTCTCCTGACTTGGTCTGCCGTGAAGGCTGGGGGACAGTGGGAACCGTGGGTGTTGCTCTGTCCTCCTGCTGATGATGGTGGTGAAGACTGAGATGGTGGTGAAGACTGGGATGGTGGAGGTGAGGGTGATGGTGGTGAAGAAGGTGACGGAGATGGTGGAGGTGAGGGTGATGGTGGTGAAGGTGACGGAGATGGTGGAGGTGAGGGTGCGGGGGGAGGTGAGGGTGATGACAACAGGGTGGTGAATGCTGCAGACGGGTCGGAGGAGGGGGCAGCAGCAGCAGGACAGTCAAACCTGTTGTAGAAGTTTTTAAACTGGTTTGCTCTGTCCACACCCCCATCTACTGAGCTGCCACTGTTGTTCTTGCAGCCAGTGATGGTTTTCATTGCTCCCCAGACCTCCTTCATGTTGTTGTCTTGCAGCTTCCTTTCCACCTTTTTCCTGTAGGACTCCTTGGCCTCTTTAAGTCGGATCTTGAGTTCCCCCTGTACACGCTTCAGCTCTGTCCAGTTTCCATCTCTGAACGCCCTCTTCTTTTGGTTGAGGATGTCCTTGACGTCACTGGTAATCCAGGGCTTGTTGTTTGGGAAGCAGCGTACAGTCTTTGTGGGAACAGCAACATCCATACAAAAATTCAGGTAGTCCGTAACACAGTGCGTCACCTCCTCAATGTCCTCTCCGTGTGGGTGCAGCAGCACGCTCCAATCAGTGGTATCATAGCAGTCCTTCAGGGCTTCTTCTGCTTCAGGAGACCAAACTCTGAATGAGCGTGTGGTAGTGGGCTGCCTCAGTACCAGTGGTTTGTACTGAGGCTGTAGGAAAACCAGGTTGTGGTCTGATTTCCCCAGCGGTGGTAGTGGGGTAGCCCTGTATGCATCCCTCACGTTAGCATACAGCAGGTCGATGGTCCTGTTTTTCCTGGTGGGACAGTCCACAAACTGGAAAAAGGCAGGCAGGGTAGAGTCCAATGTAACGTGATTAAAGTCACCAGAAATCACATAGAAGGCGTCAGGGTGTTGTGTCTGTAGCGCTGCGACGGTGGAGTGAATGACGTCACACGCCGCCTGCACTTCCGCCCGAGGCGGAATGTAAACACAGACAACAATGGCGTGTGAGAGCTCCCGCGGCATGTAATATGGACGGAGGCTCACCGCTAACAGTTCAATGTCCCGACAGCAGATCACCTCCTTCACGTTTACATGTCCAGGGTTGCACCATCTGGTGTTAATAAAAAGTGCGAGTCCCCCACCTTTGCGCTTCCCGCTTAGCGTCGGGTCCCTGTCCGCCCTCACTGTAGAGAATCCAGGTAGCTCCACGTTAGCATCCGGAGTGTCGGGGGTGAGCCAAGTCTCGGTAAAACAAAACAGACTACACTCCCTGTAGAGCCTCTGATTCTTCACCAGACATGCCAGCTCATCGGTTTTGTTGGTCAGCGAGTTGACATTCCCCATAACCACCGACGGAACCGAGGGTTTGTATCTCCACCGCTTCTCCGTCTTCTTAGCCTTTAGCTTAGCTCCAGCCCTGCAGCCTCGATACTTCCGCCTTAGTTCCGCCGGTATTGTTTGGACCACGCCACTTCGTCCCATGGGTCGGAGGGCCAGCAGTTGTTCGCGGGAATAAACACGATATTCCGCGCTGTCCCGCATATTAACGATAAAAATATCCTTAGGATATAGATAAGATGCACACCAGACGTGTGTAGAAGCAAAAAGACAAATAAATAAAGGTAGAAAACTAGAAAAACACACAATACGGACGGAGCTACTGGAACAGGCAGCCACTCGCGTCGGCGCCGGAAGTGAAGTGAATCTGATCCCCATTAGCTCAAATATGAGGGCCCCCATCCTATAATGACTGTCTGGAGATTCATTACTTTGATGACTTCCAGTTGTCACTGGCTCTCTCACCAGAATTAGGTATAGCTGGTTGAGCTGGGAGCCATGTGGATTAAATGTGACCCCATAGAGTCTGCATAATGGTTGCTCAAGTTGATTAGCAGGCTGTTGATATTTTTGACCTGTGAGGTTTGGGGTTTGGGTCTTACAGGAGTGTGACTGGACTCTATAAATAAGTCTGTCTTTCTTCACCTGCACATCTTGTCTCTAATATCTTTGAAAAGGACAATGTAAGGTTATGATATTTTTGTCTTTTGGACTGGAGCTCCGAGGCTAATGTAACTAACAAGTAATGAAAGCCAAAGACCTTGAAGGAAACTGATGAGTTATTTCCAGTCATACAAGACCAGACTCATAGCACTTTGAAGGCGGGGAGACCAAAATACTCAACTTTTATAGCATATGGGTTTGCTTTGAGTGGCGTTATTGTTCCGGCATTACCTCAACGGAGGGGGTAACCAGCTTGTTGGTCCTTTTCATATGTCCAGTTCTCACTTCCGCTGGCCTCCATTAGCAGGCAATTTTGTTTCTGGTGTAACCAAAACAACAAAATCCAACCAAGCATACATATAGATCTAAATGGATCCAGTGGAAAGTCCAAGATTCGAGATTGGATCAAAATTTCTTTTCTACCTTAAAGTATTTGGCAGTTTGACATTAACTTTACCAGAACTTTAAAGACTAGCAGGGCCCGACCTAACACATGGACGCAGTATCTCTTGATTAGCCATTTCACACCATTGAAAAGTTCTTGATAAGGTCAAATAACGCTGAGCAAGTCATCAGTTTCAGTCAGTTGGCTAAGCTAGCTTGCTAGGGTAGCTAATTAGCTGGTTTGCTATTTATTAACAGAATGCCATCTCTCCACATCACTGCCTGAGATATGAGCAAGTCCTCCAGACATCTTCTGAAACGCCTAAATAAACTCCATGTTCAAACCAACTAGCCGAATAACCTGCTATGTTACATGGCATCACAATTAGCAAATTGGCTAATTTTACTGAGGCTGTTTTACTGAGGGCCTGGACTTTCTCTGAATGAGCTTCCATTCCTTGTTAGCTTCGTAGCTCCAGTACAAAACTGGAGAAACAAACCTCAGGCACCAAACATGAAGTGGCTAATCAGTTACTTTGGACGTCAGAGGAAACGTGCAAATGAGATTTGTTTTATCTTTTACAGCTATCCTCTTACTACCAATCAGAGTAAGTGACTGTCAGTATAGTGAAGGATGTACATACAGTGTCTGATTCGATCACTTCTTTGTTCGGCTCAGTTAGAGGACGAGCTCGTGGGGCTGCAGAAGAAGTTGAAGGCAACGGAGGATGAAGTGGACAAGTACTCAGAGTCCCTCAAAGATGCCCAGGAGAAACTGGATCTCTCAGAGAAGAAGGCCACAGAGGTAAGTATTGTAACATTATCAAAAAGTCAGTATACAGTCACTGCAGCCTTTTCCTACTTTTCCTACTTTACCTTAAGGAATGTAAAGATGTGGATGAAAGTAATAGTTGCGATGATGATGAGCATAATGAGGATGGGAATGTGGATGATGCTGGAGTTGAAAGGGAGAGTGGGTTGACAGTAAAAATGAATACAAAAGTTTAAAGGTTTTGAAATCACACTTTTAATAATGTAAAAACTGTTGTAGAAAATAAATTTACTAAACTATTCTAATATAATGCCAGTTCTCTTCAACTTAGCATGATTTGAAAGTGGTGATCAAATCTCGGGGGGAATATCATGTGAAGAAGCTACTGTTAATGTACAGTAACAGTACACTATATGGCCAAAAGTACTTGGACGTCTCTCCTAATTATTTAGCCACACTCGCTTATTATAGGTGTGTAAAATCAAAGTCTCCATTGAGAACTTCTGGTGGTAGAAGAGGCTGTACTGAAGAGCTCAGGGACACTGCGCTGTCATAGGATGCCAATATTGCCAAGTCAGTTTGTGAAATTTCTGCCCTGCTAGAACGGCCCCGGGCAACTGTGAGGGCCATGAATGTGAAATGGAGGAATGCAGATGCAAGAATGTCCATTTTTCACCAATCAAGTTTGAAATTGGAAAATTAGAATGAAAATCTGGCAAATAAGAAGCTGGTTTCAGCTTTGTGTCTAACACGAAGTGGTCAGCACACACGTGCAGGTTTCTGCTGACGTAGCTGAACATCGCCATCAAAAATAACCTTTATCCACTCAGGTAAAGTCGATAGCAAAGTAGTTCTGTTGCTTAGCTCTTAGCTCCCACATAATGCTAGTGACTCCGTTGGTGTTAAAGGGAGCAGTATTATTTGAAGGATTTCCTGCTTGACGTAGGAAGGACTGCCAAATCTGAATGGCTTGTTGAATCCCATGTTTTCTGACCTAGGCATGCCACCAAAAACTGACTGTGTTCTCTTATTTGACTGTTTATTTGGCAAATGCCCTTCCAAAAATATGAGCAATAAGCAGTGAAAATATGATTTACTAATTTGTCCACTTTAACACAGTCTTTTGGTTTAAAGAAGTGAAGACTAATTGGTTCAGGGATTTTGGAGCGTTTAGATGTCAGTGTTAGCATGAAGCGACTGCGGTGGAGTGGATCTTGGCACCTGATGGAGTTGGAAAAGTTCAGACACATCGCTGTCATTCCATCCAGGGGAATCAGACGACATGCTTTGATCGTGCCATCAGGTCCTCTGCAAAACATATTACCCAACATTCCACTCGGTTTACCACTGAAGGGCCAAAGGAGGCTTTGTCACTCGTTGCCTTGCAGCCGGGTTATGCCTATGGAACAGCTGATGTAGTTACTTTTACAGGAACAGTTTGGCAAAAACTCATCCAATTTAAACAATTTGCTTGCGGCCTTCATTGCTATATCTGGATATTTTGCTTTACGTAATATTTGTCCTAAATACATTCTTTTAATTATTACTTCTTTTTTCTATTTAAATCAAATCAAATCACTTTTATTGTCACATCACATTTTCACAGGTGTGAAGGTGAGTGAAAAACTTGGAAGGTGCGTAGTTCCTTACAGTACTTCAATACAAACATATAAATAGGACAATAAATATAAATATACTACAGTTTACTAATTTAAGCACTAAAAAGTATGAATAAAAACTATGATATATGCAGATGTACACCTAAATTTACAGTAGATTATTAATTATATATTATAAAATATACATACACTACAGATAAACACTATGATATAGGTCAGTCTATATGTGCAAGTGTAAATATGCACATGTAAAGTGCCATGATAGCATGGAGATCATGGTAATGGCTGAGGTAGATGTGAGAGATGCAGTAGTATGGGGGAATACAGGGGCATAGACTCTATATATATGTATATATAATTCTACACTAGTAGATATACAGTGTGGATGGAAGATAACAGTTAGGTCAGTTATTTGATTTTATTTTGTATTTATGTTTCTATTTTGTATATTGTCATTGATGATGACTATTTGTCTAGCATATGAGTATTTTTGTGCATAAATGAACAACTGTTACACTGTTTTTTTTAATATTTAAATACTCATTGCTGCTGATAAAGATTACCAAAGGTAATCTTGGCTAATTGGCTTCATTTGGCTAAAGAAGAAACTTAGTAACTTGAATTTTTCCCTCCATGTAGAAAAAAATAAGTCCCAGGTCAGTCCCTGGTCTGTTTCCTTGTTTGCAAATCACAGTTGAGTGTTGCTATTAAGTCAGACTTGAATGTCATATGAAAGCTAAACCTAGCTGTAAGATTTAACATACACCTACGCTAGTATACAGCCTATAAAGATAGAGGGACACATATTCTGCAATAGGACTGCAGTTGTTTTATAGTGAGAATCACCTTTGAGGCCTGCAGAGAGATAAATTACAGACTGAGAGCCGACGCAGCAGACTGCCAACACATGACTCAAGGGGATCATTATAAAAAGTAGTCTGGAAATGACGTCCGCAGCAGTTAGTGTCATTCATTCACTCTTAGAGTCTGTTTGTTCAGTTAAAACCAAACTGACTGCGGCTCCTTTCAGGTCCTCATTCGTGTTCTGTATTAGTTGTATTATTGTTTGACTGTTTTAAACGGTACCGGGAGGCTCCTTGTTCTAAGCTAAACAGAAAGTTTTACATTGGGCCCTTTTTGAATTGCATTTCCAATAATCCTTTAATCGTCACACAGCTCTTTTCTTCTAGGAACCAGAAATCACATTAGCCCAGAAAATAGCTTAGGTAGTGATAGTTATAACTGCTTGAAAAGCTTTTCTGAACCTTTAAATTTGAGTTAGTGTAAAAAGTTATTCTCCCCCAAAGTAATTTTGGGTAATTCTATTGAGCCATTCATGCACACAGTGTAAAGAACAACTGGCGCTTTAGCTTTCTGTAGAATAATACTACACTCCTAAATACAGGACCAGACAAGAACATTACTGAAAGCCATTTATCCTGGCAGTAAATATGTTTTCCTTGTAAATTCAGCATGTTTTTACAATCTACCAATTTATACACCAATGCAGTCAGTATCTTGTGAGACAGTTTGTTTAGTTTGGTCCCAGATTTCTCCTGGATGCCCTGAGACATCACATGGGTTTGATTGATTCCATAACCAGCAAGAAATACTTAGATCAACACATTGACTTGCATACAATCAAAGCTTACTGAATCAATAATATTTAGTTTTTCTTTAATATTAGGGTTTTTTTGTGCAAACGAATGCTTCCAGTCAAGTTTAATAGCATTTTAAATCGTTAATATTCATTCATTCATTCATTCATTCATTCATTCAGTCAGTCAGTCAGTCAGTCAGTCAGTCAGTCAGTCAGTCAGTCAGTCAGTCATTCATTTTCTAACCTGCTTATCTTACTGGGGGTTCTGGAGCCTTTCCTAGCACTCACTGGGCAGAAGCTAGGGTAACCTGAATAGCCTGCCAGTCCATCGTAGGGAAATACTTTGTACTCTGTACTGTACCCCAGTACTATATGTGTTATACGTGTATTATTTCTGTTGTCTCTGCTTTAATTCTTACAAAGTCCAAAGCTGAAGTGTCCTGAAAACAAGCACAGCATGCACACTCCTGACTTACACTGGACTCCTATTCTTCCAGAAAAGAAGTATTCGAAAAACACTTTCCTCTTTGTTCACTAACATATACTTAGCTTCCCGCCAAACACACACACTCACACACACTGAGGCAGACCCTAGTCAGTTGTGCAGAGGCCCAGGAATGACTGGAATGTGTCTAAAGCAAACAGTGAAGTCTCCCCTCCAGAGTGTAATGAAGCCCTTCCGCTGGGGGGAGAAAACACACACACACACACATTCCTGCTGTCCGCAGCTCCCTCAACCACACACACACACACTCACACACACGCACACACTCACACAGACACACACACATTACTGCTGTCCGCAGCTCCCTCAACCACTCACACACACACACACACAGACACACACACACACACATTACTGCTGTCCGCAGCTCCCTCAACCAGTCACACACACACACACACACACACACACACAGTCACACGCACACACACACACACACTCACACACACACAGACACACACACAGACACACACACACACACATTACTGCTGTCCGCAGCTCCCTCAACCAGTCACACACACACACACACGCACACACACAGACACACACACACACACACACACACATTACTGCTGTCCACAGCTCCCTCAACCAGTCACACACACATACTCATACACAACCCATTCAAACAGAGGGGGAGAGAGAAAGAGAGAAAGACGAAACAATAGAAGTGCAGTTTCAAATGTTCATCATTGTAAGGATGATTATAAATGTACTTTCATTCATTTCATCCACTTACAACCACAACTGTGGTGTATTTTCAGAGGGAAGACTTGAAGATTATCACTGGTCTGTAGACATTCACTGTGTTTCTGTGTAGACCCTGGAAGACCTTTACTATAAAAGCCCATTCCCGCCAAGTAAAGGAGAAAATGCCCTGTCCACATATTTAGCTTCTTACTTTCTAGAAATAAGAATGTTTCTCAAATTCAGTAAAAAGTAATTCAGTTTAAAGAAAGTGATCAATCAGTAAACTATTGTCATCCAAAGAAAAACAAGTATCTCCGAAATAGCAACTTTACAGGAGAGTTTACCACCTTATTTAACTTTAATGTGAATCAGTTTAATCAGACTTGTTTCCAACCAGTTCTGGGGCATTTCTGTTGGTTCACTCATCATGAACGTTTCACACAGCATAAACAGCAGGGGGCTGTGTTCAAATTGTCCATAAATATAAAAATTTAGACATATGTTTTCTTTGGTCAGATATGAAATATAATGAGTTATTATGTCATAAGTCATTATCTCAGGATAGTAAACAGAGGTGAGTAGCCTTTAATGTAACAGAATCTGTGGCCATCCTCAAAACATCCTGCAATCCATGAGCGTTGCAGTTAGAACTGTATCTGTATCTATCTTATATCTATCTTATATAACATTTAACCCTATAGGAACATTATCTGAAGCTATAAACATCTTTAAAACATTCTTTAAACATTAGATTAAAATATTTAAACTTATTTCAATCTTTATTTGAATGTATCAGAATGTTCTCTGCTAACTGGGTGATCAGTTGGGTCCCCCCAGTGAAGCTATTCCCAAAGATCTCACTGACATTATGTTCCCTTTTTAACAACAGGCAACTACCCACACTCACCTCAGGTGCCTCGCACAGATCTTTCCCCTGTCCACTTACATCTGGTTGCATAAGAGAAGGGAACATGTAAATAAATAAATAAATAAATAAGGTAGAAAGAGGACTTTCTAAAACCGAGCTTCAAAAAAAGTAGATTTGATTTGAGATTAATTTAGTAAATTATACATACATTAAATTATGTACAGCAATGATTATCTACTGACTGAACTTACTGAAGCAATGAAAGGCTGTCTGAACTATATCTACAACCATCAGTCAAGCACGGCAGAGGATTAGTGCAAGTTTAGGGATGTACAACAACACCTGGAGTCCAGGATTTGTTTTTGATCGCAGGCACCGTAAATGCTGAGTGTACAAATTTATAATAGATCATTCAGTACTTTCTGGAAAACAGGAAGAAACATGGGAAGAAATTTGTTTAATATGAGCAAGACAGATAAGCACACTGCCAAGAATATCAAGACGTAATATTATCAATTAAAGGAGTTGCTGGCATTCTCAGAATAGCGGACTTGAGACTTCAAAAACTGTGTTTGGGACTGCTTGGATTGTGACAGGCAGAAAATACAACCAACTTCCAAGACTGAACTTTAATGGCATTTACAAGAACCATGGAAAAATGTGGAACAACTGAAAGGAAGTCTCCAGAAAAGACTGGAAGCTGTAATAAAGGCGAAGAGTGGACATACTAAACACTGAAAGACTGAGATTATACTTGCCTGATGAGGCTTTATTATTTGTATGTTCTATGCTATAATATACTGGATGTTCTGTTATGATTAAAAAGACAGAGCGGTCTCTAACTTTCGCACAATACAGTTACTGTAACTCACAGCACTATGAAAAGTACAGTAACCTAAGTGGATCTAGAGTGGTTTACACATCACTTAAATGCACTTCGCGTATGTCTAAACACCAGGAGACGGGGAGCTCACAGGGAATCCCAAGGTAAACTGTGCTGGGACAGATAAAGAAGGGAGTCGTGGGTCATGACCATGAGCTATGTCAGCCACTGAGACCTATTAACATTCCCTGGGCTTAGAAGTACAACTGCCAGGAGGGTATCAATGTTCACAATGCAGCAGTGATTGTTGTTACAAGCAGGCTAAGTGGCAGGTTAAATCCCACCGCCCACTTTCGGCCAGTCCATTTGTCAAGGTGGTGGCTGAAAAGCCCTCTTTGTGTTTCAGTGTGCGCTTCACTTTGGGCACTTCAGTCTTGAACTCTTGCAAAGCCCAGTGGGCATTCAGAGCATGTAGAAAAGCTCCTGGGCAACAGTCTAGTGTGTGTCTGATTCACGAAAGAGTCATCTTGAACGACTCTCTTAAGGGAGTCATGTGAATCACACAAGCACAAAAACCGAGAAGCATGGTCTTGCTGGTTAGGTTAGTTTCCCGTGTTAGCGTCCACATTGCATAGGCTATGTGCATTCCGTAATTGATAAGCTGTCAGGCACATGTACAAGTGCTGTCGGATTTTGTGGAGGAATCAAAATCCAGCCCTCCTGCATTCAGAAACGCACTGGTGTAGTTTTGCATTTCTGTAGTTCACAGTAAAACATGTTGTGTCCTAAAACACAATGACAAGCTGGTTTGACCTTGATGAAATATTAGATCCAGTTTAGGCAGGTTGAGAGAAGTTCTGAGGATGTACTTATTTAACAAGATTTGGGTGACTATTGCCTTCAAGTGTTTGTTAGCCACATTAGCCTTGGAGCTGTTGTAGTTTCTTCATCAGCGGGCCATGGGCCTGTTTTTAGGTGGAGGCAGTACTTTGTAGTGGGTAACAAGGATCATTTAACCATTAAAGGTGTTATATAAGAATATTAATATAAATATCTGCACCCAATTGTAACCACATTTCTTGACAAGCTGGTTTGACCCTAATGAAAACCTAGGTCCAGTTTAGGCATTAGAGAAGCTATTTATTAAAAAATTGGTTGACTATTGACTTCAAGTGCTTGTTAGCACTTCTTTTGTTTACTTCTGTATGCGGTTTCTTGACAGGAGCAAGCTGTGTCGGTCATTATAACGGTTGCTAACCAAGAGCTTCAGCCACCATTGCATCTTTCATTGGCTACCTGTGGTTAAATGATCTAACTGGGAGCAGTGCCTTCAACATGCTTGATAAGAGGTTAGAAAACACCATCTAAGCCCCTTCCTCATCCTTCCATGTTGGACTGATTCGACTCATCGCTACAGTCACTCACTATCACCTCTTGAGGTAAATGTGGTACTGCGAGACAGGATAGGCCAGGCTAGATGGTGCTAAACTTTGTGGGTTTTAAACACAGGTGCAAATCTCTGACCCCCTAAGATTTCAATCCAATTCAATATGATTCCTGAGTGTTTGTTAGCATAATTAGCCTTGGAAGACACCAAACCTGTCTAAACTCCCCAACTTAGTGGAAAACTGTCTAAATTACTTCATAGGAACAGTTATTTTAAAATGTCACTAAATGAGCCAGAAAAATAGTTCCCTAAGTTTTGAAAATTAGCCTGAGGCCCTCCAGATGCGAGCACAAACTGTACTGAATATGTTTATAATTAAATATGATCAGGTGTAACAGATACAGTTAAAACACCACTTGTCGATTTTATTTATAGTACCTACTGTCATCTGCATTGTTAATCAAGCGATTCACCAGAAACATCATCCAGAACAGAAATGAATCAGTCCCTGAGGCGGACGTTCGGTTCAGCCGATCAGATGGTTCTAAAGAGTCGGTTCAGTCATTCGAATCTCTCTCTCATTCTCTGCGACGGTGAATCGCTCATGGGGGAAGGCCACCCCCCTCCTGCAGGCGGGATGACTCCAGAATCCAGCTTCTTCCCAGGATTGGAGGATTTTTAGTAACTTTCTTCAGCTCTGTCCACTTTTTTCCCAGGCTTCCTCATTCCGGAGCTTGAGCGTTTCAGCATTCAGTCTGAATGGAAAACGCTAACTGAGTTTGGAAGAGAACAAAACACGCCAAACCAGTAGAGGAAAAAAACTCAAATTTGACTTTAACTTTCAAAGAGGCACTTTTGTACACTGTTTCCAGCAACCGGGACCAACATTAAATCGTTTCCGCGGAGAAGCTAGCTTAGCCGTGTTAGCGTTCCTCGTTTACTCCAGTCTCCGTAATGTCTGTAAACTCGTTAGACGCGGTGAAGAGGAAGATCCAGGCGCTGCAGCAGCAGGCGGACGATGCGGAGGACAGAGCCCAGCTGCTGCAGAGAGAGCTGGACGACGAGAGGGACCTCCGGGAGAAAGTGAGTGGAGCTCTGAACTCTGCCCTCCTCTCTGCTCTCTTCTCTCTCTGCTGGAGCTTCTGCTGTCTTCTCTTCCATTCACCCTCTAAAGGAAGCGCTTACTTTAGTTTACGAGGCTGAAGTTGGCTTCCTATTTGCCAGACTCTGATTTAACTTTTCCGTTCCACCTTAAATTGTGCTGCTGTTACATTCTGGCGCCATTTAAGGTGGAACGGCGAATTCGAATAGGAGGTGAATCTCGGTTTCGTGCGTTTCCTGTGTAGTCTAATGGTCGAGTACAGGCCGCGCAGAGACTGTCCAGCCGACAGTCCCCTCAGGTCTTCTGCCTAATGTGTAGCCTGTACAGGGGGACTCCACCCATGTGTGCAAAATTCCGCAGATTTCAGTCCCCGCAGCCTCCGAGAGGGGTTTCATGTGAAACGGTCCACTGAGGGGGATTTTGAGTGGCAGTGATCGGAGCGGGGGTCTACATCTCAAACCTGAAGGAGAACTCCACTGACTTTTTAAAATTTGGTCCATAATCAAGTGATTGATATGTTAATAGAGTCATTTAGAGTGATTTGTTCTGAAATGCAGTTGTTCCAGAGAAGCTGGTTGAGAGCTGTTGAGATTTGTTCACAGTGGTGGTGATCAGAACCAGATGTGTAAGGATGTTAACGCCTCTGAAAGCTCCCCCACAGAAAGCTAATACATAAAGTGATTGTAAGTCCACTGTCTGGTATCTGTGATATGGTTGTACGGTAGTTTAGTGATGAAGTTTTGGTCTAATTTATGTTTTAATTAATTTATTTGATCTATTAATGAAGGAGGGGTGCGTGAAGACAGCTATTCAGATTGACCGTTATTTTACTATCATTGCCATTAATGTAAAAGTGCTCAGAAGATGCGTGGAGGTTCACTAGTGGTTTGGGATAGTATGGCTCTACTGTCATTGTAGAGACTGTGACCCCTGGTTTCCATCACCACCACTGAAAAAGAACTCTGAGTCTGTAGGTTTCTCTTGAAAATGAACCACTTCATAACAAGCCACAGTGAATGGCTCTGTTTACATCTCAACTGCTGACGCTACACAGGAATTCTGAACCGTCTGTGGAGTAATTCGAATTTCTGCTCAGAGTGAATATGCACAAGTTTTCCTATGGTCTAATGTTGATGGAACAAGTGCAGTTTTCAAATCGCTGGAGTTTATTAAATCACTGTAGCTATTGTTATTACAGCCTGTAATGGTCAAGTATCTCTTCTTCTCAAAGGTAAGCACAAAAAAGGTAAGTAAAAACAGGGAGCTTGTGAACCAACTACAGATGATTTAGACCCAGCAAAATAACCCATGTGCTGTGTACATCAACACAACCCTAATTAACAGGCGTGTGTTCGGTGGGTTAACTGGCTGTGTTAAAGCCTCCAGCCAAACTCACTGTACACTGTCTCTATTGACTAAAAAGAGCTGGCTCTCAATTCATAGAACGTTATCACAGTTGCCTAGCTGGCAGTTGTCTTTAAATATATATATAATAATTTTTTTATTTTTTTTAATTTTTTTTTATGGGTCTGGGTCCTGATACCTTCACTGTAGACAATGCTTTCTCTAAAGCAGAGTATTTTACCATCAAACCGTTTTTAATTATTTTTAGTTCCATCTGATTGAATGAATGCAGAAGTCTTTTTCATGTCTTGACTCTTCACAGAAAAACATCTCCAGTCCAGCAGCCACACAGAGATCACCTGTATTTCTATAACACCGTGTACGTAGGCAGCTAGGTATTATTCTGCAGTCCAGAAATTTTTTTAATTTGACCTAAATCTGAAAGTGTATATTTGAGCTTGCTGGTATATGTGGCTCTGTGCTCTCTGAAGAGACTGGATATGGGGCTTCTGCTTAAGAGAGTGAGAGAAGGAAAAAAAAAGAAAGAAACTAATTTCCTGTGTGGAAAACTTTGCTGCATCATTTCTCCCATCGATCCCTCCACCTGTTCCCTCCTCAGGGCTGCTGCCGCCGCCTGCTTAGATCTGTTTTTTCTGTTCTTTTCATTGGAGGGAAAAAATGATTCCTCAGTAGGCTCAAGTTGAGATGACATGTGAGAGCCGACTCCTCAGTTTTCATTTTATGAAGCCCTTTTTGTGATCTTTTCTTTGTGAAGTGTTTCCACTCAGACTGTAACGATTGACGATATTCACACTTTGTCTCTTAGAAAAATATCAAGAGGTGTTTAATTTTTGATGTGTTGAATGTGTGTACACACACACACGTGTATATTGGTGTGTTTTTTAATTCTCATATAATGTTAAAATAACATTTAATGGTATAATGAGTTATACTGTATTATATGTACTTGCCAGATAAGTTAGCCACAAGCTAATATGTGCTTATGAGTAAGGCTGTAACAGTTATTAGACATTATCGATAAGAGGTGGGCTATATGGTAAAATATATTGTTGCAATAGTTTTGCATTTTTGAAATTTGCATGATACAAGACACGTTACAATGACATAAAACTGTGATTTTTATTAAATATTTGTACATGGAAGTTTGCTCTCCTTATAATGTAATACACATTTGGTGATTGTTCTATATATACAATGCACAGAAAAGTATGTTGTGGCAATTTATCACAATAATGATTAAAAAAATTATACACACACACACACACACACACACAATCACACAAACAAAAATATTATTGTCTTATTGCCCAGTTCTGTGACAACCATAAAGGCCAAATTATTGCCATCATCTACTTTCAAATTCAAATTGGCATTCAAGCTGGAGTAAGTTAGTAGCAGCGGTTAATTTGTGTCATCTTGGTGAGCAGGTAGTTAAAGAAAAAGAGAACCAGTGAACCAAAGATTAAAAAAAAAAAAGCAGAATGAAAGCATATTTGCTGCAGTGTATATATTTACTGCCCAAAGAAAAACACATCTAGACGATGGGAGAAACCAAAGATGTTTCCCAGTTTGAACTTTGAGGCTTTGGTGTTTTCCTCCGGTGTTGTAATCTACATATCACTGTTCTATCACCCTTTTTGATCATGTTCAGTTTTTCTTTTTAACATCATAGGTAAAGCTTATTTGCAGCTCTTGTCCTTTACACTGTGTATTTTATGAGGAATGGATTAAAACAGCTAGCTCAGGCTTGGGGTGAGGGGGTCTGGTTATATTGACTTATTAATTAATAAATATATTGATATTAAAAGTAAAGTTTGTCCTTCTCCCGTACAGCTGTCACCTACAAGGTCACCATGGAGATAGAAGGTTTTGTTCCCACAGTGGTGGTAGTTCTTATCTGGCTTATTTTTCTCATTGCTTATTAATTACTGTAATAAGCAACTTCTTCTATGATGGCAATTTATCTCTGCATGAACAGTAGCTCACTTATAATTGCAGCTACACTGAAGCTGATTAATGGATTATTCTTCAGTCATTGACCACTGAAATATCAGTTTTGTTGCAGCCCTGCTTATGAGAACAGTTTTTCCTCCCTGCTGTTGACTCTGTGGCAAAAAGGAAGTGATATTTTCGGAGGAACGAGCATCTGCCCTCATTGTGGGAATGTTTGTTTTTCTATTTCCATACTCCGTACGGTATAATCAGTATTAAACTAAGCATTGCATCTGCTCCAGTCTCTGCAGTATGTGGATACTGATCTGAGAGGCTCGTATCGAACAGTGCTGTTACACTCCTAGTGCATCTGAAAGGCCAAGTGAAGCGACTCCAGCTGATGTGCTTACACTGGAGTGGATGTGAGTGCAGGCCTGGTAGGAAGCAGCTACGCTCGGAGTAAAGGAAACGATATTTCACTCGACTGTTGCTATAAAAAGCCCAGTCTAGAATTCTCTGACGAGTATATGCTGTAAATATGTTGTCCATACTGCACAGGAACAGCCTAAAGGCCTTCATTTGCTTGCATCAACAAGGTCTGGTAAACCAGGCCTAGTTTTCAGCAGAGGAAACAATGCTTAAACAGACCACTAATGCAGCCGCCACAGCAGCCCCCTTCCTGGAAACCGTGTCCACGGGAAGTATGGGATGTGACGCCTTTTACACACTTTACCTTTTTCGCTTCCTGTCCTTTGTACAGCTAAATGCTTCATAGTTTCACTCTGCCTGCAGCTGAACTATAAGCAGCTCCACCAATGCGCTCATCAGCGCAAGGCGATACAAAGATAAGATAACAACGTAGCGACATACCACCAGAACTTGCTAACTGTTACGTGCTAATTGTACCATGGGACGTTGTAAAAACACCTCTTCACTGACCACCTTTCAGACCACAGGGAGTGTCTAATCATTCGCCAACATGGCTTAGACCTTCATTTCCTCTTTATCATTGGATATACTAGATATCTGCAGTCTTTGAGGAACAACATTGAGTTTGTTTGTTTGTTTGGACTTTGTCCTTCGTGAGAACCGTTTCCATGGTAGTCTTTTTTTTATCATCGTTTAGATGCATAACTGTCTGACTCATGGGTTTGAACTTGCCTGATGATCCCATAGCTCCAGTAGTCCAGCAGAGGCTGCTTACTTGAGGCTTAAAAAGTTTTACGGATGTAAAAACCATATGTATGTTGACGTCACTTTCCCTTATCCCCCATCAGCATGCCTCACTCACTTGCCTCAAACCGTGTCGAGGTTTAAGGTCATCTTGAATCGACTTGTTTCTGACACTGCATGATGTATTGATATCTACACATTACTGTGACCTAATATCCAGAGGAACCACCGTATGCAGACGGGCTGGGAGTGACTCAGTAAGGTCCTGGTAGGTTGTCACAGTTGTCTAGAGCCAAGCTGACTGCTGTGCTTCCCACAGCTACACGGTGCATAAAGCGAATACGACAATCAAGGCGGTCCCACCATTAATGAATTGCGTTCAAGTGTTGGGAATAACAGTGCCAGAGTCGTACTTGAAAGTCTTGGTCATGCTCCTCCAACCAATGTCAGGCATTTCTAGCCATGTGACCTGTCGCATTGTCTTGCTGGAAGATCCCATCCGCCTCAGATTAGACAGGCAGCGTGTATGGGTATACGTAATCTGCACGGATGGGCTTGTCCCCAAATTGGTTGTGCCTTTCACATGGATGAGTGAGCCCAGCAAATTCCATGCCATTGCCCAGACCATAACGCTGCCACCACCGGCGTGTGTTCTTCCACAACGACTCGACTGTTAGTCAAAAAAAATGAGGCTGTGAGAGCTACAACTATTTTTACTTGTAACTATTGGTACTTGCAGTGTACTCGTGTTCATTTTCGGTTGGTGTATTTATAAGCCCATTAGCTTCCATTTCTTAATAGCTACATCAGTCTCTTACTTCCGATGTGAAAGAGCGTGTGCCATATCTGTATTGGTAGCGATACCTGCAGTAATGCCCATTCTGGGTGATAGAAAACTGATACTATGATGCAGTTTCTGATACACACTTGGGCTACTGAGTTATACCTATATATATATATATACACGGGTAGGCCTTATACGAAGGAAGCCATGCGTGGGTGGTGTTGCATTATTTCATACCTGAGACATGCAAGAGTAAACAACTGATGAGAGGGCAGGGACAAGAAGTGGGCGACATACCGTCAGAATTGTTCCGAAGGTAACAGCCATAAATAAGAGCAGATGATGTGACCTACAAACACTGCTAGCATTATGTGCTTTAGAAGAACGATTGAATCAGGGATGTTCTAATAAACCCCTGTTGTACTGATAGTCTGAGTTAATAGTAGTAGGACACGTTTCATTACATTAGAGATTTTGGAGACATTATATATGGAGGAAACAGTCTCTCTCTTGGCCTGTTGTTAGCCTTTACCATAGCTTCCTACTAGTCAGGCTTGTGTTTTCTCTAATACCGCTTGGGGTTCAGCCTCCTTTAGTCAGCTGCTGCATTTACACTGGCCTTACATTACCTGGCCTTATATAAAGTCGAGAGTTCATAGATGTGTATATATTTATTTTCCAGTGTCATTCATTCAAGCTTAGTGTGTTGACACTGGACAATCAGGTATCAGTACGGGGATCATTGGTGTATTAATCCTGGGTTAAAAGCTGTTGAGTACTGATTCACCATTGACTGAACTAACTTTGCCATCTGGTATGGCACTTTGAAACCAATAGGTTTCTATAGTCTAAAGTAATCGTCTCGAATGATACCCTGAAATTCAGCACTGCATGGTCTACTAATGCATGTAACCTTTAAGCTGACCTCTCACAAGTTCACTGACTGCCTCATTTACCTCCCAGATAGAGCTTGCTACAGTCAGCATTATGTGTCAGATAAACAGTATGTGGGTCAGGCGCGTGTGTCAGGTCCTGTCTCCTAGGCCCCGACCAATATATTGTTGGGCCAATAAAAATTGGCAGATATTAAGGTTCAGTGGATTTATTGTTGGTGGTTGAATTGCTGCCAGTACAGCACCGCAAATGCAACAGTAAAACAGACAGTGAGCTCTCTAATCTAAGCTTTAAGGCTATTTACAGGTCTTGTTCTGCATTTTATACAACAGATTTCTGGCTGTTGAGTTTAATAACTGACAGTCACGCTGTTTACAATCACAATAATAATGGTCAGTAAAATGCTGCTTAACCACATGTTTAGTTTTTGAAAATATGAAATGATACTGGCTGCAATTCTTGGGTCTTTGAGCTCTTTAAAATCAGCATTGTAATACAATGCATGCTCAGATTGAGTCCTGATCATGTGACTATGCTAACTTGTTTGCAGTTCCCTCTTTGCCAGTTAGCTCTAGTCTGAGAGTGCAGACAGGGCAAAGTGTAATCAACCTACATGTCCTTGAGGAGGAAGCAAACATGATGATTAGG
>JAMWET010006318.1:335000-485000 GCA_024036415.1 Prochilodus magdalenae
TTACCTCGCTATTCTTTTTGCTTTTTTCTATTATAAATAAAGGGTTTGCATTTTGAACTCTTTACTGTAATGTGGCCCATGTAAACTGGACAGGAGCCAAATTGTTCTTTCACAAGATAAATGTGTGGGTGTGTGTGTGTGCATGTATGGGCGTGGGTGTGTGTGTGTGTGTATGTATAATTGATTGGTATTAAAATAGTGTATGTGAGAATAAATGTTGAGGGTGAGAGGGAAGAGTGTGTGAATGTCATTTTGCCGTAAACTGTTTGGTGTATCTCTACTAAAACATGCTTCCTATGAACTGTGTGAGCAGGTGATACTGAATAAACGATCGGAAGGAAAGTCTTACGGTACTGTCTTTAAGAAACGTGCCCTTGAACTTTATTCATGTGTGTATTTTGCAGGTAGCTCGTAAGCTGGTGATTCTGGAGGGAGAGCTAGAGAGAGCAGAGGAGAGAGCAGAGATTTCTGAGCTGTAAGCATTTTCCTCTCCAGCTTTCATCAGAATTCCTTTATTTGGTCATCTATGTTACACATGCAAGGAATTTGTTGAGTCACACGTGCGGCATGGAACATCCTTAACAGACCAGACAAAAAAACTACAAAATAAATAAAGAAGAAAGAAAAATGAGGAGTGATGGAAAGCAGATGAAGAGATGTACAAGCATATATCTATACATATGCAGACCCCAGTAGACCTATATTATAAAAACTGTTATCTATAAAGCGTTACAGAAAGATTAGAACAATTCATCTGTACAGCTGTGCAAATATGCAAGATGCGTAACGTGGGAGGAGGGGAGGTCTGTTGGTTTAGTTAAAGTGTGGTGTGTCCACTGTGGTTAATGAGCTCTATAGTTCTAAGGAAAAACTGTTAGCATGTCTGGTTGTGCTGGTTTTGACGACACAGAGTCTTCAACCACAGGGAAGTTAGTGGAAGAAGTGATGTTCAGGGTTAGACATGACTCCTGACTCAGGAACAATGCAACCCTCAGGAGAGAATGGAGAAAGTGTTGGCTAACGTGTAGTCAGTAATAACACACTGGGGTTGGTGTCGCATTTTATCCATGGCAACATTAAACCGTGTGAAATAACAGTACCCCTGTAGCTGTGATGGGCAACATGATGGCATTTATGGTGATAAATGACATCACATTATGACACTGTGTTTCTCTGGGCATTGTGGGTGCTTATGAAACACTGAGCAGCTGCATGGTGTATTATACAGAAAGCTTAATGAGCTGGATTTAGTGCAGTATGTGGAAGACTGAATAAAAATGATTACATGGTATGTATATGTGTGATTTATAATAGATTAGATTATAATAATAGAATAATAAATGATTATATAGTAATTATATTATTATACTTTTTTCCCTGACTGTTGAAACTGCCAGTGATCCATAGGCTAATAAATGAACACGCTAGCAGTAATGTAATCCTTACCTCTGCCACCAATCAAAACAAAACTGACATTTGAAACATTTTTCATCCTTTCCGCCACAGGGAAGAAGCCCACCTGAGGTGATAGACTACCTTGTAGATTAGATAATCCATAAATCCACCCACAACCTTCAGAGCACCACTGTATGATTGAGTCTTTCTTCCCAGATGTAGGCCTTAAACCCCTACTGACGTGAATATCAAAATAGTCAGTGAGCATTGCTGATCACTATCATCTCTTACTGTGTATTCAACAGCAAAGCAGGCGATCTGGAGGAAGAGCTCAAGAATGTAACCAACAACATGAAATCCCTTGAGGCCCAGTCAGAGAAGGTAAGCCTGCTGAGAGCTGGTCACTGTGTGTGTATTGGGGTTTGTGTACATGCATTGTATTGCATTTTTGTTTGTGTATGTGCAATTCGTTGTGTGACCTTTCGAGCGGTTTCTCTCCGCAGTACTCAGACAAAGAAGACAAATATGAGGATGAGATCAAGGTTCTCACTGATAAACTGAAAGAGGTGAGAGTCTGTGACCTTAAACTTTTAAATGAGCAATATGGCAGGATGGTTTTCTTCCCCTAGCTATAATCTAGCTATGCTAGATTATGCAGGCATCCGTTATCTGATATAACAGAATCGGTAGCTAGTGTTCTCCTTTAAGCTGTTTAGATGTTCAATGAAGTTAACAGTCCAGTCAAAACATGGTGGTGCTTCTTAAGACCACACGTCCTCAGCTTAGACCTGGCCACTACAACATCAGGGTAAACGATTGGATAAAAATCCAGAATTGTGTAAACTGAACTAGGCCTGATTTGATTCCATTGTTCTGATTCTGTCTACTTTTCTAAAGTTCACCATCTCACACTCCTCCTCTTTCTTCCACCGGCAGGCAGAGACTCGTGCTGAGTTTGCAGAAAGATCCGTGACGAAACTGGAAAAGACTATTGATGACCTCGAGGGTAAGCTGCACCAATGACTCCTTCACTCTCTGAGCACTCTTCTTCCAACCTGGGGCAATGATGATGCAATTAGTAGCATTTAACCCAGGGCCGGGTGTCAGCTGATATGTGACCTTTGTCTTCACATGTCTTCCTGCTGGACGGCATTTTATTATCATGAAGAAGCTGAGATTAGGCTCTCAGACCCACCCTGTTCGCAGTGATTAAGTAAAGGCCTAACAGACTGACTCTAAAATGACCTTGACCCACAGCGTGTTAAAACAGGGAAGTTTGGAAATGCATTATCGTTCCAGAACCTGAAGATTATAACCGTTATATGGTACATTTAAATGTGTTAGGCATGTGTCTTGGCTGTAGCATGGGAACATTTTAGCTGATTTACACCCATGTTTTATTTTTAAAAATACAGTCTAGTAGTCAGCTTGATCTCATGCTGGCATGAAAAAATAGAAATACATTTACATTTAAGGCATTTAGCAGACGCTCTTATCCAGAGCGACTTACAACCGTGCTTAGTGTTCCGATAGATAATATTCCAGCTAGCAAAGAAAGTTTTAGAGTCTAAACTCACCACGAGCTCAGACACTGCCCGAACAGGGGGCCAGTGCTGGTACCTAGAGATTAATACACAGACATAGAGCAAGTAAAGCATTACCTGGCAACCCCAGCCCAGTGCTCATTCCTATAGAGGAGAAAAGGTCATTATAAGTGCAACACAATACACACAATTTACACCACTACTAGAGCTCACTCACTTAAGTGCATTACGAAGAGTTGCACTTACGAAATATGTTAGGAATTGGCATTTAAACTGTCAAAGGTTATGGCATATATTATATTTCATGGTTTCCTCTTTTTCAATATGTTAAACTGGGCAAATGAATGAAATGAAAGATGTGTGCTGAAATTAGCAGAAAATGCCGTATTTAAATTTGTTCCCTGTAGAGGAGGTTCAACCTGTGAGCCATTGACCACAAATGGGCCGAAAGGCACTGTCTGGTGGTAAGACCACTAAAAGTCAGTGTAACATATAAAAGTGAAAAACCTAAAGCAGTAACTCCTAAACAATTATAGAACATCTGCTGGCATATTTTGGGTTACTTCAGCTGCGGTGATGTGAAACCAAGCAAAATATCTAAAAGAGACACAGTTGTCTAGCCTTCTGCTTTCTTTCGCTTGCATGAGAAGCCCAGCACCATTACTGTCTCTTTACTGTTCCTTTTCCTCTCTGATTTCACTCTCTCCTTGATTTCCTTCTTCCTCCACATTTCCTGTTTGCTTCCTGCTGACCCTCCTCTCTGCTGGACACTCTGCCTTTGGCCTACAGATGAAGCGTACACTCAGAAGCTGAGGTACAAGGCGATTTGTGAGGAGTTGGATAATGCCCTAAATGACATGACCTCCATGTAGATGACTCTCCTTCGCTATCTCTTTTGATGCTAGCTGCTCATCGTGGAAGATCCAAGTGCCTAAAATCCGCCTTATCTATTCGCTCCATTATTAAACATTCAGAGTTCAGAATAGAGGTGCTGCTGAGGCATTACGAAGTGAGGTTGATAACCCACATAGTGCTGTGATGAATAAACTCTGGCTTTTTTCAATTCTGTCTCTCTCTTCTTTTTCTGTTTTTCCCTGTGATCTTTTTTCTAAGGTCTTTTGTTCAGTGGCCTTTAGAGCTAATTGGTGCACTTTTCTTTACTATGTCCTGTACATGGTTTTCTGATCTTTCCTTCTCTTTCTTCACTAATTCCTCTGATTTCTAGCATTTTTTCTCCAAATACTTTTTCCTAGTCTGTTCTGTGTGGCCCCACAGCATTGTTAGGCTAAGACTAACTCCAAATGATAGGCCATTCCTTTGTTTCCTGCCTTGAGAATTGGAATTAGAACTAGAACACACACCCACAGACGATGAATCAAGAGCAGTGAGCAGGCCTATCCACGATTGGGGCCTTGCTCAAGGGCATTGTAGTCATGTCCTGTCGGTTCAGGGAATCAAAGCGACGACCCCCAGTTACAAGGCTGGTTCCCAAACCTCCAGCCCACGACTGCAGTGCGGACTACTTTCGATGAAACAGACTAGGCAGCGGAAGACTGAGACTCTGCTGTGTTTTCATTTTCGTTTTGAAACTGACTTGAGCATATGTATTCTACACTGCTGAATGTATTCCCCCCATGGAAATGGCTCAAATACGGGACGTGATTCCGAAAACATCACTCACACATAACCACGCCCCCCATTTCTAAGAGTTGGCAACACTAACTGCAGTGTCAGCACAGACAAATGAATGCTGTTATTAAGTTACACCATTGAATTGGACGTTATACTAGGGTAATGCAAAAACAGCAGCACTATACCGTTTAAAACAGAGGCTTAAACACATTTTCTGACTGCTGCTCATCATGCAATCAAACCACTGTAGGTTACTGCAGTAATTCTCCAGCAGTTAAATCAGATTCTGCTGTTGAGATTAAGACGCCAACAACTGAATAAGATCTTCTGTCCGATATAGCATTACGCTTCTCTGGTCGTTTAGTGATCTGCGATCGGTCTTTCAGTATTTACTTTCGCCAAGCTGATCATTCTCCGCTATCCTTCAGGTTCAATAAAGCCTCGGGGAATTAATCCAATTCATCGACACAGGACAATAATTTGACCCTTTTGAAACGCAGTAACATGATTTCCATGACCATGGCATGTATCTTTTCACACGGATGAGGAAGAAATTAGAAGCTACTTACTGCATTAGTTAAACATGTTAATCACTGCAGTAATTATCTAATTAAAGCATCTTAGGTATGTATTTAATTGAACTTAAATGGTGAGTTTTTGTTTTATTTTACTCTATTTTTGCCCCAGGATTGTATATTGATTAGCGCTAAAGTTTTTTTGTGTTTGATAATTATATTATTGATACATTAAACTGGTCATTTGGCCACTAATGTAAAACCTTTTTGCTTGGTATTGAACCAAACAATACTCTTTAACTGTTGTAATATTGGTGTTAACAGACAAACCTGTTGTGCCAGTACCTCAGCAGTGCAGGATATAAAACCCTAGAAAAGCCAAGCTTCTTAAAAACTGCCACTGTTCTATTGCAGAGAACTTAGCCAGCGCAAAGCAGGAGAACCTGAACCTGCACCAAGTTCTGGACCAAACCCTGCAGGAGCTCAACAGCTTGTGAACGTCAATGAGAGGAGACGTCTCAAAAGCAATCAACATTCCACGCTTTCGAATGAGCATTCCGGCCGTGCGTGTGTATGAGAAAACCTGTGTGTAAAAGAGAATGTGCGTATGGTTATAGGGGTGTGTGTGTGTGTGGTTATATTGTGTTGTTGCATTGTGTTATGTTTTCTATTCTTGTTCCACACCCTCCCACACATTCTCCCTCACTAATAGAGCATTACACTACAAAGCCACTTCTATTATGTATTATTATTGTTATTAGAACATTCCAGCGGACTTTACTGAACGATTTGAAATGCTTTTTTTTTCCATCACCACCCACGTCCATTTATTTGTCCATTTGTCCTTTCCATTTTCTATTTATTTCTGAGAGATGTCTCAACAATATGGCAAACATAAACAACATGCAGCAGGAGACTAGACTACATGCAGCAGGAGACTAGACTACATGCAGCAGGAGACTAGACTACATGCAGCAGGAGACGTACACTACATGCAGCAGGAGACGTACACTACATGCAGCAGGAGACGTACACTACATGCAGCAGGAGACTAGACTGTATGCAGCAGGAGACTCGATTACATGCAGCAGGAGACGTACACTGCATGCAGCAGGAGACGTACACTACATGCAGCAGGAGACTAGACTGTATGCAGCAGGAGACGTACACTGCATGCAGCAGGAGACGTACACTGCATGCAGCAGGAGACGTACACTACATGCAGCAGGAGACTAGACTGTATGCAGTAGGAGACGTACACTACATGCAGCAGGAGACTAGACTGTATGCAGCAGGAGACTCGATTACATGCAGCAGGAGTGTGACACACAGCAGGAGCGGGTGACGTACACTACATGCAGAGGGAGACTAGACTGTATGCAGTAGGAGACGTACACTACATGCAGCAGGAGACTATACTACATGCAGCAGGAGACTAGACTGTATGCAGCAGGAGACTCGACTACATGCAGCAGGAGTGTGACACACAGCAGGAGCGGGTGACGTACACTACATGCAGCAGGTGACTAGCCTACATGCAGCGGGTGACTTACACTACATGCAGAGGGAGACTAGACTGTATGTAATAGGAGACGTACACTACATGCAGCAGGAGACTAGACTACATGCAGCGGGTGACGTACACTACATGCAGCGGGTGACGTACACTACATGCAGCATATATACTCTAAACCCATATAACACACACAGTTACGTTGGACGTTTCGGGTTTACAGATGTGACCGTTGGTAAGTTTAGGGCATTTCTTTCATTTTCTTTCATATGAAGTTCCTCACAACACTAAACCTTTTACCTCTGACAGTGCTTTTCCAGTCACCCTTTTCTACACCTTTAAGTTTTAGCCCCAGCACAGACATAAAAGTGCTTTCAGAATTGTTTGCTGAGTCTGATTTGTACTTTTTAAAGCATAATAAATTTTTACATATTTGCACAATAACGTCTCTGTTTTCACTCTAATACATGTTTAGAGATTTTATATTAAATGTTACTTGTTCTTTCTTTTTATACAATATCTTGTGATTATTTGTATATAATGTGCAACCCCTGAGCACGTCATCAGGAACGTCTTGTATCTACACTCATTGTCCATGTAATCAGCTCCAGAGCACTTTGTAGTTCTACAGTTACAGACTGTATTATATATGCATTATATACTTTGATAGCCTTCACCTGGTTCTTCCATGCTTAGGACCCCCACAGGACCACCACAGAGCAGCTATTATTTGGGCAGTAAAACAATAATGACCAGTCATTGATATTTGGTGGTTATATCACTTGTCACTGAGAGTCCTTGGGCAAGACTCCTAACACTACATTGGCCCACCTGTAATATGTTTAATCTTGTAAGTTGCTCTGGATAAGAGCGTCAGCTAAATTCTGTAAATGTATATTATATGCTGATATATTATATAATAGTGACTGATTGTATCAGTTGTTCATTCAGCTTCATCTCATCATCTACAGTGCAGTACTCTGCTTGCAAGGAACAAGGCCGAAAACCAATATAACCCGGTCCTGTACAGGAAATAACTCCACGGGTCTGTCTGTGAACACAGTCTGTTGCGGCGTCTGCAAACGCAAGTTAGAACTCAACCATGAAAAGAAGAAACCACATTTAAACAGATGGAGAGACGCTGCCGCTGTCCCTGGGCACAAGCTAATTTAAGATAGAGCAAGGTGAAATGGAAAAGTGTCCCGTGGGCTGACGAGTCCAATTTATTTTTTTAATCACAAATAGAAGAAATACGCTAAAGGAAAGCCTGAACTGCTGAGCAGCTGAACTCCTACATCCAGCAAGAATGGAAACTATTTCGGAATTTTTAGGTTGTTTCGGAACTACAGGAGTTGATCTCCTCAATTCCCAAGTGCTTACAGCGTGTTGTTAAAGGAGGAGGTGTTGAACACATCAGTGGACATGATCCTGTCCCGACTGCTGCCATCAAATTTAGAGTGAGCCTTTATTTTTCAAGCAACAATCGAGTGGCACCCAGAAAGAAGTGTCGGATTGCAGTGCTATTGGACAGGAAGATAAAAGTTACCAGGAACAATAAATGATTTAGACTGATATGGGCTACAGAAGTACTGTCTCTCAGTTGCAGAGGTTCCTAATGGTGTCCTGTGATAGTCCATGCAGCTTGAACGTTCTCACACAGCTCCTGCTGATTTTGCAGTGGGAGGAGGTGGAGTGTGGATAGCGCGTCCAATGGCATCCCTCATCTTTTCAGTCAGGGATAGGTCTGGTAATGCGACTGGCCATGACATACCTTTGTGTTCAGGGCAAGCTCCTAAGACGGCAGCAGTTTGCGGACATGTGGTGTCCTGTTGGAATAGCGCACCGGAGTGTGTGTTCGGAAAAGGTCGCAGGGCCTCGTTAACCTGATGTTGGGCTGTCAATGCCTGTAATGAAGACCAGAGGTGATCTGGCATCATACAAAACTGCCCCAAACCATGACACCAGGCCTTTTGGACGGGACAACAAACTGCTCTGCTCGGTGCTGCCACGGGGTCTGCACACACGGAGTCATCACAGTCTAGCACGACACCCCTGCAGTCCGTGGTGATGTTGACGTGGTGTAAAGGGCAGTGGCCGTAACGGTCTGTGTGCATGTAGTCCTGCGTCGTGCAGCCGCCTGACATGGAAAGCATCACTGCTTGCTGAATGTCCACAGCTGTAGCTGTTAGGTCGGTCAGTTAAATTGATAAGGCCGGTCTTGTTGACATCACATGCGCGGCCGAGCGTGGAATCTGAATCATTTGCATGTCTCATGATATCAAACCCACCCACCAAGTGCCTGTATTCTTCCGATAAGTAGTGTATTTCCATTTTGCCCAACTTTATTGGAAACACGGTTGTACCAGTATGAATGGTAGTAATAATGGATAGATAAAAACATCAAATTTAAGCTAAATTCTCATCTCAAAAGCAGCATAAAACATTTGATGTAACAGCTCATTGTGAGGGACCTTTAGTACAATTAAACTCTTCAGACGTCTGGTTACCATCACCAGCACTATGAACAATTCTGACCTTTAAGTTTCTCTAGAACAGAGCATTCCACATTAAAGCAGTCTGCGTGACTTTGTTTACACCATACCTCTTTATTTATTTATTTATTTATTTATTTATTTATAACGAGCGGAATTGGTCTTTATTGTATGTGTGGGGTCCTCCGTAAGATAGTAATACAGAAGCGCGTGTGTCTGTGTGTGTGTGAGGGGAGGGTGCTGGAGTGCGCTCATTACGGCCGTGTCTACGCGGCGCTCAGTTACCGGGCGGGATTTCCGCAATATCAAGTATGGCGAAGACTTACGATTATTTGTTTAAACTACTGTTAATCGGGGACTCGGGAGTTGGGAAGACCTGCGTGTTGTTCAGATTCTCAGAGGACGCCTTTAACTCAACATTTATCTCCACAATAGGTACCGTTCTTCTTTGGTTGTTGTTCTTGAAGTCCAATGACAGGCTGACATGATCCGTGTTAGCGTAGAGCCTAGCCAGCTAGCCGAGGACTTTCTTTCGGTTCGCCGGCAAAGTTAGCCCGTTTTAGTTCGTCCGGGAAGCCAGAATTTCCTTTTTTACCGGATTCCCTAAGTTCATTGAACCTTGACGTGGTGCCAGTTCTCTGGCGGCTGGTTTTCTTTTACATTTACAGTCATTTCCCCCATAACCTGGTCCGACACAATGGGTATCCGTGTATATTAGCCAGGTAGTTAGCATCAGCTAGCTTGCAAGTTATTACCACCTTTCCGTGTTCATGGGACACGTAATGCCGGATTTGGGCATATATTTATTTCAGAATTAGTTAGAGTAGTCTTGGAGCACACCATCGATACCTAAACTAAAGCTATAAGCTTGTATGCTTACCAAATTTGGTTCGCAGTTAGCACTGTTAGCTAAATAGCTAGCCATTGCTATTATTTCTCTAGCTAGCCATGCTAACCAGTTAGCTAAGTGGCTAGTGAGTAAGCAGTATGCGGTTTACGTAGTTGGACATTTTGAGTGTTAACTTCCTAAGCTGCCGGGATAAAAAAGGTGTTGACCATATTAGTATTTTAGCTAACCAGCCAGCTAGCTAGTGTTTTAGCCTTACGTTGCTACTACCGGTGTCTTGTTAGATGGAGCTGGTACGTAGACACTTTAGGGGCTAACTCTAGTGGCTATGTCTGCTGTTTTGCGGCTTCTGAAGTTTTTCAACTGTAGCTATGACCCTTATCAGGTTATGAGCCACGCCACTACACGATCGTCTACACACAATAAATCCTAAATGTAGAATTTTGGGCCAGAAGTAAAGGTGATCAGTGTTGTACTGTTTTTAGGAAGCCTGAATACATGTCTACCGCAGCCAGCGTAACATTAATGATCCGCAGAGGAAGTGAATGTCAGCTTAGCGCTTACGTTAACCATTTTTACCATGGCTTACTGATGAGAGCTGGAAGAAGTTGAAGTAATTTACAAGCTGAATATTTACACTCACGTCCTGCCTGACGTGCTTCTTTTCTTGCAGGTATTGATTTCAAGATTAGGACAATAGAGTTAGATGGAAAGAAGATCAAGTTACAGATATGGTATGTATCTTAACTTCTCTCTTCATCAAAGGCCTTTCTGTCCTCGAATGGTGGGTTTGTGGAACAGTGTTCAAACCCAGATCCGCTGCGAAAGTAGCTTTGGTGTGAATGGTCTGTGCTTTTTTTTTTTTTTTTTTTTAATGGATGACTGGAGCATGTTCTAACATGAACGCTTTCTTACCTTATACTGTGATCAGACTGACCAAAGAATGTGATCCAAACGTGCACCACAGTGTAGTTTCTTGTGAATGTGTTTTGTAGGGACACAGCCGGACAGGAGCGGTTCCGAACAATCACAACAGCGTATTACAGGGGTGCCATGGTGAGTTAACAAAAATGCTCAGTCACAGCAACTGTAACAATAGAATTTTAAAATAGCGTCACTGATGTAATCTTCTTAAAGTCAGTGCAAAGTGTTGCATTACTAGCCCTCATTTGGCTGCTTTGGTCCATTTTTGAGCTGATTTGTCTTTCCTGCTCCAACCTCAGGGCATTATGCTGGTGTATGACATCACGAATGAGAAGTCCTTCGACAACATCAAGAACTGGATCAGGAACATTGAAGAGGTTGGTGTCTGGAGGAATTTTAGTCAAGTTCTCATGGATGTTGTTTACGACAAAACGTGAAGGAAGAGAGGAATGATGAGGGTGGGTTTTGTTTTTTGTTTTTTTCATCCAGCATGCCTCAGCAGATGTGGAGAAGATGATTCTGGGGAACAAATGTGACATCAATGATAAACGGCAAGTGTCCAAAGAGCGAGGAGAGAAGGTGAGGAAGCTGGTTTGTCCTAAACACCAAACACACGATTCCCTTCTCTTTTCATTCTAGGGTTCAGGTCAGACCTGTTAATAGTTTAAATCTGTTGTAAGTAATTTTATTTGGCCATTGTTTTTGTGGTGTTTGAAGCAGTTAACTGAAACAGAAACATGAACATGGCATGCAAATGAGTTGCACTCAATGTGTTTGGACTTTAAGATACCATGTATATTTGGCTAAGTCTGTAGTTAGCTTCTTTTCCACTGTGCAGTTTCTATTACGATGATGAATGCTGGTGGTGACATGTCTTCTGCACAGGGTATTTTCTTCTTGGTTGATGATGTGACACAGGTTTAGTCAGCACCTGGCTAACATCAGCTACATCAGTTCACCTACTTTCTTAGTCACATGTCCATGTTGATGCATTGTACACATTAGCAACGGCTAGACCAACCACACATTTTGCACTTCTGTTTAAATATAAGCTCCTAGGTTTTTAGTCCCACCCTAACATACTGCCCCTCTGAGCACAGTTAATTACCCATGATGTGCCAAGCATTCTGCGCCAAACCATATCCTGATGGAAACCCTGTTGTAGAGTGAACTGTTAATCTCTCCAATTTACAGCAGGCTTTTGTGTAATCAGTTGTGTGTGTATGTGTGTGTGTATATATATTATATATTTTATATATTATATACTTTATATATATATATTTATCTATCTATGTAAATCTTCGGGTTATTTCTCCTCAGTTGGCGTTAGAGTATGGCATCAAGTTCATGGAGACAAGTGCGAAGGCCAACATCAATGTGGAGAACGTGAGTGACCTTTGCTCTTTTTAATTTTTACATGTTGCAAAGTATATGGTTGCATTTCATGCAGTAAGTGGTGGTGTAACCTAGCGGATAACACCACTAACCACTATGGAGTCACCACATATGGGAGACTGGGGTTTAAATCCTGATATGGGTGACTATGCCATGCTACACCAATAAGAGTCCCTGGCAAGACTCCTAACACTATATAGGCTTACCTGTAATACAGTTAACCTTATAAGTCGCTCTGGACAAGAGTGTCAGCTAAATTCTGTAAATGTAATGTCATAAGTCTTGCATAACTGGGAAAAACAAATGATTTATGACAAACTAACAACTTGAAATGTTACACTGTGCTTTTAGGCATTCTTAACACTTGCCAGAGACATCAAATCAAAGATGGACACAAAATTGGTAAGACTGTTACTCCTAGTAAATCATTATATAAGTAAAAGAAAATAAATGGAACCTTTTGTCTTTTCAGGAAGAACTTTTATTAAACTGGAGTTGTTTTAGTTCCCTATTATTCAAATAATTAATTTACATGATATAAATAATTATCACGTTCAGTGGTAGATGATTATTTATTCAGAGCAAAAGTGTGTGGATGTTTTAAAGACCCCCTTGTTTTTTGTCTTTCAATGTAGGAGGGAAATAATCCCCAGGGCAGCAATCATGGGGTGAAGATCACCACAGAGCAACAGAAAAAGAGCAGCTTCTTCCGCTGTGTTCTACTGTGAAGACCAAGGCCTTACCGTCCACCACCCTGGGGCTGGACTTAACTGGACTGTGCTCTCGTTTTTGGCACTTTCACTGTCGTCTTCTATTCTCTCTCTCTCTCTGTCTTTTCTCTCTGTTTTTCCGCTCGATCTCTCTCCCACTCTCAGTATCTTCTTCCAGCCCTAGAACAGTCTGGAGTGCTCAACTCCTCTCATCTGCTTCTTCCACTGCTGGTGATGCAGTATCTTCCCACATATGATCCTTTTCCAGACGAGGCCATGGTGGGCTGGCACTGCTTTCTTCCTCAAGTTTGAAGAGCTAAGTGGTTAAACCTTTGACACTCAAAGGCAAAGCACCAGCTACTCGAGTTTTTGAAGCTCCATCTTGAGTGTACATCTGCCAAAACCCATTCTCTAACTGCAACACACAAGTGGTAGAGCTTTTCCTTCTGGATTCTGACACGTTGAGCCAACTTTACGAGTCATTCAGGATATTCTTTTCTATTTTTTTAAGCATTCCATTGTAGTTCTGCCCTCACGCTTTCTTCGACAATCACTTGAATTCACTCTGCATATAGGAGTCTTAATTCGCATCTTAAAAAGCACAGTTGTGTTTTAATTTTCTTTTGCTTGTTAAATTTGTCCTTCACGTTTTCTTTTTACTTCTCATTCCATTAACCAGTTTGGTTTCTTTCCCATTCAGCATTCCGTAATTTCTATGTTTACCTACTAATGCAGTCGAGCCAGCTGTGCAGACATAGACTATGCTGTTTTGACTATATCCTGATTCAAATTTGAGTAGATCTTCTGATTTAGATCCACTGCCTTTGTGTAACTAGCCTCTAGATTTGTATCTAAACAAAAAGTCAGTCCACCTTCAAGTGAGCCTCAGTAAACCCAAGTGGATATCATTCCATTCTAAAAAAATAAGTACCTACCTAGATGAGGTTTAATTATTTAACCAGACCTTGTGGGAATTGTAATACAGAGCCCATATATGAACTGATACCTCTCTGCCTACCTGTCTGTTTGACCAACATGTTTAAATTTGGTTTAAATGCATTTGAATCAAAGCTGTTACTTTTTGACTTATGGTCTGCCCTTTGCTAATTGGCCACAGGCATCTATGTTGGTCTAATAATTTACCTGTTACCTACATAATTCATATTTAATAGGTTTCATTTAAATGTTTATTTTCTGATTTCAGCTTCTATACAGACATTTTTACACCATGCTAGTCTTGAGAAAAATAAGCTGTGTTCAGAAATCATATCTTGACCTCAGCAGTGCATCTAAACCCTTATGTGTTTCTTGCATCTGGCCCATTTTGAGTGATGTCCGTTTAGTGTTGTCAGTCACTGCCTTCCTCAGACCATAGATGGCACCACGTCCCCTTTAAGACTTCCCTGGGTGGCTCGCTCATACCCACTGTGTGTAAATTAGCTTCATGTGACTGGGCTAATCTGAGAGAGAGAACAGCTGACCCACTTCGCTTTCCTCTAAACAGCTGCAAAAGAGTTGTTCTTGTGTTGTAGAGAGATGATACTGCAATGCACATCACTTCTGTTTTGCCAGGTTGGCTTTTTCTTAAGCTTTACTGATGTTCGAAATGTATATAGTAATTGGACCTAGCAGATTAGCAATAGGCCAGGAAAGCCGTACGTACTTACCAGCGTTAAATGGCACTCGTACCTTGTGAAGGAACAATTGCTCATTCATTAGGAGCTTGAAAATAGAAGCACAGTGTTTTAGCGTTTTTTTCAGAGAAGTAGAGGTTGTTTTTTTTTGCGTCCTGTGTTGCGGCTAACTCTTAAGAGGCCTTGTTTGTGTTTGTTTTTGTTTTTTGTGAACAACAATGAAAGCTTAGACTAATGAAAACCACACTCTAGTCTGCAATTTTACTGCACCTTTTTCTTGTTGTCTTTTTGGTTTTTTTTTGTTCCCCCCCCCCCCTGCCCCCCTTATTTTCTTCCAAAGAGCTGACGTCAAAACTAGCTCAGACGAGTGTCCACTCTGAGTTAGGATTGTCAATACCCAGCCTAAATCCATGGCTATCTGCCCCCCCATCCCCTGCCCTTATTTACCCAAAAATGTCTTGCCATTTGTCTTAATTGCTAATACTTGATCTTTCGTTTTTGGATCTATGCATCATGAAAGTAACATTCTTGACCTCCTATATTTTTCCACTCTCTCTCTTTGAGACTGCAGTAGTTTTCCCTTTCCGTTTTTCCTGCCCTCTTAGTCTCTGTAGCCTTTTCCTGCTGTAGCTGCCCCTCTTTCCTTTTTGTGCAATGCAGTGGCTCTCTTTGATGAGTCTTTGTACATACTGTAATGAGTCAGAAAAAGCAATGTCACTGTTCAATGTCTTTTGTTAATGGTGGACCTATAATGAAGCAGTAGATTTGGCCCTGATGTGACCTGAATAACAGCCATGATTTGACCCGTTGTCGTTTTCCAATCATTGTACTTGTGCACTCGGGGCTTTTGGGCTTTGCTGAGAGCAGAGTGTGCTAGTGTCAGAAACTGGAAAACAAAAAAGAGACTGTTAGTCGTCAGGCAGCGCTTCCCGAAGTCTCATCAGTTTTACGAGCCACATCAAGTTGCGTAGCATTGACTCGAGCAGTAATAACCTCTGGGTGTCAAATCTCTAGAGGTTTCGTTAATTTCTTTTATCTTCCTCTTTTGAAATCACTCTGTGATGCATATCGTTTCCATTTCTTTTATATGACCGTTTTCAATTAATTGTCGAGGTGAACGGGGAGAAGAACATTGTTACATTTTGGAAAAACAAAAATACAAAAAAAAAGCAATTGTAAATAACACTCTACAAAAGAGATCTACTTAAATTGTACTGTACTTTCTAAAAATCATATTGAGAAAAAAAATTGTCTACAGTTTTGTAGATATCAGTACTTTTGATTTATTAAAATAAGATTCTTTTAAGACGGTGTCTGTGTGTTCTTTTTAACCTGTGTTGCATCAGATGAGGGGGAAAACAGCACATCATGTTTATATTTCTGCATACGGGGAAATGTCTTGTAAAGACATTTAACATGTAGCTTAGCCTGCTCTAAACTGGACTACATCACCATGACGGTATATGCTGCTCAGCTAACCTGCTCAGGGTGCTTTTTAGATCCGGTATTTTGGACCTTCAGTCACTCGGGACTGAGGTTCTGATGGAGAACAATTGATTTGTTTATTTATTTATTTGTTTAGTTCATTCATGACGTCGCCATGACTGCCATTTAGGGTGCAATATGTAATATGGTTGTAGGATAATATCGATGTCACCCTATGTTACAGGCTACTTTATTGATTGTGGAAAAATGTTATTGATTTTTGTTTTAATAATTTACATCCAAAGATTGGTGGGAGATAGTGGTTCGTTCTGTGTTCTGTTCAAGTGTCTGTCCGCTAGACAGCAGCTTTTTTTTTTATCTTCACCATTAGACTTTTTTTTAACAGTTAGCACTGTTAGCCTGTGCAACCCAATGCAGATGGTTGAGTTGAAAAGTACATTGCCCCATTTACAGCATTGCAGTATATTGAGTCGTAACTCCTGTGCCGTGATATGTGCCATAGTGCCAGGTTCTCCCCTATACACAGCCCTTCTAGGAGGATATTAAGAATATGAAGCTATTACTAATCCAGTAAACACTAATATGTCCCCGTTGCTCGTTGGTCTTTACGTTCTGCATATTTGCTTTAAAAAAAGCTGCTTGATTTCCCGTTTTTCATGCACCTGCCCAAATATAATGCTTTCATGTGTTTGTTCAAAGGGAATAATCACAGAGTATCTAAACCTGGGCTAACATGAATTTAATAGCCGCAGTCATAAAACGAGTTCTAACCCAGCACACATTAAAAAGCGTTATGAGGCTTATTTGCATATTTTGATCTTTCAAAGGCCGGGATCACTTCATCAGTCCTGCAGTTTGGCGTGATGTATTGCGCAGCCCCACCTGCAGGTACTGATCTGTCACAGTGATCAGTGTGTCTTATGTCCTGTTCAGTTGAGCAAGAATTTGAGTCCATAGAGAAGTATGGCCTACTCACATGTGTTTATTACCCAAGGCAGTGCTGATATCTCGGAGTTCAGTGCTGGTTTTTATAGAAAAAAGGTCACACTGGAATAAGAAGATAGGAAAAGTCAGGTGTGGTGTATGTAAAGTAGATCAAGGAAGTGCTTGTGCTCGTTGGAGAAGGAAAGTGCTGTCGGTGTTTCCTGGGAATACAAATATGTGTGAAGTTTTGTGGTTTCAGTTGTGTAATTTAAAGGCATGCTATTTCTAAACTATTCCCTTTCCTCTTATCCAACGCAGCTTTCTTAATTCCTCGTTTCGTTCCATATCCATCCAGTTCAGGAAGATTTGCTCTGATCCGATGTGGCCCTCTGCTGCTACTGGAGCTCATATTCTGATGTGGAATGTGCTGGAAAGAAACCAAATATACAGTTACACATCCCCAAACAGCTTAACATTTCTGGAATTAATGGACTTCACTAATCTGAATCTTCCCACATCATTTCAGCTTCTGTTTCTGCAGCTGCATTTTACCAATAATGGGTTCCACTCATTGGCGAGATTTGCTCATAGAAGATAAACTACTGGAATAACTGAATACTCTGGATAGATGTGAAAGGCCTGTCCAGTGTTTGGAGACACTTACCGAAGCCACTTCTGAGCTGAAATGGTTTGGTTTGTACTTTTAGCGGTAGTTTGGAAAGGAAAGCTGTCGAAAGCTGGAAAGTCTGGCCTTCATACTATGGAAGCCGATAATCTAAGAAATATGAATCTGTGTGCTGCTGTATGTAACCAGCGGTTGACAAAGTACAACCACTATGCAAAGCCTGTCAAATGTTTAGGGACACATATAGTTGCCACTTCTAGGCTGAAAAAGTTTTTTTTAATGTTATCAATTCTCTTTTCCAAACTCCTGTTAAGTCATTACTTAGGAAAGCCTGGTCATCATTCAGATAGATAGATAGATAGATACTTTATTGATCCCAGAGGGAAATTCTAGACGTCCAGTAGTACATATACAAAGTTCACAGAAGTAACAAAAAAAGAACGAGATAGAGATAGAGTGATACAGATAGAGACAAAGATACAATATAGAATATGAAAATAGAGTTGTTCAGTGTCTGTGTAATGGAGGTAGTGGTATACCATTTGTTGTGCATTTTGAAAAGATGACTGATGTCAGTCATATAGACAGTGCAAATTGAGAAGATGGCTGTTGTCAGCTGTACAGAAAATAATTTAGCAGTGCAGGATCTGTAAACAGTAGTACAGAATGGGGTAGGATAATACAATATAAATAAATATAGGGCATTTAGGAAGTAGTGTGTGTTTTTGACAGAGAACAGTAATTCTATAATGCAGTAAAAGTAGAAATATGACTTGATATGTGCTCCATATATTCTACCTGTAAGTCGTATGGAAATGTTTGAGCACGCCTGCCCAAGTTACATTTTGTGTTGAGGTTTAAAGGAGGTTAACAGAAGCAAATAGAAACTCTGCAACAGTTACTACAAATATTATTTCCTGAAGGTGTTAATCAATGCACATTCCTTTGTGCTTAATAAACTTAATCCTAGTTATGGATTGACTTGATCTTCCAACTGGTTAGTTAAGGTGACTTGATTGTCATTAGCAGTGATTGTCAATAGCAATTGTCAGCTGATGTCGATTCCAGAGCCTAATGAATTCTCTGGCTCTGTGAGCCTTGTGCTTTCACCTACCGACCATGACCTCCTCTCAGCTATTAGCTATTTACTGATGTATAAATAGATGAATACAAAGCCAGTAAAGGTTATAAAAAGAAATCGAAGCTTCCAGCTCACAGTTTCCATTTTCCGAAGTGATGTTAAGAAATGTTAGTAAAGGGGCCCTCAGCTGTTTCTTTTTGAGAATCTATCCTCATGTGACAACAGTGATAGAAATTATTTTTCTTAAGCAGGAAAATTAAATATGGCTGCTGTGGGAACACCACCTCACATCTGTTTTGTACTTTACTTTTTTTTTTTCTTTTTTTTTTACAGAATTTAAGACAGAACTTGCTGTTACACCTACATTTCATAACGAATGGACCAATAGCTCCAAATTGACTTGTATAGGAAATCGAACCCCATTGACTGCCATTCAAAAATAAGAAACCTGTTTCTTTCTCTGGTGAAATTACCACTTTGGAGATGTGAGGTTTTGTTCTAATAGCTGAGATTTCCAACACAGTCGGGGCACTTATTGTGGAGAAAAGTGGACAAACAAATCTAGCAAATAAATGTGTAAAACAGGAACTACTTTTCCTTCCACCTTTTTTCTGCCCCCCACACTCTCACATAGCTACAAACAGCCACATGAGATGCAGCAAATGTCCTATAATCTCAGATCACTTGCATTCATTTCCCTGAACGGATACATAATGCAGCACTTCAAATATTATCAATTGAACATTATTTACTTTCTCTGTAGAAATCACAGAGTCCCTCTTTCAGAAGAGCTGTAAGATCTCAGAAAAGGAAATTATGCAAATCCGTCATAAAGGTTATTGGGAATAATTAGTATTGTCCTTTCTCCCTATTGAAAACTAATGCCATTCAAATGGTTCACTTTATTAGAATGCCCAACCTCTGCACATGCCACACTTACTATTTACATTGATGTTATGTTTTTTTAAGTTAACTATTAATGTTGCAGTAAAATTATATTATTTTTTGTGCTTTACTTTTATTCAAATAAATATTTTATTTGTTGTCATACTTAAATCTAATAATACCCTAATAACTCACAGTACGTTCACCCTCAGGTACTTTTGTACATGGATAAAACACTTAAGTAATATTGTACACACTGTATATTTCTAGTTTTTTACTCAAGTGTAAATTTTGTAGTTTGTCAGCTTTAGAAACTAACCAAAGTGCTGTTGAACCAAAACCTCAAATCTCCAAAATACACTCATCATCAAAAAACCTGTTACAAAAAGTTTTCATGACTCTACACTGAACATTTCAGAAGGAGGCAAGATGTGCCCAAACACTGCTCAGGCGCTCGCTCCTCCAGGCCCATTGTTAATATGTTTAACCCCTACAGCTCTAACCTGAGGAAGTCGGGGGCTCTCACGATCATGTGCTGAAAGTCCTCCAGTGACAGGCGCCCGTCGTTGTCCAGATCAGCTTCATCGATCACCTTCTCACAAACCATCCTCACTTCGTCCTCCGTCAGCTCATTCCGTGTCAGCTTGTTCAGAGTCTTCTCCAGATCCGACTTACAGATGAAGTCGTCGTTGTTGAAGTCTTGGAGGGAGAAAGATGGGAGTAATGTAGATATCTGTGCTGTGTGTGAGTTTACATCACTGGACTTTTCCATATCCACTGGACTGCTAGTATACAGCTGAACCTGCACTGTACTTAAACCACTCAGCCATAGCATTTAACCACCTTGCTGTATCTACACTGACTCTTCATTTTATCAGCTCCACTGATCATATAGACGCACTTTGTAGTGTAGTTAGAGTGTAGTCCATCTGATTATTTGTATACACTGTTATGCTTGTTGTTTAATGGCCAGGACCCCCACCGGACCACCTTAGAGCAGGTATTATGTGGTTTGCACCTTGTAGATGTAGAGTCTGTTACACTCATTCACTCATCTTTTAACCTTCTTAATCCTGTTGGGTATGCGGAGGTGCTGGAGCCTATCCCAGAACTCAAAGGGCAGAAGGCAGGACAAGCACACACAGACATGCACACTCACACACAGTAGGCAGTTAAGCGTCTCCAGTTCACCTCACCACATGTCTGCGGACTGTGGGAGGAATCCAGGGCACCCATGGGAAACCCACACAGGGAGAACACGCACGCTCCACACAGACACCCCACTGGGGAATCAAACCCAGGCCCTTCTTCTTCTGAGGCGACATCCTTACCCACTCTCCCACCGTGCTGCTCCCCACCTTACCCAACTCGATAATTCAATTGAATTTGATTAATTGAAATGCATAACCGGCTTTAGGACTTCTATTTCAATCCGTCATGCCTGCAGCACTGCTGCCTTTGTTTACTGACTGTAAATAATAAATGAAAACTTTCTCTTGACCCTTGGCAGCACCGAGCGGGTACTCCTGTGAAATGTCTGAGTCTGATAGCATGTTTAATTAGACGGCTTCGAAAACACGCGCACACTTCTGTCCAGAGATAAAGCCTGCTCTAATGAACTCCTGCATTATTTACATCCTTCCTTAAAGCTCCCTCAGTGGGACTGTACAAGATTAGAACAATAGAGAGCCGATGATCTTTGCTACTGTACATGACCGAGTGCCCGACCCAGTAACTCTAACCGTACAGATGGCATCTCATCACACTTGAAATGCCCAATGGGTTATTTATAAAAGTGTGTGAGAAAATGAATATGCTGGTCGATGCCCTGTCGAGTTTCGCCATGGTTGAATGAATGGCCACATGTAGTCAAAGAGACAGGGCATGTTTGGTGTCCGAAGGTTGCTTGTTTCGTTTTTCAGCTCACCTGCTGAAAAATAGCATGTCTAAACCTAGCCTTGCTGGTTAAGTTGATCACCTAGCATGGTCATGTTGGTTCACCAGCATACTGGCATCCAAAATACAACGTACATACAACAGCATTTCTTTTTCTAGCAGGTTAATGGTACCCTACAGCGTAAAACATTGGGGAACGTTCCAGAGGACATTTTCAGTCCCAGCCATGAAATGTATTTAATCAAACCAACCACTAAATTCTGAAACCATCACTTCTTATGTGCGTTATACTTGTCCTGATACACAATGTAAATATAGAAAATACGATTACAAATGATTTAAAAACCAAATAGCTCCCAAACATGCCCTAAAATACACATTCCACTCATCCCACCTTCTGGAGGGATCAAATTATTCCATATCAAATATTAGAGTTCAAATATCTACAGTTTATAAATATACCTTTTTGGTTTTGTTGATATATGTCTCTTGCTATAGTTAAGACAGTTGATTTAATTATAATATTTTAAATATTTTAAATAACACCATGGTGGACCAAGGTAATCCCTGTCTTCTATCTTTAATCATTTTCCAGTCTTTTCAGACTGAGTATATATTTGTTACATTTATGTCATAATTTATAATCAGCAGTAATTTATACATTCAACCCTGTCACTTTGGGCAGCCCTGTTACCACGTCTTTTTTATTAATATAATCCTAAATGATTTACTTAACTCACTTGGGTTTAAGTTATTGTCCTATTAATAGAATGATTATATGCCATTATTATTATTATATAACATTATTATGGAAATTAGTAAAAAAAGAAAGGCATTAAAAAAGTTGTGAAATATAGATTTCAAAGGCTGCTTGTTACTATTATTATATAATAATATTATATATATATATATATATAAATTATTATAAGCCATTTATTGTTTTAATTAAATGGGTAATCGGTGTAGATTTTTAAATCAGCTTTTTTCAGGTTCCTGGTTATTGGTAACAGGGTTGCGCCAAGCATAGCTCAAAACAAATAAAACCTCTCATATAAATTGCGCATTTAATGCCTGAGCTGGACAAATCTAATTTTTTAGTGGTTTTTAGTGGTCAGAAAACTAGTAACTCAAATTAGTCTGATGCCAATTCTGGAATGACCCATTGGGCCTCATTCAGCAATAACAGATATAGCCAGCTGACTTCAGTGTCTACCTTTAGAGTTAGGTACACCTAACAAGACATCCGTAGTAGCAACTTAGAAAAATGCTAGCTAGCTGGCAGGTTAGCTAAAATACAAATATGATCGGGTGCAGATTTTTATCCCAGGCTTTTAGGAGGTTTACCTGTTACTGGTAACAGGGCTGCACTTAGCTAGCTGGTTAGCTTGGCTAACCAGAGGAATAATAGTAGTGATAGCTAACAGTGCCAACTGCGAACCCATTTTGGTAAACATACAAGCTTATAGCCTTGGTTTAGGTTTCAGTGGATAAGTAGCTGGACATTTTAAGTGTAAAGTTCCTAACAGAAAACTAGTAAACTCCAATTGTCTGAGTTTTTTAAAGGTTTTTTCTGGATTCTGACCCATTGGGCTTCTACTTCAGCTAATAACTAAGATATGAGCAGAATCTTTGCACTGTAGAGACTTCAGGTGTCTACCTTTGCTCAATTTAGGTACACCTAACAAGACATCCGTAGTAGCAACTTAGAAAAATGCTAGCTAGCTGGCAGGTTAGCTAAAATACAAATATGACCAGCACTTTTTTATCCCAGGAGCTTAGGAAGTTTACTTAACTGCATACTGCTTACTCGCTAGCCACTTAGCTAGCTGGTTAGCTTGGCTAACCAGAGGAATAATGGTAGTAATAGCTAACAGCTAACAACTGCGAACACATTTTGGTAAACATACAAGCTTATAGCTTTGGTTTAGGTTTCAGTGGATAAGTAGCTGGACATTTTAAGTGTAAAGTTCCTAATAAGTATTTTTAAACCCATTTATGAAGTTTTTAAAGTTTTCACTGAATGACTAGAACGTCAATATTTAAATCCAATATTCACTGTCTTAAAAATAGAAACTTGGGCTAAGTTCTAAGGAATGAGCAGAATCTTTGCACTGTCAGGAGACCCCAGGTGTGTGAACAGTTGCTCAATTTAGGAACACATGAATCTGATATGTTGTCACCTTTCACTGTGTACCTGAGAAGATTTAAATCAGAGTCCGGGAACCGTGCAGGTTTTTCTTTTGTATTAAGCAGCTAAAAACAGTTGCCTGACATGTTTCACGTAATTTGTCTTGCTTATAATTACACATCGATGTGAGTATGGCACATTGTGATGAGGATGCTGGAATGATATACTGTGCAGCTCCAGTCAAAGGTTTAACTATAACACAGAATGAACCACTGTCTGCTATCTAGCTTAGCACGTAAACCAATAATTAAAAATCAATTCTGTGGTTTTGAGAACCGATACAGCATCACAAAACACAATATCACTATATTCGATAACTTTGACATTTTTACACCTCTAACTGCCACTATGGTCTTTCCCCTCAGAACCTTAAATGATAAATGCTACATGCTGGAGCATATAGTGTAGCATCCTGCTACTGGCTTGCATGGCAGTGGATGGGTGAAGGCTCTTAGGAGGCACCACAGCTGCTTTAGGAGAGGATGGCTTGGCTGTTGATGGCCTGCCTACTTCCCAGCTGTTTCAGCTAGTGCTGAGCGCCGGTTCTCCTCTGCTGCTGTGTTTGATAAAAGAATGCTTGCTTAAAGTTTATATAGTGATTCCCTTTAATTAAAAAAAAATGCACAGGATGTGTTTTGGATGCTGATATACTGGTCAACTGCAATAGACATGAACATGCTTGTCACCAGAAAACTGTGTAAGTTGTGTACTATATGCTGGTATGTTGGTTGGTGGCAATAGCCATTAATTTATTGCTTTGAATGCTGGTATGCTGGTTGACCAGCTAAACCAGCACTAGACTATCATAGATCTGTTTAGACCAACGTAAAATGGAATTCCTGGAGGTCTGAGCTGTTTGTAGGCGTGGCACCGAGAAGACAGGAATGAAAACATCTTAAAATGAATGAGGACATATTTGGGTGGACCTACCTGAGCTAGCATTAGTTTTCAGTTTAGCCTCTTATGATGCTGATGATGATGCTGATGATGATGTGTTTATGTTCAATACAAGCTTTGTCAATTTTCCCTTCTGCCAGTCTGTCTTGGTTATGTCACTGTCGTATATATCTTAAAGTCCACTAAGTCTGTACCGTGTTCTTCTGACGCTGTAGCGAACAACTATCGGTTCACGCTTATGTCAGTACAAGCTAACACCCTGGGGGAGGTCACAGTAGACTTGCCTATGTGGTATTTGCTGCTGTATGAGGTCATATTTAAATATAGACATAACTACATACAATGTTCACATTACAAAACAAACGCTACAGCTCTTATAAGCTTTCCTTAGCTGATAATGTTAGACAACAAACATCTCCCAGGTGATCAGCTGTGTTCAGGTTACGGGGAAAAGTGTGCAGGTGTGATTTTTGGCTGAACTCTTTCTTTAAGACTGACCGTAGATTTTGAAGGCATAGTAGGCCTTCAGATCTCTCGGTGCCATTTCACTCAGCACTGAGAACATGTCCAAGAAGTCATCCAACGTCATGTTCCCTTCCCCGTCTTCTGAAAAGACCTCCGCAATCCTCTGTCTGAAAGGGTTGTCCTGAACAACACATTCAAAAAGTGTCATAAGCTGCATGTAGAACCACATAGCAAATACGCTCATCACCAACAACTAGCTGCACCAACAAAAAGTTGCACCTGGAAGGAATCAACCGACAGGAATGAAAGTTGGTGGGTAGGTTTGACATTGGGAGATGCAAATGATTCAAGCTCAGCCATGCATGTGGCATAAGCAAAGATAGGCCTTAGCGCTGTACCTGACCGACCCAACAGCCTTTCATGAGTCATCCTGTTAGTGCCAGCACCTTTGGCAGATGGCTGCACGACACAGGTCTAGCTGCACGCAGATCATTACTACAACTGCCCTTAACACCAGGTCAGCATTGCAAAAGACTGCAGTGGGTCGTGCCAGACTGTCATAGAGTGACTCAGAATGGAAGCGGGTCATCTTCAGTGACGAGTCCTGCTTTTGTCTTGGTGGAGATGAGCAATCGATCTGTGTGTGTGGAGGCACTGTGGTCAAAGTCAAGATGAATGGTTTGTTGTTACACCTTACACATCCAGAAGGCCTGATGCCCCTTCACCTCCACCCAAATCTGCAGGAGCTGTGTGAAAATATTCAAGTTGCATGGGATGGATTATCACAGGACACTATTAGAACCTCTATAACACCTGGCCAAGACGTCTGGCATATTGCAATAGTAAACACGGTGGCCCCACGGCATTCTGAGAGACACTACATCTGTGTGTGTAGCTCTATGAATATTCCCCATATCAGTCTAAATCTGTCATCATTTATAGTTCCTGGTAACCTTCATCTTCCTTCCCTATTGCAATCTGACACTTCCATCTGGGTGCAACTATTCGTTTGATGATGAGTGTATACACATGTAACTTTCTGTGAGGGAGATTTTAGAGGCATTAAACTTTTTAGACGTCTGGTTCCCATCACCACCACTGCACACAGCCCTGACTCTGTACATTTGCCTTGAATGTCACATCACACATAACCCTCCTCTAAATTACCCTGTTCATATCATAACTATTTAATTATGGGAGGAAATATTCAGAGGGCTGTAAAAATAAATTGTGATTTCTTTTGACACACAAACACACCAGACAAATGTGAATACAATGCAGAGCGTCTCTCATTCTAAAAATAAACCATCGTAAGTTATCAGTGGCCGGTTGGACTGTACTGCTCCTGTTGTGACAGACTCGGTTAGTGAAGAGTGCCAATGCTATTGCTGTGTGTAGTGGTGCCTAATGGACTCGCATAGTCTAAAGCCCCCCTGGACTTTTCTGCTATCTCCAATTCAGGGAGATCTGATGACACATGAGCTCTCCAAGACTGCTATCAATTAGTAGGGGATCCATAATTGATAAGGAACACGGCTAGAGCGGCACTGTGTTGTGTTAGATATACTGCACCTTCAGCTCTGGCATGCTGCCAATCAGCTCATAGGGCAAACGCACATCTGGCTGGCTGGTGTAGTCCAGCGGAACAAGCTGCGGGGCCAAATCCCGGTACCTATGGAAAAGTCTAGAAAGAAAACGTGGTGTAAAGGATGTGGTCATTAGCGTACCCAGTGGCCAGTTGTACGCTATGAACGCTGTTGTTCAGAAGTTCAAAGATGAGAGTGTACTTTGTAAATGGATGGCTGTGCAGCTCAGATTTGGCAAATCTCTGTTATATTTAGGGAGATCTGGTATAACTTTGGTTGTGCTACTCTGTACTATTGTGTGTGCATGGAGCAAAGAGTCCATTAAATGCACCTCACATTCAACCTATAGCTTATACAGCTAATCATGCAGGAAATCACTGTGCCACTCATCCAGTCGTCATGGTAACTGGCTTTTTTGAATTAAAAAATATTTTTTTGGAAAACTGTGATGTTAGCTAGAGCGAAAGTACTAACTCATGATGCTAGACTGTTAATGTCAGCCATTTTTACATTAGATATATACTGTAGACCTGAGATACATAGATATCTGTTTATAGAATCCACTTATCTAAGGTAAAAAGAATTATATATACATGTATATCGGAATAACAACCAGTCGCGTCTGACCAAAACCAGAATGGATTGGCCATACCTTATTTAGCCTTTGTTTGAGAGTAGTGTAGTTTATGTTTTACTTATTTACTGATTAGTAGATCATTTGAACTTTATGGAATGAATTAATGCTCTGCAAAGCATCTGTCCAGGATTAATCTGAGGTCCCTGTTTCCAAATATATGAATGGAAAAGCTAATTTAAAGGTAGGTATAATTCCATGTGAACATATACACAGGCTAAATCTACCCTCTCTGTCCCCAGCGAATAAATGTTATAGGCTCTACCAAACTGTAGCACAGTTGTATTATAGCTCCTTAGACCAGGTTTAAAAGTTATGTGACATCTCCACTGCCAGGGCTTTAACACACATGAATGGAGACCTGGACCACACAGATATGGAACAAAACAAACTGCAAAGTGGCGACTTTCCGAAGGTCAGGTACGTCACAAGAATATGTTGGTACACATCAAGCCATGTAAGTCATATAAACTCAATAACATAACCCGTATTTCACAGCTATGTTCAGTAGGCCTTATAGTAGCCCATCTAATTAAAACAAGCTTCAAGCCTACCTCAGGATTTCCTTTCTGGTGAAGTATGTGCAGTCCTGTAAACCAAAAGGGAAAATGATGCTGCAATAAACATTTTAATAATGGTATATTATTTTTTTACTTGTAGGTTGATTTATTACAACATATACATGTTTCTGCAACTAGCAGCACTTTTAAGTCCGAACAGTGAATTTCGGAATTTTGGGAAGAATGCATAGAAAATTGTAAAATGGTTATATTATATTTTTTATTTATTTAATTATATTATTATTTATTTATATTATATACAAATGTGTATATATATATATTACATATTATTATATATATTAGTAATATATATATATATATATATATATTACTAATGTTTTCCAGAAGGTTCTGCATGATACATTTTGTTTGTACCCTGTGTCATTCATAATGCCTTTAGTCAAAAACCAATCACCAGCTATAGATGTTGTTATACATCGACAAGCCTTTACAATGGTGGTGTTGGGAACCAGGTTTCACAATGATGTAATATGAATATTTTATTTACTGGAATGTATGTGAAATTATTTAGCTTTATTTAGCTTTTTATGTACGTAAAATAGTTTACCATATTTTCTTTTATAGAATATTTTCACTGTAAAACACACTGTGTGTGCCTCTCCTTCTATCATAAGACTCTATCTATCTCGGGCTTTTGGGCAACATATCAGAACCATTTAGCAGGAGGAGCTTCCTGTGATATAACTTTTAAAGGCATTAAGCTCTTTAGAAATCTTATTCTCATCAAGGAAGAATCTGCATATGGCTGAATAGAAGCTACCAACCATTTAAAATTCATTTATTAGTCATTTCAGTTTTTTTATATATATAGACCATATGAACCAACTTAAAGCTTTGTTGTTCAAAGCCAAACAAACTGACTAAACAACTTTTGTTGTAAACATAAAGTATTAATGAAATTAACATACTTCCAAACCTTCATAAAGTTCGGAAACAAAGATATAGATACAGTGAAACTCCTCATGACCTGAACTGATAGACCACCAAAAGCGGAACAAGGTTCGGTGGACTGATAAGTCCAAATCTCACATTTCTTGAAAGTAACCGAAGGATGTATGTGCGCTGTCGTAGCAATGCAAGACTGTCCCAACCATTTTTACAAACATCAGTTAAGCATTTTGGAGGAGTGGAGCAAACGAAAGCTTGTGAATGTATAACAGCATCTATAGCTGGTGATTGGTTTTTGACTAAAGGCATTATGAATGACACAGGGTACAAACATAAATTGCTATATATATGAATTTGTATATAATATAAATATATAATAATATAAAATAAGTGCAGTTACAGCTATGACAAAACCACTCAGAGAACTGCTGGCCTATGTTCAGCACTGTGTTTAGACTCTGTAAACAGCACCTCTAATAAAAGCCATAACTGTAGAAATATTCCTCTCAGGATGAGCGAATACCGATTTCACATGACTGACCTGATATGCGTCCAGTTGCTGGGCGGTGAAAATGGTCTGCTTGTTTCCCATTCCCGTTCAGGCCGACTCAGACTCAGAGCCATGCGAGGGTTAGTGTCTAACAGAAGGGAGCGCAGCCGGATATTTCAGATATGAAATGCGCAGGACAATGGAGAGGGGATCGAGTGTCTGCCCCGCCGGGCCCTTCACCTCGCCATTATAATGGAGGCATTTCATCGTTTTCATTGCCCTGAATGGCAGCCGTTTTTGGACGTGAATGCGGCTGTCGGTCAGCTGGAGTGCTTGGTGGCACTGAGCCCCCGCTGAGATGGGGGGTGACGCCTCACCCGGGGTCAAGTTACATCTGCTTCACCTGGCTTATAACATAGAGTGGGCTCTGCGAGATAAACCAGCAATTAATGTGATAACCCAAAATCTGAATATTAAAGGGAGATATTACTAACAGAGTGTGTACATGCATTTATGGATGACCCACTGAAAGCGGGTTTAAAATGTCTCGTTAAGGCGGTAAGGCAGTAATTGGAGATTAAATATACATGCATTCACACTGTTTCCCTTGCTATTGTGAATTTAATGGCTATTTATCCTCCTGCCAAGGGTAACTCGTACGGGTACACCAGGTGTCTACAGCCATTGTTCGTATTTGTACAGTGTCTGCCACCCAGTCTATTTATATGGGTCAGCATGCACCGTGAAGGTAGGGCCTGTGGCAGGTCACTAAATCAAATTAAGGCAAAAGCTTATATTCATTTCATGCAGTCGTCTTCAGGTGAAGATATTTTATGTACAATACAATAAACCCACTAATACTCTGTGAAGTATAAAACGGATGCAGCTGACCTTAATGATTTGACTGAGACATACACTAAAGGGTCAAAAGTATGTGGCCCCATGACCATCACTCCATCACTCCCAAATGGGCATGGGCATTAATATGGCTAAACTTGTCAAACCTTTAAAGTTAAGGAGCTCACTGTGTATGGGCCACAGTCATGCTGGAACAGTTAACTGCGTTCCCTAAACTGCTACCACAAAGTTGGAAGGTATAATTGTCTAAAATGTTTTTGTATGCTGTAGCATTACTATCACTGGAACTAAAGGGGCCCATACTCTGAGTAGCAGGCCCAGACCATTATCCCTCATCCACCAATCATTAGTGAAGGCACTATGCATTCCAGTAGACAGTGTTCTCCTGGATTCCAGAGAGACTCCATGCTTCCACTGCCCCTGAACCCAGTGGTGGCTTGCTTTACACCACCCCAGCCAATGAATAGTGATCCTAGGCTTTTGTGTAGCTGCTCTGCAAGGCTTGTGCATTGTTGCTTCTAGATTTTCTAGTTGTTTCTATGTGGTTCAGCACTCGGTGGGCCTGTTGTGTGGGCTTGCACGCTGTGGCTACGCTGTTTTTGGTCTTAGATGCTTTCATTTCACAATAATAAACTTACAGCTGACGGGGCTGATCTATAAGGGCAGAAATTTCACAAACTTCGTATTTATAAGGTCACTGAGCTCCTCAATAAGATCCATTCTACTGCTTGTACTGTTTGTATACAGAGACTGTGTGACTATTTCTTACTTTTATATAGCAGTGTGTACACCTGGTACAATTAGGAGAGGTATCCACATACTTTTGGCCAGGTAGTATGCATACACACAGTGGGGTCCAGAAGCCCTAAAATTCCTGTTTTATTTTCACAGTTTTGCTATTGGCTCTTATATTTTATTACTAATTTTAAAATGAACACTCTGCAATGTCTTCTCCAGCACATCCCTAAGACTATTAATAAAGTTATAGACTCTATGATAAACAATCCATGTGTAAAAATGATTCCTCATGCTTCTTTCTAAAACACTCTGTCACAATTTGAGCCTGATGAATCTAAGTTTTGTCGTCCTGGGATATGCCTGAGCCTTTAGGGAAGACATAATCCATTGATGGGAAGGCCTGGTCATTCAGTACGTTCAGGTCATCAGTTGACTTTCGTTTATTGCCATATGACGTTACTGAGCCTCGCCCTGATCAACTGAAGCAACCCCAGATCATAACACTGCCTCCAGAGGCTTCTACAGTGGCCACAATGCATGATGGTGCATCCCTGTATTTGCTTCCATTACTACCTTGACCCACCTATCGCTGTGGAATAGGGTAAATATAGACTCATTAGACCACATGACCCTTTTCCATTGTTCCAGAGTCTAGTCTTCATACTCTCTAGCAAACCCCAAGCCTTTTTTCTGATTAGCTTCACTAATAAATGTTTTTTGACGTCATGATCAAGCGTGTCTGTGCTCTTAGATTCTTTCATGAAGTTAATGTTTCACTACTCCCCTTTTAGGTTTTACAATGTGTCATACAGTTCTTATTCCAACTCCAGGAGTTTCAGCATCCCCTCGTTTCCTTTGCGTGATTTAAGCCAATAGTTTGACCCCTCTGAAACACAGTAACGTCTTTTAAAGTAACAGGATACATTCTCCCACATGGCTGTTGAGAGAATGCGAAGCTGCTCACTGCATCAGTGAAGTTCAGAACTGTGTGCAGACCTGTTGTTTTGACTCTCACTAACTTAGCCCATTCATTAGCACAAACCTCCATTGCTAGCAAATTCAGTATTGAGGTCTGGTCTGAGGCATGCCAGATTTCATAGGATACCCTGAATCATGTAATTGTATAATGCACTATAGAGAGTGAAAGTCCATTACATAATTCCTTGCAGTCACTGACTGAGGAATGTTTTTAAAGGGGTGAATTACTTACTGACTTATTCTTACTCACATTGGCCTTTTTAAGTTGTGCACTTTACAACAGTCCTAGACTGAAATGCCCCCTTCCTTAAGTTTTTGAGAATGTGTTACAGGCATTACTTTCAGAACGACCATACATTTTGGGTTAATATTAGGGTTACCAGCTAAAACACATTGATCATTGCAGTAATTATCTGATCAAAGCTTCTTAAATATTTACCTAATTAATGCCAAGCAGCAAATATTTTCACAGATGATTTAACATAATGAAGTATTGAATAGCCAAAGCAGGTGCTGGGCAATTCTGGGCTTCTCTGAGAAGGTGCTTGGAAATAACATACATTAAATTGTTATGTACTGTATTATATGTATTTGTTTTAATTGAGCACATAAATGCTTAGTCACTTTTTTAGATCCAGTTTTCACAGGTGGCTGAACATTTACATAGCTTTAGCACCTTTTCACAGCTTTTGCACATTTGCGAAACAGCATCTGAACTGCTTGGCTATTAGTCACGCTTCTTATCACTTAAAATAAGAGACCAAAGCAGCTCAGACAAACAGGAAACAGCTCCTTTGTATACAGGTGGATGCTGGGAAGTTTCAGTTCCGTGGCTTTCAGCAGATGTGATACTGATCTACTCAGATTGACCTTTCCCTCACTTGTACACTATTGGCTTTAGGCTACACATCTCCCTTCAGCCTCCTCTCTATTCATCATGCAGGTCACAGTTTCGCCTCCTGCACTCTAGAGGGCGCTCTGAACTCCTCTTCCACAGCCAAACAGTGTCTTTTCCCGAGAAGGCGAAACAGTGCCAACTGAGTAAACAAGGGGCTGAAATGGAGTCAAATGACGCAGGTAAAAGATCCACATATATCAAACGACACAGTTTAGGTATTTAGGCTGCAGAATTTCCTGTTCGTGCTGTATTTGTGTCGAGGATATAAACTCTCTGAGCGCTGTTTTGCTAGCAAGAAGAGGCAGCTAGCACTTTAGCTACTAGAGCAACAACTGCAGCAATAAAAATACATTCATTAACGTTACAGTTTATCTCTTGTATTATTAATATTTATTTAAGAAATGGTCTTGGTTATTTATAGCTGTTTTCGTTCTAATCTTCAGCGAGCTAACTGGCTCAACAGACCTGTTACCGACAGAGCGCTAGCTAGCAATGCTAACTTGAGTGACTTCGTTTTGTAGCGCCACTGTTCATGGTTGGTGCTGTGTAGTTAAATACCCCTTTACGTTTTGTCAAGATCTAGTAATACTGAAATACTGATATTTCATAGATCCTAGGAAACACAGTCCTTTATAAATGTCAAGACTACAGTGCAGTGGTGCAGTATTTGCTTTACCTAGCCACTCAGTTATTTCGTATAACGTGCAGCAGGATGGGTATTGTTGTCATTTCCTTTGGGGAAAATGTATTACCGACATGTGTGTGTAAGCTACTGTATGTCCAGCTGCTCTATCTGGATGAAGATCAGAAACAAACTCATGTTCTTCCTTCATAGAGGGGGGGAAAGTGTGTCTAGGGAGCTCTTAAAAGCAGTGATTATCTTAAACCTTAGAATGAAACTTATATACATACTCAGACATGACTATGGTATGTGCCATGGCTTTAGACAGTTGACCAGTTGACCCAGTTTTTTTTTTATTTGTGTAATCTTGTCAATATGTCATAGTCTTTCATCATTTTGCCCACCTCTTTTGTTTTTGGATTTTGTTCCCGTACAGCAGCAGGCAAAGACAAATAACGTTAACCAATAATGTCATGTGTCGTCTTCCCTCCCGCCACCCCTATAAAGGCTTACTGACGAGAGCTAGCACATAACAGTTTTGGGATATTTCTAAAATTATTAAACATCAATAATGTTTACATGTCAAAACCACCAAGTTTTAAAATGAACCATTTTTTATTAAAGGGCTTATTTAAGATGAGCTCCAGATTCTGTTTTTCAGTCTGACATATAGTCCACCAATTTCTGTTTATGCACTGGGCATCAAAAGATGCACCAGTTGCACCCAGAAGGAATCAACAGTAGTGAAACTTGTTGGGTAGGTTTGACATCATGAGCCATGCTAATAGCAGCGCGGTCAATGGCCAAAGAACAGTTTGCTGTCACGTGTTACACATCCAGAAGGCCTGGTGTCACTTGACCTCCACGCTTTCTGCAAAATCTGCAAGAACTATGTGAGAATATTCAAGCTGCATGGGATGGATTATCACAGGACACCATTAGGAACAGCTACAACTCCATGCCAGGACGTTCTGGCATGTTACATATGGTGGCCTGATGCAATACTGAGAGACACTGCTACTGTATGTGTAGCTCAATAAATATCGCCCATATCAGTCTAAATCTATAATTTATTGTTCCTAGTAGTTTTTATCTTCCTTCCCAATAGTATTGCAGTCCAACACTTTCTTCTGGGTGTAACCTCTTTATTTTTTTAATTTGAGTGGATATCTGTTTGACCACAGGCAAAAATACAGTATGACTTATTGAATTGCTGTTATTTGAGCTTATTGTAGTATTTGTGTTTTTTAATGTAAATAAATGCTTGCTGACCAAAAAGGTAGCATTTTAAAGCAATCAGCTTTTTTTTTCTTTTGCACAGTAATCTTATCTCATGTTACAGAAGAGAAACACGTTGCAACTTCTAATGTTGATGGTATCTTTTTTTTTTTTTTTTTAAAGGTCGAGGTTGGAAGTTCAATAATAATAATAATAAATTTGCTCAGAAGAGTAAGATCAACGTCATTATGCGGCAGGAGGAGTTAATAGCACAGAAAAAGCGTGAAATAGAAGCAAAGATGGCAGAGCAAGCCAAACGGAACATATCAACTCCTAGCAAGCCGTTGCCACAAAGGTATCCTACAGATTTTCATCTCCCTTTCAGATTGTCACAAATTTACCAGGCCCTTCCTGGGTGACGGACTCCTCTGCTATTCTGAGCTAAGATGTTATGTATTGTGTTTTTCAGCACCCCGAGTTCACAGGGATCAACCTCAAACAAGTTTGTGAATGATGGAAGTTTCCTCCAGCAGTTTCTGAAGATGCAAAAGGAGAAACCCAGCACAGATTCAGGTTCAAAACTATGTTCAGACCTGTTGTTTTGACCTTCACTGACTTAGCCCCTTCCACAAATCTTAATTCCAAGCAAATTCCAAGCTTAAATGTCCTTGTCCTAATATGAAAAGGTGTTACTGGCACTACTTTCAGAATCACCATATATTTACAAAAATCAATCAACTGAGCAGAAAGCATTTCTATATCTTGTCTTGGTACTGTTATTATTTAAATAATACATTTACAAATCACCTCTTTTTTTTCTTTGAACTTCAGATATGGTCCCAACATTGTTTAGATTTTTTAAGGTTGGTGTTGGGAATGTTGCTCACTTAACTTCATTCTACTTTTGCAATGATGTCAACGCCTAACTGGTGTACTTGATAAGTCTGGTAAAAGTTTTTCTAATATAATTTTTACTATGCAAGTAGAAAATTTGTTTAAAGCCTGAGAGAACAGCCTTCTGTTGATGAAGCCGCCTTCTGATTTTGGCTAGCTTGAAGATAACTTGGTTTAATGTCTTGAATTATTCTATTCTTTTATGCAGGATCCAACAGTGATCCCAAAGGCTCCACAACTTCTCAAAACCAGAAAAAGAGCATTCTGGTTGGGAAACGTCCCGGATTGGGTGTTAGCAGCATGCTCAATCAGTTCAAGAACTACTCACAGTCCAAAAAGAGCCCGCTACAGATCCCACGCCCAAGCGTCTTCAGTTCCCCTGAAGAGGAGGAGGAGGAGGATACGGAGGAGGAGGATGCACGATACCTGGAGGTCAAAGGTAGACCAGCAGCTTATTTTGTGTCACGATTGCTTGTAGTCTGTTTTAGAAATGCAGCAGTTGTAGACATTTATCTGGTCTTGTCACCCTATTGAAAGTATGAAAATACATCCTTCCTTTATATGTTTAGATGTTACCATCTATAATTTAGTTTAGCATAATGTTTGATGTTTTTAGACCCTGTTTACACCGGGTTGTTTCATGTGTTCTGAGTGTCACTTGACATTCAATACCCTTCCCAAAAAAGCACCCCTGTGCTGTTCTTCAACAATGACTTCACTAGGTTGCCAAATTAGCCAACAATTTTTTTTTTTTCTTTTTCTTTTCTTTTTTTTTTTCTTTTGGTTGTCATTGTGGTTCTTTTTTATATCCATATTTTAGTTCTACCTTTTTTGTTGCTTTCCTCTATGTTGTATTTAATATTTTATCCATAATTAGGTTTTGAATATTAATGTGTAAGTAGCTATTATGATGTCTCACTCATCCTGTCCTAGAAGCACAAGAAGTTCATTGTGGACCATGTTTCATTCTTGCTTTTTGTCATAATTTGACATTTTTTGGGTCACAAATGAGCATCGATGTGTTCAATTAGATCATAAAAAAGCAGGTTGAAGAAGGAAAACGGAGCAGAAGTTGTTTAAACAGAAACGTACAGTAGTTTACAGTTTTTTAAAAAAGTCAATTATTTTGATTATGCTCTCCAATTATCTCTGTTCTTTCAAAAAAAGGCAATTATCAACTTTTATCACCTGTTTTTTAGTTGTCTATCATCTACGATACCTGATATCCTTTTTAATTGCACAGAAAACCGTGTGTTGCAACTGAGTTTTAAATGGGATGCTATACATTATACAACCCGAGTGTGGTTTTATGTAGGTCTCAAGCTACTACAGTTGCATGAAAGCTTCACGGTTTAAAGCCAGGCTTGGTAACACTGTGGAATATATATCTCCAGAAAGAGCTTGTGAGCTCTCAAGAGTAACAGATTTTGAGCCGTTAAAAGCCTTTTGTTTTGGGTTGTGGTGTGCTGGGCATCACTGAATCTGTTTAAACATGCTCCTTTTGTGGATACCACGTTTCACAGCCCTCCGCTCCCCGTGTCCTGTCTTATTAGTACACAGTTATGAGTATGTGAGTTATGGCGGAGTACTCATAGCCTGCTTAAAGTTTCCCCCCCAGAGGATGAAGACTTGGGCCTAATCATCGATCGGATGGCTACTTTCATCGCTGAGGGAGGTCCACAGCTTGAAAAGAAAGCTATAGAAGATTACAGGGACAATCCGGTCTTCTCGTAAGTCCCTGAATAAATATGTCTTCTCGTAAGTCCCTGAATGAAGAACAGCAGCCACAAATACTACTTTTCACACAAGTTTTTCTGTAAAAGCCCTAAAGCTGTTGAGTCAATTTCCCCCATGTGGTAGCTATTACGCATTCTTGAGGGAATGTTTTTGCTGTCTGTCACATGAGTTATGCTGTTTAATTCTGTTAAAGATAACAGACAGTAAATGTAGTCTTTTCCACATTCTTATAGATTCCTGATTGAGAAGGACAGCAAAGAGCATCTGTATTTCCGCAAGAGACTGGCTCAGCTGAGACAGGAAATGTATGCAAAGAACTCATCTACACAATCTGATGGTAAGGGTTCACTTTTGTTTTCTTTATTTTTCTTTAGTTAAGAGGGGAAAAACATGTATTGATACAGCTCTCTATAAATAAAACTTAAACCAGGAGAGAAATTTCGTTTTAAGAACAATTGGGCCATGTCAGAATACTGCTAATTCCCTTGGATCTCATTCCATGAATGTAGACATTTGCCATGGGTACCTGTTCCTAGTCGCAAAAAATTACCTTCCTCCTGCCCCCTCCCTCTCTTATTCCCCCACCTGCAGTAGACTGATAAGATGCAGTTGAGTAGTAGTTTGAGTTGAGTCCCAGTACTGATAGGCTGCTTAAAGTCTTCTCCTCAGTGGACGAGGACACAAAGAAGGTGGCAGACAAACTGGCCCGCTTCGTGGCCGACGGAGGGCCAGAGGTGGAGGCCATCGCTACCAAGCACAATCTCGACAACCCTGCCTTCAGGTGAGGCTTTTTGTGTTTTGCGCATGTAACTTAGGTTCACCTCCAGTTTGACATTGCAGACTGTAGCCAACCTTTATCAGGTTTTCCATTCCGTTTCCATCAAAATTTGAAAATGCAGATAAAACTGAATGGAAAAGCTAGAAATAAATAAATAACATTTAAAAAATGTAAAAAGATGTTCCAAAAAGAGTTTTTAGCTGGGAATTAGGTGGACAAATTTAATATCAATAAGTGCAAATAAGGGTAATGGAGAAAAAGGGGTTTCCTAATAAACGATGTGTCAAACCATATTTTACATTCTGTTCCACATGACTGTATTGCTTGGCATACAGTGTTCAAACATTTCATTTCAGCCAAACATTTCACGCATTAATTTACTGGCTGTAAATAAATATTAGACACTCAATTTAGAAAACGTGTCTGAGTTTAAGAGAATGTTTTGCTGCCGGATAACTTACTAGCTCTCCTTTTACTAGCTTTCTCTATGATCACCAAAGTCCTGCTCACCGCTTCTATAAGGCAAAAGTGGAGGAGTACCGCAAGTGTACAAACAGCTCTGTGTCGCCCCCTTGTGTTGAGCCCTCTTCAGACATTAAGTGGCCAGCTGCTTCTTCACCATCTGCAGCATCCTACACCCACAGCTCAGCACAGGCAGAGCCCCAAAGCCAAGAAGCAGCCCCTACAAGCGCCAAGCGGAAGAGGAAGAGCCGCTGGGGGGCTGAGGATGACAAAGTGGAGCTGCCTATCCCCCCGATAGTCATCCCTCAAATGGATAAGATTGAGCCTGAAGCTCCATCACTGTCTGGTACTTTTAACGTTTTTGGATTTTGTTCACTGAATGTCACAAAACTTTAGGTATATTATACTATGTACTTCTATATTCTCTAAGCATATAATTATCTACTGTGGTATTTCCTTTGGCCAATGTCAGTTGTTGAGAGAACACACCGGATTATGAATGTTGGCTTATTTTGGAGTGCATGTCTAGTTACCAGTTCTAGGATACATCTTTTAGAGCATGAATTTTCTTTCCAGGGACATAGGAATGAGAAACAGGGCAGACAGGAATGTTGGTAAATTCAGGGATTAAACATGGGTGGGTATTGCATTGTCACTTTGTTGGAAATAGGAACTCATATGGCAACACCCCACCTCTAAATAAGTTAAGAAAACTAGCTCTAACTAAAAACTAACCTAGCTAGACTTTCTAGAGGTAAATATAGGTAACATATTTAAATGGGAGTTTCAGAGTGTCCACTTATATTTGTGCATTTCTGTTTCTGTTATATACTGGAAAACATAATTCATATATTGTTTTTACTCAACTATTTTATCTCTTACAATGACACAACCTGTTGTACTTTAAAGAGTGAAGTTTACACCCACTGAACTCTTTTAGGAACACTTCCTTGTATCTACACTCATTGTCTATTTTATTAGCGCCATTTTACTGTTTTGTTGCACTTTGTAGTTTACACTTACAGTTACAGGCTGTAGTCCTTCTACTTCTCTGTATAAGTAGTCAGCCTCTAGCCGTCAGAGACCAGGTGTTATTTGGAATGTTGATCATTCTAGCGCGGTGGTCTGTGTTGCACTGTGTGGGGGTCTTAACCATTGTAGAACAAACTTTGAGCTAACAAAGTAGAAGCAGATGGAGCTGGACGCTGCACAGAGAGGATGTGTGCATGTGTGTGTGCCTACAGACCGACAGTGTTCAAACTGAATTGAACATGTTTGTTTATTAGTGTACTTGACTGCTTACAGAACAAGAGCTGAGGGGACTGGGCTATAAGAAAGGAAAGCCGGTCGGTCTAGTGGGTGTCACAGAGCTCTCTGAGGACCAGAAGAAACAGCTCAAAGAACAGCAGGAAGTATGAATTGTGCTATAGCTTGACGTGTATTAGTGTTTGATAACTTTTTTTCTTGTTTGTAAGACGTTTAAACAGGAATGTGTTTGATGTGTATTGATTTTTATGTAGTAAGGGAGAAATGTGCATAATGTGCGGTGGTTACTACCAGTTACATCCCTCACCGTCCATGTGGTGAATGTTTTCAGATGCAGGAAATGTTCGATATGATCATGAAGCACAAGCGGGCAATGCAGGAAATGCAGCTGATGTGGGAAAAGGCTGTGCAGGACCACCAGCACGAGTATGACAGTGATGAAGAGATCGATTCCCGCGAGGGCACCTGGGAACACAGACTTAGAAAGATGGAGATGGAAAAAACAAGAGGTCAGTGAGATTTTTTTCTTCACCCTTATTCTTGAGTCAACAGAGAAGAGGGATGGAATTACAGGTGGGAGATGTACTGGACTAGCCTACTAAGACAGTCCTATGACACGGATTTGTCCATACTGAAGATACCATGATTAGCTCAAGAACAGCCCTGTCCATAAAAAAAATTAAACAATTAGCATTGTTATACTGATATTTATATATTAAACAAAGTATGGGGTATAGTGTGTGATTTCTTGTTGTCCGTTGAAAAAAAATGATTGCGATATAAGTGTATTTATTAGTTAAAGCTGTAATAGCAAGTAAAATGGTCCTGGTGATTTTAATCTTTTTTTAATTTTTTTTTTTTTATTTTAATGTCCTCCTGAACAGAGTGGGCAGAACAGCTGACTGAGATGGGGAAAGGGAAGCATTTCATTGGTGACTTTCTACCACCTGATGAGCTGGAGAAGTTCATGGAAACATTTAAGGCTCTGAAGGTGAGAGAAATGTGTAATGATGTGTGTAATATGTCTGTCTGCACAGATTAGCATAAACAAAGTCCTTCAGAATTAGGTGAAATTGTTTACTGTAGAGAAATGGGCCACATTTATTGCAGTGACGGTGATATGAATCACAGGTTTTCTTGTCTTCCCTTGAAATGTAGACAATTTATTTACTGTCCAAACCACTGGTGAAGCTACACATGATGTATACATATGTAATGATCATTGTGTATTGCTTTACAACAACTTGCATGTACCTCTTTAAAAACAAATATTTTATCCCCAAATCATATTTCTAAACTTTCTCATGAACAATTCTGATTCAGCAAATTTCTCTAGAATGTTCATGCTTTAAATGACATTTTTTGTGTGACTTTTTTTTTCTTTAATTGACATTTAATTTACCCATTATACAAAATGTCTAAGTTGTGAATATATGCCACTAACTAAAACCCATTACTACAGAGATGGCATAGGAAAAGTGTCAGAGTAATGGTGAACTCATTTTATATATTTACACTTTTTATCTGATATGAAGCAGTGTACCACTGGTGGATAATGATTCATTAAGAAAAGTTTTGTCAGTAGATTTAATAAGTTAAAAACCACAACAACTTAATTTAGTCTTGCTGTCAGCATCAATTTGTTCAGACTTAACACTTAACATTTATAACGTGTCCAAGAGTAAAGCTGATCTGGGATCAGATTTATTAATGTTTGGTCCATTCTCCTAAAGGACAGTCATTCATCATTCTTATGCATTATACAATTTGGAGCCAGTTTCTTGGGTGCACAGTAAGCCTGTCTAAACTTTTCAAGATGATTCATCATTGCCACTGCAGTTTGATCAAGTCCTAGGTTGTATAGAAAACTGGCCCCAGACATTGTATCCAATCCATTTACCTTTATCGCATTTAGCTGACGCTCTTACCCAGAGCGACTTACAAGGGTATTCATATTACAGGTGGGCCATGGTAGTGTTGGGAGTCTTGACCAAGGACTCTTATTGGTGTAGCACAGCACAGTCACCCAGACTGGGATTCGAACCCCAGTCTCCCACATGTGGTGGTGGCTGTCCAGTGGGTAGCGGTGTTATTCACTGAGCTACACCAACCACAATCTTACCAACCACAATCCCATTGTGTCCAATTTTTTACCATTGTTCTACATCTGGAGGTATTTGAATGTTTGACTATATGTGTATGAAAACGAAGCACATCCTAATTTATATTATGGTATTGAAGATATCCACTTTGCAGTTGTTTTGTCTCCCTGATCTGTAGGAGGGCAGAGATCCAGACTACTCTGAATACAAGGAGTTCAAGCTGACGGTGGAAAACATTGGCTTCAAGATGTTGATGAAGATGGGCTGGAAAGAGGGAGATGGTCTGGGCTCTGATGGCCAGGGCATCAAGAACCCTGTCAACAGGTGAAGATTATTTACCTCTACTTAAATTTAGGCCCACTCTGTCAAACATATGTATGTTTCTCACATTATTTTAATATTACAAGGAGAATATGGTCCCTTCATCTCCTAAGCTCTTTAATGATTGTAAAGCTATGATGAACCTGTGAGTAATGTAAAATTCCAATGCAGACCATTAAAAAGGCAATTATCAGCACACATTTGTAGTGTTTTAGTACTTGAGGCCAGGCTTGGTCTCAAGACAACCTGAAATTACTGGTCTTAGTCTTCTCTCAGACTCGATAACATTTTCGACTCTGTCTGGAGGCAGAGCTGTGGGAACATGCTTGCAATAGTCTGATATGTAGTCAAGTTACCCTAATGCATATATAAAAAAAATGTCATGTCATATTCTCAAATATATTGATCTTACAATCTTAAATTTTCAATTGTTGACTTATCATTTATTACTGTGCATTTGCATTTTATTCCAGAGGGACCACCGCAGTTGACGGTGCAGGGTTTGGGGTAGACCGACCTGCCGAGCTCACTAAGAGTGATGATGAATATGATGCCTTCCGCAAGAGAATGATGCTGGCTTACCGCTTCAGACCTAATCCTCTGGTCAGTAATGCTTTGTTATGCTTGTGTAAAGTATTTAGATGAGGGTTTAATCTGCAGTGGCATCCTATTCTTTATATTCCGATCAGGACGTGAGCTGATGCTGTACAATTTTGCATTTTTTTTAGATAATCTGCTTATCATTGGAGTTGATGCAGGCATATAATATTAAGTAACACACAAAATGTGAAGAGCGTGGCATCCCCAGCAGAACTTTAATTGGGCTGGAAGTTGGGTCCAAACCCAAATACACCCCAAAAACCTTTTGTGCAAGCCAACCTACATTATTAAGACTAAACTCGACCTAGTTTTCTATTCCCCCAAAGTCGAACTAAACCATATCACATTTCCCAATTTAAAACTGAAATTACCTCGAAACAAACTGGTTCCAAATATTTATTGTTGATTACTGGCAAAGCTGCAAATGTTGTTCGATATGGTGCGTATATATGACGTGATGGTACGTTTATCTTTTTCTTTTTATTCTGCTTTTAAAAATGCAGTAATTAGAGAATGTGTTTTTTAGTATAGGTAAGACTTTGATACTCTGCTTGTTCTCATGCTGTGGGTTGCTGATATAGCAAATATCAGCCATTACCTGTTAAATCATGTATCTTATATCTATGTACAATTTTTTAGATAGACCATGTTACATATAACCTATTGAACATGTCAACTATTTTTTCCAAACAAAGCAGATATAAATATTCTTTTGGCTGCACTAAACTGTCCACTTCTGAATCAGTTCATGAGGACGTTTTGTTTCCCACACATCCTCATGTACTTCAACTGCAGCATGCCGTATTTTTAAAATAGGGCGAAGTTGGACAGAACATTTGTGAAGGGAAAAAGAGAGGAATGTAAAAAGCTAAACTAAAGCAGGAAAATGCAGGGTAACATCTTTAATGACCCGAGTATTCATTTGAACCCGAGCCTGAGATTTGGGGAATGACATCCAAATAGACCCTGACCAATTGGATCCTGTCAGGCTTGGACAAATACTTCTCTGGTCCCCATGACTGCGGAACATTGAACAAAAAACAAACAGTGGGCCTGTCTTATTTACGTTTACATTTATGCCATTTAGCTGACACTCTTATCCAGAGCGACTTGCAAGAGTATTAATATTACAGGTAGGCCAATGTAGTCCTGCCCAAGGACTCTTACTGGTGTAGCACAGAATGGTCACCCAGGCCAGGATATGAACACCAGTCTCCCACATGTGGTGATGGTGTTATCCGCTGAGCTACACCAACCACCATGTGTTATGTGTTCAAGTAGCCACAAGAGTTACCTGCCTTTGCAGCAATAAGAGAACATAGTTTTCTGTTGTGTTTTTAAATGCCATTGTCTAGCATGCCACTGCAGTGACCACTTTAGATTTGTTTCTCTTCTTAAACTCAAAGTACCCTATGAACCAAATCACCAGGGCCAGAGTTTTATACTGTACTGATTTGCACCAAATCTTCTGCTTCCTTTCCAGAATAATCCAAGACGGCCATACTACTGAGGATGGTGCCAGTGGTATTATACTGTATTTTTATTAATGTTATTATTATAATCTTTGACGTCTTTTCTTGGATGTGCGATTTAAAAGCACGCCATGATAGAGTTGCGAAGTAGTAATACTTTGTCAAAACTTGAAAATGTCTTGCTTTATTGATCTTGCGCAACCATTCGTGGGGGAACAACTTGCTCCAACTCCAACTTGCAAACGTTCCTCTTTTCTTTAAGAGTTTACCACACCGCTTCATAGATGCAGTTTAGAGTCAGAGCTTGGCTGTGGCTTTTTTTTTTTTTTTTAAATAGACATTTCAGCTGAAACCTGTCTTTGGCTCTTGAACTGCACTGATGTTCTTAGCAGTATGTGAACTCAACAAGATGAAGAATCTGTTTTCTCTCGATTGTTGTCATATACCAAATGTTGTTCTGTAGAGGTCAAATAAAAATTTCAATGTTCCTCAGATATCACTGTGTATGTGTACTGTCCTCTAAGATCTCTTTGATTACATTACATCACTATCGATCCACCTTCAAAGGCACCTAGCCCCCATTGTTTGGAAGTCCACATTTGAATGACTTTTATATGCTATATGGTTTGCATACAGCATATTCACCATGCAAATGGTTTATTTGGTGTTCATGACTTTATATAGAACCTACGGGCCTCTTACAACCAACCATTTTAAAATACATTTCAAAAAGTTTACATGAAGATTCTGGCGTTCACCAGTGTTTTCTTATTTGGGATTTGTTTCTTGGTAGGAACACAATCCACGCTTGCTCACCTCGGGGGACGTCTTGGAAACACCCACACCTGTATAAATTGTGAGGAATAATCTTGTGAGTAAGGCTTAACAATGGTCAGCGTGCTCATGGCAAGGTGACATGAGTCCAAACAAGGTATGATAGTGGATGCCAAACCAGCAGGAGATTCCATTTTCACAGTTGTGTGAGCATCAAGCATTTGTCGATCCACAGTGTTGTGTGTACTGGGAATACTTTGGGCTTTACCACCTGCGATGGTTAGCGCAGTGGCCGCCCATGGGTGCTTTATGTTTGTGACCAGCTGCATCTGGCTAGAATTCTCCAGGCAGGAGACCGGCAACCCGACCAGAAATCACATCCTTATTCAATGCAGGAGGCCCCACACAGATATCCCACAGGTCAGTGCAGCTTTCATCAGCTTCCATTGAATATGGCAGCAGAAGACCCACCAGAGTGCCTCTGTTAACACCAAGACGCTGGACACAGCACCTCACCTGGACTTGTGCAGTTGCTAACTGGACCCTAGAGGGCTGGTAACATGTGGCATGGTCTGATGACTCATGGTACCAACTGTTTCTGGCTGATTGTAGGGTTTGTATGACACAGACTCAATGTAGTCATGGACCCCAGTTGTCAACAAGGCCCTGTCTAAGCTGGTGATAGTCCGTACTGATCTATAGTGCACTCTATTCGTAGTATTCTATTCGTGATAATTATATTAAATTTAATGCAACGTGATCTCCCTCTGACCTGTAATATCTCATATAGTACACCATACAGTGGCATGCAAAAGTGTGGGAACCCTAGTGCAAGTGTTACTGTGAATAGTTAAGTAAGTAAAAGGGGAAAATATTTCCAAATATTGTAAAGGTGCAGATGAAACATTCTATTCGACATTTTAAGCAAGATTAGCGTATTATTTTTGTTCAGTATATTTTAAGATTTGGGAGTGGATAAGATGGAAAGAAGATAGAATGTAATTTTAATCTTTAATATATTCAAAAATATACCACCTTCATTGTGATGCCTTTCAAAAATCAGGTCCTCTTACGCTTTTACCTATTCACAATGACAGAAATGTTGAGCACGGCTGCCCAAACTTTTGCATGACACTGTATGCTGTGCCCATAACTTAAGGACCACTAGTGCAATCTGTGTGGTCTCGATGACTTAAAGACATTTGAAGATTTTTCATTGGCTTTTATACAGTGTACTGTATAGTGTTTTTAACACTCATCATCAAAAAATAGTTGCTCCTATAAGAAGTCAACCGACAGGGATGAAACTTGGAGATTGGCTTGACTTCATGAGACATGCCAATGTTTTTAAGTTTCCCATTTGAGAACCAACAAACGGTCCAGCATGCGCAGAGTGACCCAACAGTCATGACTGTGGACATTTAGTGAGCAGTGATGTCCGTCCTGAGTCATACTGTTGTGCCAGCACCATTGGCAGACGACTGCACAGGACCACATACATGCAGACCATTATGACAATTTGCCTTAACACCACTTCAGTGTCACGAAAGACTGCAATGGTGTCAGACCAGACTATCATGGATGCCATACTGAGAGACACTACTTCTGTACTTCTTAGACTACTACTTCGTGTAGCTCAATAAATATTGCTCATATAAGTCTAAATGTATCATCATTTATTGATCCTGCTAACCTTCCTCTTCCTTTCCAATAGCACTGCAGTCCGACACTTCCTTCTGGGTGCAACTTGTTTTTTTTTTATAGTAAGTGTACATCCAACAAAGTGAACTATATCATTCTATCATGCAAACAGGGTACATTTACATTTATGGCATTTCGCTAACACTTTGATCCATTGCAAAAAACAATGTGCTTAGTGTTCCGTGTTTCCTACCTAGTACAAAAGAGTTAAGAGTCTAAACCTCACCTTGAGCTCAGACGCTGCCCAAACAAGCACCAGTGCTAATACATAGAGAGAGGAATACAATGTTAAAAACTGCACGAGATCTCTACCTAGCAAACCCAGGCCAGCATCCATACAGACATGTGTTCAGTATAAGTGCCAGAACAAAGCATTTTAACATCTATTAGTACTTACTCACTTAGGAGCTTTACAAAGAGGTGGGTCAAGGCAGAAAAGAGTCTGGAGGCTTGTAGTATGAATATTGATAATCATTTTTCTAAAGTATAGTGCACTGCCAGTATCATGGTTGTACTCTATGTGGAAAAGAAGAAATACTGGACTCATTATTATATCATTTCCATGTTAAAAGCATTTTGACTATGGTCTATAAGTGCAATTGCTGTGAGCCACATAATAAGATATCACTGACAGCAGACATCTCAGCGTTATTCTTTCTTTGGAGTATCCATCCAACAATAGCTTTTCATTTTTAAATGGCATTTAAAGATTTAATATAGAACATCAAAATACAGGAACAGGGATGCATCAAGTCGCTGGTGCAATGTGATGCTTTTCAGGCATAACACGACTTAGAACCACCAAAATAAAACATTAAAAAGAAAGATTATGATTTCTGTGGTTTATTCTTATTTTGGGGTCATTGTACTGACATCAAATGTTTTGAAAAGCATTTGCCTTTCGCAGTGGTACGATGACCCAAATGTGGGACCCCGGTTTTGGGGTGTTTTATGCACAATAGCACTACCATAAAATAACTGTATGTTAACCCTCTGAGGGGTCAGAAGCAGGTGTATTAGATTAGGGCGAACACAAAAATGTGCATTAGAAGTGATAACTATTATTTCAGGACCACTTTTAATAGCTCGTATAGCCCATTGTGGCCACCACTGACTCCAGGACCACTAAAATAAATGTATATGCACTTAAATGCACTATATTTGAATGGTGGGGCATTTCGGACTGTATCATGTGATATAAACCAGACTAAGGGACAATTGCACCACAAGATGTTCCTGTTCTGGATCTGGGGGTCAGTCAGTGAGGGGATGTGAAAAGCGCACCACACAACACTATTTTGCCACACATGAACCACACAGTGTTATTTCAAAGACTGGAGGTAAAGAAACCCGTATCCGACATCCCTCGCATGTAAAAGAGCAGTTTTTCAGGGTTTTCTGGTGGACTGGAGGTTTTAAAAAAATCGCAGCTAACGTCTCTTGACTCCATACTACTGAAGTCTCTTCGTACGTGCGGCAGCTCCGTTCAGGCCGCGGCTTGTTTTTGTTGTTATTGTCGTCAAAATGGCGACTGGCGCTGAGGCCCCGGAGTCTTGGTACCTCGCCCTGCTCGGTTTCGCCGAACATTTTCGCACGTCGAGCCCACCTAAAATCCGCCTATGTGTGCACTGTCTTCAGGCTGTGTTTCAGTTTAAGCCTCCGCAGAGGGTAGAAGCCCGAACCCACCTTCAGCTCGGCTCGGTCTTGTACCACCACACCAAGAACAGCGACCTGGCCCGGAGTCATTTGGAGAAAGCGGTAAGGCTCGCGTAGGAAATGCCGAGGATGCTTCGGAGAGGCGAATGTGTAGGCCTCGGTAGTGGAAACGCCGTTTTAGAAATGTTTAGTTTGGCTAGGTGTACATATGTATGTTGTCTAGAGGTTTTGCAGTCTTGGTGGCTTGTTTTTTAAAAAGTGGGCTGTACAAAATAAACCAGAATATAACGTTAACTGTGTTGTTAGTCTGCTATACGCTGTATATAAACAGAGCGGTAGCGTTACATGAAAGTCCGCCGCGAAAGAGCCTTAACTAAGATAAGATGGCACTCTCTGTCAGTTTTAGCACCTTTTCAACTACCAGTTATTCAGTTGTTTACCGGTTCTTTATAAAATATCACGTTTTTGGGTTCGTGGATGTGTGATTTCTGTTTGGTGGCACGGTATGCTAATAGTATCTCTCTTTCTCTTCTCTTTCAGTGGTTCATCTCGCAACAAGTATCCTTCCCCACGTATACAACGATGAAAAGTCCTATATACGTGTCTGTATAATCAGTGCTTGTTTGTTTACTCTGTCAATTAGGTTCCAGTTTCGCTGCTCAAAGCAGAACTGTAAGGGATTATGGATGAACTTTAAAAGTAGTGAATGGCTCATACGTGAATGATCTTGAGGCAGGTCGTTAGAGCCTGATAGTTGTGGCAGATATGTAAGAAAATGATCCTTAACCCATATTACTAGGTCTCACAGTTTGAAGATGTTAAATTCGAGGCTGCCAGTCTCCTCTCTGAGCTGTATTGCCAACAGGTAAGCATTCAGTTTTGTATGTTATTCACTGTGGAAGGCACACCATGTCCTAAAGTACCCAGAGCCCCACTTCTGATTAGTGTACGATGTATGTTCTGCATAGAAAGGCAATAGACGAAGAATGCATGTGAGCGTAAGGTCACCATGTCCAGCCAAGTTTGGCTAGAGTAAGGTGACCAGAGCAAAATATTTTTATTTATTTATTTTTTTCTTTTTTAAGAAATAAAGTCACTAAGTAATAAACTTCTCAGACCTCTCTAGGTCTAGCGATAGAGGCAGGGATTTGTTTACTGTAAAACATTCAGTGAATGTGTGAGCCCATAATTCATATCAAACATTTAGGCAGTAAAGAGAGAACGGTGACCCTGTTGACATCTGTCGTATGCTATATATCAATGTCTGAAAAAGTGATACAGTTTTACAAAAGGGTGCACTCTTTAAGATTGCATAGAAGCCTACATGCAGGAAGTTGTCTATGAAATTGACAGTCTAAATACCACCTGATAGTATGATTTAAGTCTTGTAAACCCATCGCTGTGTTTAATCCTTGGGTTAGCTCATGTCACTGGTGGTGATATTGTGGACTCACTTAACACTTATTAGCTTTATGCAGCGGTAATTTCTAAACCTAGGCGAGCAAGTGGTAGGAATTGTTGGTAGATAGCAGCAGGCCTTTCTGGTGACCAGAACAATCACGATGTGGCATATGTGCCCATTTGTGCTGCTGCCAGGTCTTTCTTGGCATATTTAATTAAAAACTGACATTTCCTTTGACTGACGAGGACATCTGGTCACCCTAGGCTAGTGGGGTATAAAGCTCCCCAAGCTTTGAATATAATACTATGGTGCAGTGAGCATCTAGCATCTACAGATAAGCATCTAGTATTAGGCTTTCCAGCAGCATAAGTGGACAATCTCCAAAATTCCTTGGACTCGCATTTTGTTGGACGAGTAGGTATCTGATCATTTTTGCACATGTATTGTATTCTGCTATTGCTCAGATGTCGTATTGGTTACATCTCACTTGAATTCTGATTGTTTAGCTTTAATTCATCTGTAGATAACTTGTTAAGGCTAAAGAACACAAGAATCATTTAATGTAATTCTTGTCTTTTTTTTCTCCCCTCCTCCTTCATAGAACTTGGTTGATTCTGCGAAACCTTTACTACGCAAAGCCATCCAGATCTCGCAGCAGACTCCCTATTGGCACTGCAGATTGTTATTCCAACTTGCGGTAAGTGGAGATGTATATTCCTTGGTATAGTCTGTGCAGCATTAAAATATTAAATTCTTATGGCTGTGTTGATGGTTTTCTATTTGTGTTTTTCTCTTATTTTTTCTTGTAGCAACTGCACACGCTAGAAAAAGACTTGGTGTCTGCTTGTGACCTGTTGGGTGTAGGTGCTGAATATGCCAGAGTCGTGGGATCAGAATATACCAGGCATGGATATTACATGTTTTAGAAAACGAAACCTTAAGTTTATGTATAGACATAAAACAAACAAAAAAAAGATGTTAGGTGGCCATTGTCTGTACATCTTAATTTTTTTTCTGATGTGTTCTTTTTTTTTTTTTTTTCTCCTCAGAGCGCTGTTTCTTCTGAGCAAAGGAATGGTGAGTTTTTATATATATCTATATATATATATATATATATATCTATATATATATATATAGATAAATTTGTTATAGGAGAGAATTTTCAATGCTGCGTACTGCCTAGCTTTTGGCATTTTTTTTCCACAGAAGTATTTGTATGTATTTTTCTGTTAAGATTATTATATCATATCATTTAGATTAAGTAATAATTACTGTGCACTTTACTGGCAAAAAAAAATATCCATTTCACTAAACCTCTGAGTGTATTTTCTGTGCATGTATACATAGCTGCTGCTGATGGAGCGTAAGCTGCAGGAGGTCCATCCTTTACTCACGTTGTGTGGGCAGATTGTGGAGAATTGGCAGGGAAACCCCATACAGAAAGAGTCCCTCCGGGTGTTTTTCCTAGTGCTGCAGGTTACACATTATCTGGATGCTGGACAGGTTAGTGCCTTTTTATTTATTTTATTTTATTTATACATATACTGCATCTATATACTGCACATCTGTACTGTAAGCTGTTTAACGCTGTACATTTTATAAATCTAGTGTTTACAACCATGTCAAACTGAACTGCATGCTTTGCTTCCTCAACATTCTGTACTCTAGCTGTTTTTGCCTCCTGCATATACTAACTGCTGTTTGCACCTCAGTTCTAGTAGTCACATTCTGTCATACAGATACTCAAACACTTTGTACATGTCCACTGTTTATTGTTTATGCACATATTTATATATTCATTGTTTATACTGTACAGTCCTGTATTGGTATAATGATAAAGTTGCATTGAATTGAATGTTGTAATCTGAGGTGGTTATGTGACTGGCTAAAAGCAACCATTACATACAAGATCACCTATTTCCCCTTAGGCCTAATCTCTTGATTTTATGTAGCTTTGGTTTATGTTCATTTTAGTCATGGACTATTGACAATACAATCTAAAGTAGGAAATGATGCTTTGCGTTAGAGGTTGTTGCTGCAGTTATTAAAAGTATGTCTTTAATTCCTAATTGAGGGAAATCTATCTTGCAAAGCAAATTCATGTGCTTGTGCCCTTGTTCAGGTGAAGAGCGTAAAGCCATGTTTGAAGCAGCTGCAACAGTGTATCCAGACCATCTCAACACTTCACGATGATGAGATTCTGCCCAGTAACCCTGCAGACCTTTTCCATTGGCTGCCGAAAGAGCATATGTGTGTGCTTGTCTACCTGGTAGGTGTCTCTCCATCATGCACACTTTTATAAGGGACAAAAGTATAGTAACCAAATTGTGTTCATTCATATGTGACGATGTCAGTCAAAATGATTAAATGACAGTAAAACACAGAAATAGAGTTTTTACAGAAACATGTATTTAGCGATAATATGAATGTTACATCACTGACACATCCTACAAAGCAACGCTGGTACCAAGCCATAGGCATAATCTTTGCTCAACAGAACGTTCTGCTAGCATATTGTATTGATTGGTGCAGTGCTAACATAATTGCAAAATAATTGTTTCTAAACAGGTAATTAACTTGGTTATTTATAACAATTATTATTGTTATTATTATGATTATTATTTAATATATCAGAATATTTCCATTGATAAACAAACAAACAAACAAATAAAGGAATAGAGGCTCATGTATTATTATTTTTGGACAGAGCCAGCTGACAATGCACAAATGTCTGCACTTGGCTGTGCCAGTCAAAATGCTGTTCATTTAGAACTTCTCACTGTCCCATTGATTCATTTTTCTGCAAACTAACACCAAATTCTGTCTCTGTCTGTGTAGGTGACTGTCATGCACTCAATGCAGGCTGGCTACTTGGAGAAGGCCCAGAAATACACAGACAAAGCCCTCATGCAACTAGAGAAACTAAAGAGTGAGTTAACATTGTAAAAAGCACTTATGTGCTTTATGTTTCTCTCTTTTAAAGTGAATGAAATGACAAATGAATTTTGCTTTTAGGCTGCAATTGGGGCAAATGCACTTTTGCTGTTCTGCCAGTCAAACATTCAAAATGCTGTTCAGTTAGAACTTCTCACTGTCCCATTGATTGGCTGGGCTGCAAACTAAGTGTTTATAAGGTCATTCTCTCTGAATTCCAGTTGAACTTCTTAGTTCAATATTTAGGTCTTTAATGCTTTAAATGTTTTTACTCTTCAGAAAGTCCAGTTGGTAGGCCAGTGCCTGTGTCCTCTTATAGTTACCATTTGAAAAAGATCTGTGGTAATTGGTAAAACCAAGTTTTGCTGTTTAAGCTCTTTACCTTCTTCTCTAAAGCCATTTTCCCTGATGGACTGAGATCTGGTGTGTGTTGGTACTGATGTCCATTTTCTAATTTTTTTTTTTTAAAGACTATAATGAGGATGTTTTAAAATGTACACCATGGTGTAAAGGTAGCTTTGTGTACATGCATGATATTTGCCTGCAGTACAGAGTGTATCTAGAATAATCTTATCAATGATAAATACACTATTAATGTGGTATTAATGTAGGATAATATGGTGATAATCTAGATCACCTCATCTATAAAAATGTAATTGCAACACCAGTTAATGGATAACTAAGGGCTATGAGCTAGTATGCATCATTAGGTGTTTTCCAAAATGTGTGTAAGGTTAAACTTTGATCAGAGGTCATCGATTGTCAGCATGGGTTTTGAATTTTGCGAGCAAGACATGAGCTTTTACTGCTGATCTTCCATGATGCACAGCAATGTTTGAAAAGTGGAGCTAATGTTTCAAACATATAGCTGTAGAACACCATCTTGCCCTCTGGATGATAAACTCATTGTGTTTACCTAAAATCCTCAGTTTTCCACCCATCTTTCTAGTATGCTAGTCATTACATGATGTTGTGGTTCCATATGTTTGTTTGCTGTTTTTCAGTGTTGGACTGCAGTCCCATCCTCTCTTCATTCCAAGTCATCCTGCTGGAGCATATCATCATGTGTCGCCTGGTTACAGGCCACAAGGCGACGGCACTGCAGGAGGTCTGCTTACAGTTCCACCTGCATTGCTTTGTGTTGTGTTATTGTGTTTGTTTGGTACTAATATGTGTTTTGATTTGTGTAGATTTCTCAGGTGTGTCAACTGTGCCAGCAGTCTCCTCGCTTGTTCTCCAACCATGCTGCTCAGCTCCATACCCTATTAGTGAGTACACACTGAGACACTTTGCTTTCATGAATGATTTACATCCTAAAATATTTTCTGTTTGATTATTAACATGTAAAATTCAGCCTTTATCAAACACTAAACAAAAAAATTTAGAATTTTTTTTTTTTTTTGTCTACAGTGACAGAATTATTTAGCCATAAAGTCGATGTCCATTATTGATAGTTGTGTGAATGTCCTTTGTCTGTATCTCTTCAGGGTTTGTATTGCATTTCCGTGAACTGTATGGACAACGCAGAGGCTCAGTTCACTACAGCATTGCGGGTGAGTGTTTACAGTTGAGAGAACAACATTGTTTCACTGCTTTAAAAAGTTATTAAATTATATATATTTATGTTTAGCTGATAAGCAGATGTGTTGCAGCCATGAGCTAGTCTGGGACCAAGCTAGTATACGGTTTTGCCTTCTTCGGATGCTCCATGATTTTATTGCACTGCTTTAAGGCAGATTTAAAAGCATGTGATGTTATGGGTTTCTGTTTTTGGTGTGTGCCACAGCTGACACAGAAAGAAACCTGAAATATTTCAGAAATGATTATTGCTGTAGTCTGATCTGTTTCACTTTTGGTTTGAGCCACAATAAATGTTCATGAGAGGTGATGAGCTGCATAGTCAGTAGTGCATAGTCAGCTCATTCAATTTATCTCAGAGGTCAAAAGTTGTTTCTCTATGTTTTTCCTTTGACGGAAACAACCATCTAAATAAATAAATAAACAGTTAGAAAACATAGTTCTGGTTCTGAACGCCTGGTTCTCATGCTAAGCCATGTTCAAACCTTATGTAAAATAATTGACATCAGGACACTTATGAGTCAGCTGAATTCTCTATTAATGAGCATAAGCATGTATAGGAACCAAATGGTCTAAAACTGTTTCAACATTACACTATGTAAGAACCTGGTTCTGTTTAAACCAAGGACCTGACATTAAATGTTTTGACAATCTGACTGAAAACTTGAAATGATAATACAATGATGTGAAACTACAGGCCAATAGTGTATGGTTATATTTGCCTCTCATTCATAGCTAAATTTAAAACAAACATGACTGGAGCTAGCTGGGGATCAGTGTACTTCACTAGATGTCTGTCAGTGTCCACCATGACTTTTTATGTAATTTCTTCACACTGCTGTGAAGGGCACCATCTGTCTGAAAACATAGATTAAACAGTTGCATGACATATATAACTTGATATGATATCTCCTTGTGAAAAGTGGTACTGAACACTGATTTGTGTTAGGGAGTGGAGATGCTATGAAAGACAGATTTAAGACAGTTAGTTTAAGACAAACCTCTGCCTTTTGTTAATTTGTTCTTATGGATGTGTTTCCGCCTATGAAACTATGAAGTGCTTGAAAGACAATTTGAGTGTACTAATAAGTGTAGCACAGCTGGTGTGTCGATCATGTCGAGCTTGGTCTAAGAGCCCATAAACGCTTTTGCAGACCACAGCTGTAGTTCTTCTGAAGTTTGACAGTGTCTATGGTACATAAAGTTGCAAAGTTCTCTCCTCTCTTCTATATCTTCTCCTTTCTCTCACCAGCTCACTACGCATCAGGAGTTGTGGACCTTTATCGTGACCAACTTGGCCAGTGTCTACATAAGAGAGGGCAACCGACACCAAGAGGTCAGTCAACACCACTTTACTCTGTACATGTCTTCTGATCTTACACCACATTTAAGATTTTAAAGAGCTTTATTCTGACTTCCCTTTATTTCCTATAGCTTTATAGCCTACTAGAGAGGATAAACCCCGACCACAATTTTCCTGTGAGGTAAGAAATTAATGCGGTCACTGAATGTCATGTCTGAAATGCTATGCAAAATCTGTCTTTTGGATTCTGAACAAATGTCAGAGTAACAAAAGAAGTAAGCCCAGTGCTGCATATTTTTGAAACCATGAAGGAATCGTATAAACTGTTGAACAATATCTGCCTTCAGATTTTTTTAGAAAAGCATTTAATAAGTAATGACTTTTAAAAAGCAATGTTTAGTTCATTTTGCATTGTTCATGAAGAGTATATTTATTTTCTCTGCTGTTATGCCCTATAATGGTGTTAGAATAGTCATGTTTGGATAAAACATCTAATAGGTGTAGTTTTACAGAATTGGTGGATGGGCTTTAAATGTTAACAATGTGCATTGGAACTCTTATTGCAGACCTGTCTACCTTGAATGTAATCTATCTATGTTTTTCTCCACAAATCTGTGCAGTTCCCATTGTCTGCGGGCTGCAGCCTTTTATATTAGAGGACTCCTCTCCTTTTTCCAGGGACGCTACAATGAGGCCAAGTGAGTTTACTGCTTAACTCCTTGATCTGAATAAATACAGGGAACTGTCAAACTAAATATTTACTAATCAACTTGAAATATCTCATCTATTCATCAGCAGTTCTTTTTGTTGTGTATGTTTGTCCAATGGCAAGAATGGTAGATATGCTTAATCAGAGCTACATTTGTTTGTGTGAGTGTAGGCGCTTCCTGCGTGAGACTCTAAAGATGTCCAATGCTGAGGATCTCAATCGACTGACTGCATGCTCCCTTGTTCTTCTTGGACACATATTTTATGTCCTGGGAAACCACAGGGTAAGTCTTTACATTAGCCAAGAACATTAAATGTGTGTATGTTAACAGTGAAAATATAAGAAATTGTTTACTTTTTTAATTCTTTAAAGGAGAGCAACAACATGGTGGTTCCAGCCATGCAACTGGCCAGCAAGATTCCTGACATGTCTGTTCAGCTGTGGTCGTCTGCTCTGCTGAAAGGTAATCCATTAATCACTTTTATTTCCGAGCCTTACTGTCCCACCACCCTACAAATAGACGTCAATAGATGTCAGACGCATTATTGCGGCACGTTCAGATCCTTGAGCTTTGTATATTAACAGTGTAACTTCAAGATCATTTTTAACTTTAAGTCTGTTCAGAACAAGAAAATCAAATAGTGATGCTTGACCCAGAACTTCTGCCACCTTTCCAGAAAGAAGGTGATTTTGATGTCAAAGCAGTAAGATTTGGATGCTGTTTTCTATTATTAAGATTCACCAGAAAGCTGTTTCACTTATTCCTCTCTCCTTAGATCTAAACAAGGCCTGTGGGAACACGATAGATGCGCATGAGGCAGCTCAGATGCACCAGAACTTCTCCCAGCAGCTCCTGCAGGATCACATAGCTGCCTGCAGCCTGCCTGAACACAACCTCATTAGTGTAAGTGCTTGATGCTTTCTGCTTCAAGTGTTGGTGTCCTGATTCTTTCTAATTCTTTACATCGTGTTGAGCGGGTGTGTTTTTTTTTTTTTTTTTTTTCAAAAAAAAAACTTGACCCTTAGGTAATAGGTTATATTAAATATAAATATTACAATATTCAAATGTAATTACTATGTCTGTCAGACAATTTAAGTAATTGATGATGATAATTTGATGATACATTTTTTTTCCTCAGTCTAAAAACCATTGAAACAACAGTAGGAACATGACCAAAAAATCATATACAGCCAGTAATTCCAACTCCTCCATAATTTCATTTTTTTTTTTTCAAACACCAGAGCAATGCGTCCTCGATACAGGGTGTCTTTTTTTTTTTTTTATTCGTCCAGTTGCATTCACCTTCATAATTACACTTTGTGCAAGTTTCCTTCTTTGCTAACAGCACTCGGGTAGTGAGCCAAAGAAGACTAGGCAGTAACATTAGCTGAGATGGTGGTTATATAAAAGCCACACTGAGACGTTATATACTGTGGCTTTCTGTGTGGGTTAAAAGGAGTGGGTAAAAAGTGACTGAAAAGCATTTACTCCCCCTACTGCTGCATGCACAAGGACATTTTCAGTTTGCTACATTAAATTATTCTTGTGACACTCAGAGTTTAGCTATAGGTGCTGTTGTGCTGTTTACTGTGAAGGGAAACTCTTTTTAAACAGGAATGAGCAAAAAGTTTGTTTACTTTGGAGGAAAAATTTGTACCATCACAGCAGTTCATACTGACGCATCTCACGCTTCTGCTTATAGACAAGCAGTATCAAAGAAAAATTATAATCTAATTTACTTTCTTTGCTTGACCGACAACTGCAAAGTACTTTAATATTAAATTGCACTGTTATTTTATCATCAAAAAAAGGCAACTCTGAAAGCTTGAAAGCAGTTCAGTAACTGTCCTAGAATCTGAATGTGTAGAATCAGCCTGTGTGTATGAAGTGCAGTGAAGTTTGTTTTCTTTTATTTCAGTGGACAGATGGACCTCCACCAGTGCAGATCCAAGCTCAGAATGGACCCACGACCAGCCTGGCCAGCCTGCTTTGAATATCCAACACTTTAACACATTGATGCATACACACACCATCTCACTCACTGTGCGCACACAAATTGTACATACAGGTCAGCCTCTTCTGAGCCCTCACAAACACTCTCACACACATACACACATTAAAACTCAAAAGGAGAGAGGACTCCTCTGCCTTTGACCTGCAGATTTTTATCTTTTATTGTTCAGATTTTAACTTATTCTTATTAAACATGGATGCTGTTGGGCGGTGGGATTTTTCATTCAGTCTTGGAGACCGGCTGGGGCATGAGTCACTATGGGCACTATTAGTTTAGTTTAGTGCTTATGAACGTCCACACATGGCAAAAAAATAAACCTTAATGAGAGCTTTGAGCGAATGCCTTATCAGGCAGTTTAGAAATGACTTATTTTATTTGGCTGATTGACTACCAGACTCCAAGCTCATTTCTGTGTACGTCTTTGACAAAGCTACTAGTGAAGCTGTTCCTCTTTCTATCAGTGAGAACTTTCATTTAGTCAAATTGGCCTTTTCTGCCAAGTGTGTATGTTCATGTACGAACTCAGCTGGAAACTACTTCCAACACACCAGTGTTTGTTTTTTTTTCTCTCCATATTTTGTCATAATTATTAACCTTTTTTTAAATTAATTTAATTCCAATACATTATCCATGACCTTAACTAGTTTAAGATGAAACATACTGAGGTGTGTGTTAGGTTTGCATTGAAAGAGTAAGGTGACCCAATGAAGGGAGGTGGTTATTTATGCTGTAGCTGTAAACAGGCTGTACTGGTTAACAAGCCAAATTTGCTTCACTCTAAGTGAGCCTAGAGCTGAACCCAAACTAAATTATACTGGTCAGTTTTGTATTCCCCATGTTTTTCAAACTAGTCTACGTCTATCACGTCATGTTTGAACAGGAGTTCCGCAGATTGTTCATGGCTTCTCTCTAATTCAGTTGTTTTAATATAAAGAGTCATTAAGAGGGGATTGATGTGAAATGGTTAATTTCAGAGAAACTTATTGACTCACATTTTGCTTAGGATCGGATAGGATCCAGAAGTGTAAATGCAGATGTAGTTATTTTATTTGCCATTCAAAATAGGCAGTGAATCTAACCCCACCTGTGTGTTCTGGTTTTATGTAACGTGTGTGTGTGTGTCAGTCACAGTTTGGAACATCTGTGGAATTCCCCTTTAAGAAATTATTTTCAAAATTTTCAGTATTCTTGTTTTAAGGCCTATTCACACCAATTTATGGACAAAAAGTAACGTTTATAAACACCTAAATTAATGCTGCCTTTAACATCAAGCCTGTGGCGCAATGTAAAATTGTTTAAGTTGGTAGCGCTCAATCGTCAGGGTTGTTGTTCAAGCAAGGATAGCAGCAGAATGGCTCGTCGTGCTTGAGGCAGAGCACAAAACCTTGCACTTAAAGCAAGTTGCTAACTGTTAAAAAATATATATACACACATACATGAGGGACCATTGTAGAAAGACTTGGAATGATTGTGAATACTTCAGTACAACATAGCTGACTGCTTTTTGCACACACACACTTTTTTTCCCTCCCCTCATCTCCCCCGCTTTTCTCTCCAGTTCCTTTATTGTCCAGCCTTTTTTGTAGAATGATTGCACGTAGAAAAAACACATTCGCTACTACTACTTGAATCCATTTTTCTTTCCTTTTCTTGCACTCAGAGCGTTTAAAAGGACACATCGGATTTTGTAAGAATGTGCCGCTGTGCTAAAAAATATTGCATCCTGTTTTTTTGTTGTTCTTGTTTCATAATTGGTGAGAATAGGCCTTCAATTCCTAGTCAGCGGTTGTGTTTCCCTTCTTGTACTTAGGGTGGGCAATATGGCAAAAAATATACAAACCAACTAATTTGGAACAGACGAAAACATTGTTTTAAAATAATTTAATCAACTTTATTGATTTTCATTTAGTGTTTTATAAGCTGCACTGCACTGAATTCAGAAAACAGTACTGACCATATCCATGACATCTTCAGATAAATGAATTGTGACAATAACGATGATATAATAACGATAATAAAATATCATTGCCCACTTGTAGTAAAAGCCAGTTGTGAGTTTATCATTAGCCCTTTGGTTTCTATTATAGATGTCTTTTGAGTCAACAACTGTTCCATACTTTTAAAACGGATTTAGTTAAGACACACAGCATTCAGTTGTACAATACAGATGTGGTGGAAAAGGGATCAGTTTGAAAACTGCTGGAATGTTCCCTGCAATTGATCACAGCATTAGCCTAATTTATCCGCTGTAGTCGGTCCCCTCTTTTCAGATTCTTGTTTTTTAGAACTATGAAGCAGAAAGCAGTATTGCCTGGCTTGAACGGCCAGAAAGAAATGGTGACCAAAGCAAAAGGCTGGATAAAAGCTTAGGAATAGAACACAAGGTCTGTGTGATGTTTCAGTGTGTTGCACCTGTTGGGTCAGTATGGGTCTCTGTAATGCTGTCTAATCCACACCTCCAAGTATTGTTTCAGCGTTGTTGTGAGAATTTTTGTTTTTTTTTGTAATATTATTTCACCGTTTATTTTTTTAACTGTATCTAAAATAAGTAACTAAATACATAGTAATCTTTCTTTTTTGCAATGTATGTCTTGTGAGGGGTACTCTGAAGTATGTATAGAATTTTTCTATTTTGTGTGCTGCAGCTCTTTTGGCAGCATCTTAAATTTCTTTACCAATAACAATTTTAGTAAAAAAAGAAAAAAAAAAAAAGAAAAGAAACATTTTGGCAATGCGGTTTAGGAAATACTGTCCCATGTACGGAAACAAAGGCAAAATGCTCTTCTTTCGGCACAGTTTTGGTTTCTGATTGATGCTTTGAAGATGATTGGAAGAATTACACCTTTAATGATTAAAAGTTCTTATTACAACAACTTGCCTAAAAGCACCAGCATACTATGTCTTAAATAACCGGCCTTCTTGTTTTCATCCTCTAAGTTTATTCCTTTGCTGGCAAAACATGCTTTAAGCTTGCCTGATGATGTATACCATTCTTGCTGTAACATGACTGTGGGCGAGCGACCCAGAAGGATTTTGTTGATGCTGTGTAGCAGAAATTGGAATGTGCTTGTTTGTATACATCAGCCAACAGAGGGCGCTGTGGAGTCGCATGTGACTGAGTGCTATAGATCAGCACTGAAATGCCTGAACCACAGGATGGCTGACTGTGGATCAGATACTTACAATAAAACGCAGTATAAACTGACCAACACTCCAATCTTGAGGAATACAAAATACTAATATCATATTTGATCCCTTCTGTGTAAAACAGACCTCTATGAAGGGACGTGGAAGTTCTTTCATTTTATACCCTAGTAAATACATCTTTAATTATGATCGATTGAAGGCCATGAGATCATTAGAATATCCTTGCTTGTTTTTCCTTCCCTCTTGTCATTTCTCTCTCAAAGACACTGTATTTTTTTGTACTGAAACAAATCGCAATGCTTTTTTTTTTTTTATCCACTGTACAAACCCAGTTGAGTTTTCTTTAAGGTATTTACCCCTCTTGCTCTGTAGTTTTAACAAATAAATCCATTTATTACATTTTTGTAAAGTTTGAATATTTATGTACCACATTTATCCATATTATTCTAATCTTTGTCATTACTTTGATTTTTCAGGTTTCAAACACCCTTTGCATAAATGTTACAACAAAGATGCAGCGTGTATGTTTTTGTCTCATGCTTGGAAAGCTGAATTCTGCTAACTGCACACCTGATGGATAGTTTAGGTTCAGGAATGAAAGGCAGATGGGTCAGGAACAGATGCTTACATTGGATCTCACTGCAATGTATACTATTGTTTTAGAGATGTAGGGTGGTATTGAGCCGTCACTGATCGGATTGTATTATTAAACCCTCTTATCTAGTTCACTTGTGTTGGCGTCATAATTAGGACCTCTTTTCATTAATCAAATATAAGAATTAATGGCTGGTGTTTGATAAACTAGTTGTTACAGTTATTCACAGCTCTTATATCTAAAGATTTCACTGAACCTGTCACATGAACTCTGTCTTGAAAGATTAGCATCTGAAGAACTCTTTACATTTTACATGAATGGACACGCAGCACTACCAACCTTCCACTTTTCTAGTCTTCCACCTTTCCGGTTTTCCCCAAGCGCAGCGAATATCCCGTCCTGCTTAAGATTTTTAAGTTTATGTGGTTTGTTTTTTATGTAATATCAGCTGTTCCTAACATTGTGTTAGCATGTGTGTATATGTGTGTATATATATATATATATATATATATATATATATATATATAAATATATATATATATAACCTAACACAATGTAAACACTAAAAGGAAGAGTTTGTACAAGTTTCTCTTTTAAATTTCTCATTAAGTAAAAGGCCAAGGCAGGGTTGAAGTTTGTTAGTTTTGCACTGGAGCTCTGAGGCTAATGTACTGTAGCGGTTGAGCAATGCAAGCCTATATACATATATAATTAGCATAATCCAAACTGCGTACCTGAATCTTTAAGCTTAAATAGACTTTCATATGTGAGCACTGACATGGTATGAAATACTGGATAAAAGTGCATTAGCATAGCTAACAGCAATAACAGCGGTCAACTAGACCTGAATTCTGTCCGTTTAGAAGTCCTATCAGAAACCACACAAACAAGTCTATAAGGTTTTAGGATAATGCGGTCATGCACCTTCCACAGTGTTAATTGGTGAGACACAGTACATGCTTCCAATACTTGTGTAGCTGTAATGCAAAACTGAAGAAGCAGACTTCACCTACCAACCACATGATTGATCAACCGCTTCTGGAAGGAGATGTAAACGTGCTTTAATGTAGATCTTGTGATGACTGGAAACTAGACAGTGTTCTGCAAGGGTAATCATTTCAACAGGAATGAAACTTGGTGGGTAGGTTTGACATCATGAGACATGCTCGCTCGGCCATGCATGTGATGCAAGTAAGGACGAACCTTATCGCTGTACCTGACCGACTATATAAATATATATACAGTCCTGTTGTACATGCTTTCCATTCTTACTCGTGCTGTGGTGTTGGAAGCATCCTGCAAGTGAGGTGTGACTCAGAGAAGAGTTCCAAAGCCATTATTGTAGTTGGAAGACATTGAAAGGGGTCGCACTGTAGGCCTCCAGGAGGAAGCGGGTGGTCTTATAGATGTATTGCACGACATACTGTTCATGCAGATGCTACCATAGCAAGCTGTTTGTGGCAGTGAATAGAGGACGGCACCACCAACATGAAGGATCTGGGAGACCTATACAAACCATGGGGAGGGAGAACCGATGGATTGTGATATTCAGCAAGCAGTGATGGCCTCCATGAGTCATCCTGTTAGTGCCAGAACCATTGTCAGATGGCTGCACGTTGCAGGACTTCATGCACGAAGACCGTTACAATGACTGCCCTTAACACCACACCAACATAGTCAAAGACTGCAATGGTTTCATTCCAGTTTCTCATGGAGTGCTGTAGAATGGCAGGTGTCATCTTCAGTGACGAGTCCCTCTTTATTCTTGGTGTGTGGAAGCACTGTGGTCAGCGCCAAGTTTTTTGTCATGCGTCAGACGTCCAGAAGGCCTGGTGTCACTCCATCTCTACCCCTACCTGCAGGAACTGTGTGAGAATATTAGGAATTTCCATGTTGAGACATCTGTTGTGTTATATGGCGACCCAATGCCATACTGAGAGACATCTTCTGTATGTGTAGCTCCACAAATATTGATTATATCAGTCTAAATCTATCATTTACTGTCCCTGGTAACCTTCAAATTCTTTCCCAATTGCACTTTTACAAAGTTTGTTTAGCTAGATAATCAGTTCACTGAAGCTGGGCTAGCCTAGCCAAAGGCAAGTGCCCCGCCCACTTTGCAATGCAGGATCTTGTGAGCTGGTGATCTTAACAATGGCTTTGAATCTTTTCATATATACATCACACAAAGGGCTGAGGGAATAAAGAGTACTGGGAAAATATGGTGGATTCCATGTGAAATGGGAATTTTTGAGTTCCCATTGAGTTCCCAAGTTATAAATGGAGCACCCCCACATATAAGAATTCCAACTTGGAAACCTGGGAAAATCTTACCAACCCTGTCCTCAAAACCACGATGCCTACATGGAGCATAAAGGCTCTAATACTATACTGTGTATTGCTTTTGTGGATTTGGTCTGATTAAATCAGTCATACACACGTTACTGCGGTGTTAATGTGGAAAGTACTACACACGTGTAGCTATCAACTGGTATCGCTAACATTGGCTAAGCTGGCTAATGAGCAAACTGTATTACGACTGTTCTCTGACAATGCAGGCACAACAAGGGTTGTGCTTGAAGGTGTCCAGGTTGGTTTTCCAATGCTGGAATGCGACTAACTCAGATGTGACATCATTCAAATCCTAAACCTCCAACTTCTGAGCTAAACAGAATGTGTCAGTAGGTGTGCTTCCACACCATTTTCCAAGTGGGTCTGGTATTTTAAAACAGACATTGAAGAAATCAGTCAACATTACAATATTGGTATCAGGAAAGGTCAGGTAGTATCATGCCACCCCCATATGCGTCATGTGTGGTTTACAGTGTACCAGCCTGCTGTCATTGTTTTGATCATATTTGAGGCTATCTCTGTTTGTTTTTTGTTTACTGCGTCCACATGGTACATAATCTTGGATGTCCTCACAGACATCACATGTCCATACGTTGATGGAACAAGCCCATGTTTGGAAGGGTGTGACTGCATATTTGTGAGTGCATATGTGCCCTGCCCTTGAGGACAGCATAAAAGTCCTGATCTCCTGTAATGGTGGAGCTGTGAGTGTGTGTCTGTGCGTGTGTGTGTTTCTACAGGGCTCCATGCCAACTCTGAGGTCAGCTTGCAGGCCTGGTCACATGACCGTCTTTATTTCTAATCTGCCGAGCAGTGTGCCTGTGACATTCCTGTGATAAGACGTGAAGTCCAGAAGAACACATCCTGGACCTAACAATCCTCAAAATGGCACTTTCAGGCTAAAATATGAACCACTTAGACTGCAGCTTTGCCTCTGAAGCGTTTGGTAAGCTGCTAGGAGGAAAAGAACTGCTGCTAACTAAGTGATGCTTATTAGGTAATAGGTGTCAGAGCAGAGTCGAGAGCAGAGACTTCCTGCCAAATAGTGAGCCGGCCTGATGGGGACTGGGAGGGCCGCTTCCTGCATTGTTACTGTACTTACATGGGGATTAAGTTCAGACTGTCATGTTGTTAGTGGCAGCCATTGCTGCCCCCAGTACAGCAAAAAGAGAGACGAAAAGAGAGAGAGACAGGAAGAGAGAGAGGGAAGAAAGGGAGAGAGAGAAAAAGGGTGAGGAGCATGTCTTGACCTTGGCATGGCACTTTGTCTTTTACTTTCTCTTTCTTTCTAGGAGTAAACAAAATACTTACCCTACTCAGAGTAGCTGAAGGCGAGGCCCACCTGCTCATACAATCATGAACTTTCACAAACAGCATAGAGTTTTGTATGATCTCCAATTTAGACCCAATTCATTGCCAGAAAGTGAGACATTACTTGGTAATATGATAATACTTCTCAGTCCATATGAGTCTATTAGTGCTGACTCAGGATCAGTTGTCAGGATCTTTGAACCAGTTAGTGCTCTCACTTTCCTCATGATGCTCTGATCCCAGGGCAGTTTTCTGTCTTACAAGGTTTAGCACAATGTTACAATTGACATGCCACACAGAAACCAACAGTTTTGTTCAAGGTTTGTTATAACAATAAAATAATAACAATTAAAAGATGGTTTAGCATTATTATTATTATTATTTATAATTTTAAAAATTACGAAAATATTCATAAATGTATATACTTGAAGATAAATATATATAAAAAAGAAAACTATTAGGGCATTAAATAAAAAAATATTATTACTATTATTGTTATAGTTAATTTAATTGTTTTATTAAATGAAAATAAAACAATTAAATAAACTGTAACAGTTATTAATAATAAATGCAACACAACACAACAAGAACAATAATAATAATAATAATAATAGTCTTTTTTATGTAATTAATGAAAGTACTGCTGTGCTAAGCACTACTTATGTAACTGTGATTGCTCACTGTGTGCTATCCCATGTGACAGGAGGGTGCAAATCTGTCTTCATGAATCAGTACAGTTCTTTTTTATGACTGACTGGCTGCCCACACATGACGTTGACTGCCTATATGCAGATACATTCAACGATTTGATTCATGTTGAGGCACAACTTTCTAATGAGGCTGAAGATGAGAGGAGTGCTGAGAGGCAGGTGTTGATTGGTGCTGATTGGCCTTTAAACAGTGCAATAGCCTGAGATGGTATAGTTAATAGAACGTCAATTCTCCAGCATGCACGTTGTCACAGTCTTGGATTGCAATATTACAATTTCATGATGCATTGTTACACCCATATACTGTGTATATACTATATATACACTGTATATAAAGATCTAGACTGACAATGTGTACAGTACACACATATATAGTGTGTGTGTGTGTGTGTGTGTAGGGGTGTTAGATGTTTGCTATGTCAAACTCACAAGGGGATTACAACAGCAAGCTCCGACCAGCTCCCACTACACATCCATACCCGCCCGCCACCCCTGCATCATTAGGTCCTTATTCGACCACACCAGCACATGATCCATATACCTACCTGGATCAGGTGTTATATAAGCCCCACCATCCCATAGTAGCCCACCTGTGCCTCACAGCCTCATTCAACTGCGAGAACCCTGGTGCACCCACTGTTGTGCCTGGATGCCACTCAGGTGGCCACTATAGGTGTCTATAGGTGTTAAGGCTCACCTGTATCAGTGAAGGTAAGGGAGTGTAGGAGTGGCTCCGTCCCGGAGAGGACAGAATGGGGTGGTAGGTGGGGTGAACTGGTGGTGATGGTGTGTGATAGTGCTGTGTGCGCGTGCTTGGTCCCCCTGGCGTGCAGCAGCGCGCATGCCCACTGCGCTGACGCCGCGGCTCCATGTGTGCGAGAGGCGCATTATTTGGCAACCGAGGCGGCGGAGCGGGGAGGGCTGAGGGTATCCCCGGGATTTTTTTTTATTGTGTGTGTGTATGTATGTACATGTATGTGTGCGAGTGTGTGCGTAGACGCCGAATTATCAGACTTAATTGACCCTCGAAACGTCCAACGAGACCTTCTGAGGAGCGGAGCGGCGAGCCGGTGAGTGGAAGAGAAAAAAAAACCCTGTCTGAAGTTTTGTGGCGGCGACCAGGAGCAGGAGCTGGAGCAGCAGCAGCAGGAGGAGGTGGTGCTGGTGCTGGAGCAGCAGGAGGAGGGGGTGCATTGGGGAGAATCCGTTTTACTCGGACTTACCGAAAGGCAGAGAGCTCCTCTTCCTCCACCTATCTGTGCCGCGACGACCCGCGAGCGATAAATGGGGCTCTTTCGAAGTAGCCGGTGCACTTTTTCTTCCTCAGGTCCGACCGATAAAACACTCTCCGAGGAGAGAGGAGGAGGAGGTTTGTACGCTACTGGACGAACATGAGGGGACCTTATTGTTTATTAAAGTTCCCGAAGGCTGCGAGGAAGGGATTTCGAAACAGTAGTTGGTGGCAGTTTCCTTCTTACCGTAACCGAGACGACGTGAACCCCGCTGTCTGGGTGGATATCACGCCAACCAGCAAGTTAGCTACAGTATCTTGAGGGAGTTGGGTTTCTTTCCACACGCTCGCCCCCTTTTTGTCAGTTCATGGTACGAGATACCGACCCATCCACGAACACCTCACAGCCCAGAGAGTCTAGGTCGAAGACTGAACCTAGCCGGTGTCATATTTTTTGCTCCTTCTCGTCTTGAAAGTTTAAATTTTGCGCTGTCCCCCCCTCTCACTAACGCAAGATAACGCTAGCAAGTTAGCCTGCTAACGTTTCAGCCCTTGATTGGCTTGAACTGTGATGCGAGTGCCAGGTCGCTCTTGTTGTTGTTGGTGTTTGTTATTGTTATTATGAAAAAAAGGAAAAAGCGGGGGAAAGTTTCATATTCAGAGTGATATGGTTATACGTTCATGAAATAATGGAGTTTGAGAGGTGTAAAAGCTGCCGGCCGATTGTTTTTAACGCTACCTTGACAGGCTAAGTCCACCTCTTAAGTTGCTAACGCGAGTCGCTCAGGTAACGTTAGCATGTGCTAATGATAAATGGTCATTATGAAGGCTGAGCGACTGTTTACTGGCATTGTTGCCGTTTGTAAGCCCGCTTCGACTTTATGTAACGTTCCCCGGTTTGACATACGGTCTGTACCGGTGCGAGAGTGCGCGGTGCGGTTGTATTTCCTTCCGTAATTCACATTTTTAGGGTTTTATTAAAGGTAGGTAAAAGGTAGGGAGGGGGGCTGACGGTGGGGTAATAATGGTGGACGCTGTGCCTCAGTTTTAGCCCCCAGTCGTGGCACTTAACCCGACAGGCTGCCAATTTTCTGTGGTATCACAATAAAAGTCCCTAAGCTGTGATCTTCCTCCTCGCAGGACCGTACCCTCCTCTTCATCCTCTTAAAGCGGTACGCAGGGCTTTATAGGCTTGGCAGCGCGGCGGCGGTGTGTGTGGAGCCGTTTTGTCTTTTACTGTCAGTACTAAACTTCTGATGACTGTATTTGCCATCATTCGGTTTTATGTACTCCTCTCTTATTGAAGTATTCAGACCTGGTGTCCCTTTTGTTTTCCTGGTCAGTGCTGTCCTGCAGCATGTAAGTTCTGACAGCTGTGCTTTACTTTAAATAGTTCCCAGCATTTCTGCACTGAGCTGCAAACCGAATCATTCAGCCAGTTTTCGATGAGAAATGTGCCGTTCTGCGAAACATCACATGTCTGGTTTCCCCCTCACTGTGGTGGTGATGGGGACCAGACGTCTGAAGTGGTTAATGCCACTAAATGTTACATCACAGGAAGCTGTTATATGAAATGGTTACGGATAAGTTGCTTGATTCCTGATTGTTGTAGGGATAGTTTAGGCCTAAAACAAGCAGCTGGTATCTTTTAAACAAGCAGCAGGTACATGCGGTGTTGTAAGGCAAAATAGTAGCTAAAGTAAACAGAATTATTAGGATTTACCTTTACCATGTGGATGTGGGTGACATCTGGCGAAGTTAGGGCACTGCTGGCCCACCGTCGACACTGGCAATCTGTATGTGAATCAAATGTGGCCAACATATTTATAAAAACATGCATTTGGCCCAGCTGTCCCAAAACAGATCTAGTCCATTTCTGGCACAGACACAGCAGTGGTGCCTGGTGGCACTGCATGTGAGCCAGAATGTGAACCTGGCAGTCTGTATGTGAATCAAAGATGGCCTGCACATGTAAAAACACATATGGCCCACATGTTTCAAAAGAGATCTGTTCCATTTATGGCAGGGATGCAGCAGAGTTGCCTACTTTAGGCTGACATGTGGCCCTAATCTAGTGCATATGTGGCCCTTGCAACCAAGTGCAGTCAATCCTTGCAGCTAATGGGCCAGGACAATTTTGCCATATGGGTATGTTACTGTCATATAATAATATTATTAACTAATTTTATTAATATTAGTGGCATCCCAATATGGTGAGACCGAGGTAGTTAGCAAAGGTGATCGTTACTGAACTTCGACAGAGTCTGATACTCGAAGATGTAAGCGCAAGTGATCAAGATGAGCGTATGAGACAAATTACTTTTGGATATGAAACAACATTCACTACCACTCTTTCCGGGCCGGGCTTTTCCGAGCACTGCTGGGTGCTTACATTACACACCACAGGTTTATCTATATATTGGTCAGTATTATTAAGAACAGCAATTTAACAAAGTAAAAACAAAAGGCAATAGTGTGTGTGTGTGTGTGTGTGTGTGTGTGTGTACGTACACTCATCATCAAAAGAATAGTTGCACTCAGAAGGAAGTGTCAGATTATGTCGATAGCGGTGGAGGTACAGTGATACCAGGCCTTCTGGACATGTGATGTGTGTGTGAGAACAATCTGTTCATTTTGGCACAGACCACTGTGCCTCCGCACACAGATTTGCTGGTCGTCTCCAACAGACAAAGCGGGACTCACCGAAGATGACCCGCTGCCATTCTGAGTCACTCCATGACAGACTGGCACAACACTATTGCAGTCTTTGGTGACATTGACATGGTGTTAAGGTCAGTCGTCGTAACAGTCTGCGTGCATGTAGTCCTGTGTTGTGCACAATGGTGCTGGCACTAACAGGATGACTCATGGAGGGCATCACTGCTCGCTGAATGTCCACAATTGTGACTGTTGGGTCACTCTGTGAATGTTGGACAAGCTACTTTTCCACTCTGTGGTTCGTGTAGGTCTCCCAGATCCTTCATGTAGCAGGCATGTGCCCTACACCTCTATGGCGTGCAGTACGTCGATAAGACCATCCTGCTTCCCGGAGCCCTACGATGGGACCTGTCTGTAACTCATCCAACTGCTGGAATTGCATTTGAGTTTTTCTCCGAGGCATACTTCACTTGCAAAGGATGCAACCAACATAACAGCGCTCGTCAGAATGAATTTGTGTTGTAGATAGTTTCAACACCATGGTGAGGAAAGTCAGAGGTGTCTTAATGCACGCTTTTACATCAAACCACTCAGAATGGTTTTGGTTACATATCAACCATACAGTTGTGCAGATAGCCTTGTTTAAGTAGATATTTAAGACATACTCTTATTTTCTGATGTGCTGTTCTTATTTTGTGCTGTGTATAGATGGTTGTTGGTTTAACGGCATCTCGAGGGTGTGTCTTACTGCTCCTTAATGTTCTAAAATTGATGGGTAGCCCTGAAAATAATGTTCTTATACTCTCTGTCAGCTTCTCACTTGGTGTGTTTAGTAGTTCTCCTGATGGTCACCTGATTCCAAATAGAACAGGGATCAAAAAGCAGCTATGCTGAAGGATCACATGGTGTTTGTTATCTGGAGTTTCATTGAACACATGAGCTGTGTGGACCTTTTTAAGTTGTGGCACAAGTAAGGCTGCTTGTTTGACCCCAGGGCATTAAGTCAATTAAAGAGTGGTCAGTCTGTCATATTGCTGACAGTTGTGGTAGGCCTTAGGCAAAATGGACTAGTGGAGTTCACCATTTTGTCTGTGGGGAATTTGCATTTCAGCAAGTAGGCATATGTTATGGTTTCTTAAATTATTAATGTCCTTATGTCTCCACCCACAGTTAGACTCGGATAGTAAAGTGACGTCCTGCAGGATGGGAGTATTCCTTCTTTGTTGCCAACTTTTAGGTTTCTGGAATGATCTTTGTCCACCTGAACAATGACGTTTGGGCTTCTTTGTAAGCTGCTGTGTGTCACATGGCTGCTTTGATGAGATGTTAACCACAGGGGGTCCATCTGTTAGGACCTTATAGGTGTCTCAAAGCTGCCTGTGGACAAAAATAAAAACTCTGCGGTGCTTCTTTGCGGCCTGTTTCTTTGTCTTCTGCTTTAGCGCTTGTGGAAAGTCATTAGTTAGTGTCAAATGGAAATTTGCCACTATGATCCTTGTGCACTGTAGAGAAGAAAGAGTTGCAAGCTTGGTTATAATCATCAAAAGAAATGAGCAGAGAAAGTAAAACTCAGAGACAAAATAGCCTATATTTCAGTAGACAATGCACTACAGGGGATGCAGATTAGGCTGTGCCATTGCAGCGTTTTCTCAAGTGTATTAGACCCCTGTGCACTGTATGTTCCTGGAACAGAATTCCCCATTGAGTACAGTAACCTCTTAATAAGTGAAATAACTGTGTTTCCTCATGCACACTGTCTAATTGTGATCTACATAGTGTTTCCTATCCATCAGTGTTGTTGCCACTCTGTCTGTGTGCATGGTCAAACCAAGATTTCCCCTTCCAGGTAGCCTAGGTGAATAAGGTCCAGAGAAAATCTGCTGGGAATTGGGCTTGGAGTGGTTTTGCCTATCTGTTGTTTGTAGTTAAGTAGCTAAGGAGTCATGATACTTGGGTGTTGCTAAGCAGCCCTGGATAACAACACCATGTCAAAGAGGGAGGCATCTTTCCAACTCCTCATCTTCCTTCTGCACTGATCCCAACCTGACAGATTGTCAGATCACATCTCTTTTCCCCAGAAACCACAGGTTTTGTTTTAAGTTGTAAAGGGTGTTTCTCATGCTGTAGCAAAACGGTAGAAAATTCGAAATCTAGTTTTGACCACCCCTACTTTCACTTTAATTCAACTGGAGGGTGTTGCGGTAATGACCAAATAGGTTGGATCCACTCCTGCTGCCCAGCTGTCTTAATCCATGATAGAATATCAATTCAGAGTTTTCCATTCAGAATCTTTCATTTCTTTCGTTATCTTGATTGGACCAACATGCACACTGGTGCTTCTATGACCTGTGCAGTGCACTTTGTAGTTTTTACGTGCATTTAAGTTAACTTAAGTGCCACGAAAACAGCATATGTCGCCACAGCTGATCAGTCCATATCGAGGAAGCCTTCTCTGTGGTGACCAATGGAGCTGAAGCTAGCATTGGCTGTTTTTCTGTTATCTTCTCATAGACCCTCTTGACCAAAAGGACCCTGGTTCTTTTCCTGGTTTCGTTCAGGCTTCCTATAACCTTGATGCTATTTGGGGAACCAGGCCCGCATTTACACCTGTTTTTATTGGAACCCAAAAACGTTAAAAGATACATCAACATCAATAAAGGGCATTGCACAACGATAGTAAAGAGTAGTAACCAGATGACGGAGCGCATAGGTGTTTGTTTATATTCAGAAAGCATGGATCACTACTGGTGATAAAAAGACGTAAAAGAGGTTCCTCAGCAGACCACTGGGTGTTGCCTTCGCTGCCTCTTATTTCCTCAACAACTGGCACACCCACAAATTGTGTCTCTACTGGGGAACCAACTTCAATTTGGTTCCAGCTAGAGGTGAACTTTTCGGGTTCCTAACCTGCTTATTTTTGGTGGAAATGTGTTGGACGGACTCCGTTCCACATTGGTGGAAAAGACTCATTAGTCTTTAGTGTTCTCTCAACACATACTTTCTTATGGTTTACCTACTTGTCAGGTGAATTTGTTAGCTCTCTTCCTTTTAGAGGTTGGCCTTGCTGCTTATTAAGTACTAGGCGCAATGTACAGTAGTCACCTTGGCTTTTATCACAGCTTACGATATCACGATTTTAAAAGACAGAATGCTTAAGAACACAGACATGTAGTGTAGTGTTTTCATATTGAGCATATTGAATGTTGAATGTGAAGAGATACAAACTGATAACATACAGTGCACGTTTGTAAGCTCATGGGCTGTGAACAATACTCATTACCAGTACAGTTTTGTGGGAACTCATGCTGAGTTAATTACAGTGCGTTTCTGTTTTTAAGTAGATTGCAGGAGTGAATCCTCGATCACCTGTCCCACTTCATTACTCTTGTAGCCAAAACGCTTTCATACTTTTGATTTAATTTTTTTTGATAGAGAAAAATATTCTGGAGTCATGCCATCTTGCCCCATGCTTTGTCCCCCTTCGCTCTATCTGTTCACAGCGAGGGCACAACACAGGTTTAGAGTGCTACACAGCAGTGGCAGTGAGAGCTTGTTAAAGCACTGCTGTTGTGTGTCTCTAGGTAAAACAGACAGCTTTTAAATGCTGTGACAGGATTTTAAAGTGTCCACTGTAACATTTACAATAGTCTTTTGTGGTATTTGATTTCGCTGTAGTCTTTTTGCTATATCGTAACGTGGGGTACAGTGGGGTACAGTCGTTTGAGCACTTCCTTAGGCCATGGTTATACTGAGGTGAGCAAAAGTTGTTGAAAAATCAAATTAATTCATAAAGAAAGTGCACACCAACAAGAGACCAAAAAAGATTTAGCATTCAACCAAGATCTTATTAAGTTTTACCTTTCTGAAGTGTGGTGAGACCAAGAGGTCAAGCTGTGGTCTCTTTATTTTTTTTATTTATTAATTTTTTTTTGTTCTTGGGGGGGGGGATGTAGTCATGGTACACAGAATGTTTGGTCACTCACCATTGTGAAAAAACAAAACAAAAGTGTCTGTTTACCAAAAAAATTGAAAGTGTCATCATTGCAAATTTTAATTGGCCTCCAACTTCATAGTGGTGCAATCTTAAACGAACACTACGCCCTTGAGTGCATGAATTTGGCTGATCTATTTTGATTCTAACTTTGGTCTCTCTCGTTTGAGTGTTTTCAAATGAAGATTAAGACGTTTTTGTAAGTCACTGTCACGTGGCCACTACACTTTGAATGCTTGGCCTTATTATTACAGATGATCGTGATAACGTTCGTTGTGCTGTGACAGCTGGGTTACATCAGATTAAAAAAGTAACATCATATCATCAGAATCATCAGAATAATGTTTGTGGTCTAGAGACTGTACCTGTGAATGGAGACTGTAAAGAGACCGTGAATGCTGCTTCCCTTATACTGTCAGGGTCTTTTTTCGGGTCTATAATATTACATTTGGGTTGTGGAATAAGGGTAAATGAATTGGGGAAAAATAACTAATGGTGGCTTTTCTGACCCAAATTGGGACTCTGTGTTCTATAAATGTATTATAATTTAATTATAATTATTTTACTGTGTTTTTTTTTTTTTTTTTGTGGTTTGAGACATGAACCAAGACTGTCAGTAAGTTTTGATTGTGTTTGCCACTTGAGATCTACTACAGCAGAGATCATAATGTAGGCCATACATTTGAATATGCAGTTTGAATCATGCATTCAGTAGCTAAGGGCGTGTACTGTGAAGAATATCTCTGGTAGGTTATTCATCAGTGTCGTATGATTGAACGTGGGAGAAGGTGTTGCAAATCTGTTTTGCCACTCAAACATGGGATTACATAACACATGACAAATGATGTTTATGCATCTTTTTTGGATCCGGCCACCGTGGCTCTGTGATGGACTACACAGACCTCTATGGGCCATATCATATGAGATCTTAGGAACTGTAAGAAGTTATTTAGAAGTGAAGAAGTGATTACTGCACGTTATATGGTCCAGATAAGACCACATTTTGGCTCCTGCATACGTTCGCTGGTCTTCTGAAGTCGGTGGTCTGGGTTTTTGCTTCCAGCAAACTCTGGTGCAGTCTGCTGTGCATGTGGAAGCTACCTGCTGCTGCGCATGGGGTGGTGTAATTGGTTAATTTTGTAATGGGATTCCTTAGACTTATCACATGTGACACACACGTCTTATGTCTTTTGCTGGTCTGCATTGCATAAAAACCATTGCATACAAAAAAATGTAATGCCTCGTGTCCAAACAGAACTGTTCTTCACTGCGTGCGTGTTTGTATCCAAGGAAAATAATAAAAAGTATGTAATAAAAAAGGATTAAACTAGTGTATACCTAGCGTTTTTGCAAACCTGCATGCCATAAAGTGATGTATAGAATAGCAATTCACAGTCAGAAGCAATTATTGTGTATGAAAGCGAACCAGCGATACGAAGCCCCTCACCCAAACAGACTCAGAATCGGCCCTAGGTGTTGTCTCAAGCATCCAGTACAAGCGTTTAAAAACACCCTTAGAAATTAAATGGTGACCCAAAGTGCTGCTAGTGGATAGAACAGAGGCTGGCCTGTGCTGCAACTCTGTTCGTGAACTAGTAGGTCTTATTTGTTTGATCTGTACTGGTGTAATTTCTGTACTTTTGCATTTAATAATCATCTGATTTGCCTATATCGCCTAGCCTTCAGCACTGTACACGGCACAGTACACCAGTATACTCAAAGGATGCAATGGAGAAACCTTCATTTAAAAAAAAAAGGTTAGGTAAATAACATACCAAACAAGGCCAGCTTTGTTTACCCTTGGGAGGCATGCAGGAAAAACTGTAATGCTTGATAATGTGGTTATGTTTAGAATCATACTAAAGTCATTGCTTACATGTAAACGAGTGAATTCCAACTAGTGTCAGATTCCCAGAAGTTGCCATAAAACGCACAGCCCAAGTTCCAATCATGTCAGACAGAAATAAAATAGTTATAACTTATGGCTGAGCAACTTGGCCTAAAATGGGTTATAACAATACATAATTACCATAATTACTGTACGGGAATCATGGACTCTGTATTGGTGCTAACTTTTTAACTTTTTTAGGAGGTGGCAAGCCTTTGTTTAAGAGTCAAAACGACAAGGTGCTTAGTGTAAGGCTGATATAGCCATTGTATTTAGGTCAACATGACGTACTCTAGCAAAGCAGGAAGACAGCATCAGGGTAAAAGGCACTGTTTTACTGTGATTAAAATGAGGCAAAATGACAGCAGAATACATTATGTTTAAAGGGCACATTTCATGGTTTGTTAATTAATTAGTTTAGTCTTTTTAATTCAGAGTTAGTATATATGTAGTATATAATGTCTTATTGTTGCCTTTAAAATATATCTGCCTATTCAACCCACAGCCGTTTAGTTCTGCCTATTCACACTGAAGTCATAGAGTGTGTTTCTGCCTAATACAAGCTACAGCTGCAATAAAGGATGGCCAACAAGAGTAGTGTTAATTTACATATGTCAGTCTTATAGGCACAGTAACGAAAAGAACCTGTTCTAGGGCACAAAGAGAATTTGAAAAAATTTGTCATGGTTTTGGTGCCTAAACCCACACAAATGTGCCCCATCGGAAATGAATGGAATACAAAATAAAATACAGATGCATAAGATGTGGCCCTTAAATATTAACAACAGCAATTACAGTAGCAGTTACATTCTACCAGACCACTTGTTTATAAGGTAATGTTTACAAACTGTAGTGTAGCTGGTCAAAGGTAGGCTGGTTGGAAACAACTGGACACTTTTTTTTAGAATGCTAACTGTAGCTTGTCTAAATGGGTATGGGTAGGTGTAGTGTAGCTGGTCACAGGTATAACACTCTGATAATCTTTACTCAGAGATAATTCTATATTCAGGTATTTGTTACATTTAAGCCTGACAGGAAATATAGATCAACACTAAGACCAAACAGGCCAACAAGAAGATTTTATTTTTTAGGCCTAACAGTGGTGTAAAAATGGGTTTTTACTTGTTTGTGCGTGTGTTATATAAAACTTTGCTACTTTGTGGCTTAACTTGATGTGTAACCAAAGGCGCTCTGTTAATGCTGTGACCAAGAAGTTAGAAATCATGCGGTCAGCTTGTTAACTAGACCCAGAAGGAGTGAAAAGATATTTGTCCAATGTCGTCTCACTGTGCAGTAGAAAATGACAAGTCTTAATTAGCGTCTGGCGTTATATGGTTAGCTGTAGATTTATTCTCTCAAGAGGCAGCCTTCTGCTGCTTACCTCACATAAATTTAAATTGCTTTTAGTGTCTGAACAGTTTTTGAATGATAAAACCTGTTTGTAAACACATTCCTCTGTGAGCTGCCAGATTATTGATTGGTGATGTACAATGTGAGCCAAAGTTTGGGAGTTAGGTGTTGCTGCAGCTTTGCAAGGCCTCTTGGTCACAGGCCGCTTCAGTGGAAGTACAGATCTCTTGACTATGGGACGGAAATTCCAGATCTCGCACAGCGCTAATTGCAAACCTCTCTCACGCCCAAAGCTACTTGTATAATTTCTAATGTGCCTCCTAGAGGAAGCTAACTAAAGACATTGCTAACCTGATGTAACATTTGAGAGTACATCACTCAACCCAGTGAAGACAGCAAGACTATCAAAGATGACTGAAACACCAATTGGTCCTCGTCTGCCTACAGCCCTGCATTGACATTGGTCAGAAATTCTCTTTTGTTGGTTTACTGATCCTTTTGGATGTGAATAAAAAGGTTATCAGAGTATCATCCTGAACCATTTCACATCAGACTCTGGGTCACCCTGAATGGCTTTGTCTCCACCTTGCTTTTTCTACAGACTTTTAAATCGGTGTAAATCAGTTCTCCTTTAGCCCTAAATGGAGATAATATAATACCCCACTGGATGTTCCTCCGATGTCACGCTCAAATACCAGAGGTCCTAAAAGCGAGAGGCATCCATGGATGTATTTTCACGTTACTCTGTTGTATTTTTGGGTGGGCGTTGTGGTCTTCCAGGGTGCCTATTGTGACCTGTGAAGCTGCCTCTTTCTGATGACTGTTTAAAATGAAGCATGGCGTTTGCTGAGTGTCTCAGGAGTCCAGTCAGGAACGTGACACTCATTTACGAGCAATCTGCCTCGTAATGCCATCATAAAACAAAACAACAGGGCATGTGTGCTTGTTTATACATATGTGTGTTTAATGGTATAGAATGGCTCAGGATGATGGCCACCCCTCCCCAGCACGGGAATACTCATTCGCGCAGGCACATACTCACACGTTGCGGAGTTAAAACCCTCTAGGGGAGGTCATTACATCAGTGGCTATAAATAAACTACGTGGAAAAGCTTCCTTTGGCCTGGCAGGGGCATCCGTTCTAAAAGCGAGAAGAGAATAGAGGAGGATCAGAGGTATTCCTCTGTTCAGACTTCTCAGAGGAGGCAGCAACTTGGCGTCAGGACATGTGGCAGGCTGTCACGCTTGATTATAGTAGTCATCTAATGATATATTGAATATTTTGGTGATATTCAGGTCATCAGAACAACCCATGCATAGACTTTAAACATTAGAAAAAGACGACTTTTTAGCCATTAAAATAAAAAAAATAAAAAATAAAAAGATTGTCGCTGTCCTAAGACAACCATGTTGTAGTTATACTACACGTTTTGTTGATTTTGTTTTTTTTTCCAAAGTGACAGTAAGGTAACATAGCTTGTTTAAACTAGCATTTGCCAAATTTAAGCTCAATTTTCTCTTATTTGCTTGGTTGAACATACTGGGTGCAGGGTGGTCTTTGCATAATTTATCATACTATTTAATTGATTAAACTACAAAAAACAAAGCAAAAACCTCCTCAGTTGGTTGAAATGTGTGGCTAGGGACAAGATGCTGCAGTTGAGGCTGGTATTTTTCACTCATAGCTCATTGAAACAAGTGGAGACATTTGATGTTGTGGTTTAATTTAAAAGCAGATTTGTTTGTAGGTAGAAAAGGAGGCATTATTATTTGAATTTGATTAAATGAATGAATACAGGCCACACATGCAAACCGGACACTGTTGATACAAAATGTAAATGTTAATTTCATAACTCACTCAAAAAGTCACATTTGAGCAGTTAAAACCGAAAGTAAATACCTCTCGACTTCAGGAGCTTAAAGTAATCACAGTGGTAACCAAAACCGTAACTCTGTTATTTGTTATGCTCTGAGCTTGACTATAACTTAATGTTACTTAAAATTCAACCATAGACGTGATGTGTCAAGCATTTGCCCAACTACCCTGAAACTGTTGGGTCTGTTGTGCCACACGCCTTATATGTTTTGTCACTGTTGACAAAAAGTCCCTGATAGGAAACTTCCCTCTGACAGAGAGTTTCGGTTTATCAAGACTGGAATACCCCTTTACAGTACAGAACCTGAGCAATGATACAAAAACCTCGGCCAAACAAGCAGTCCTGATCCCCACCCCATCCCCCACCAAATCAGCAGGGACCTACTGAACTCCTCCGCCATCTTCACCTTGTCACTAGAATCACACACTGGGAGTCATGTTCTGTACATATTTACTTATTGCGCTATTTATTTACTTACATGTACTTGCACTGCATTGCTCTACTGTGCTGTGGAATAGACAGATGGTCAGCATTGGGGAGAGCAATGTGGTGATGATGATCTCGCAAAATGCACTTATCATTTAAACATTTAACCTTAGAATATTGGAGTGTACCATTTATGGCAGCTTTTGCTTTGCTTAAAAGTGAACCCTGAAAACTTCATTTGAAGGCCAGGATAGTTAACTACAGATGTTTTTCCCTAATCTAGTTTGTCTTGTTTTGTGGATAGATTGTTCTATTAAACAGACATCTAAAAAGGAGAGTGTAGATTGTCCTTTCCCAGGCTTGAAAATAATACTGTCATTTAAAGTCCACCTTCTAGCCCCCTTCTAGTGCCTAGGAATTTGCTCCTGTGCTTAGCATACATAATGTGAGAAAACAAAGTTTTCCATAATATTGTTACTATTGTTATTGTTATTATTTCAAAATATAGTGTGCACCCCCTGCCAGCCCTGATGCTCCATACCCAAATATAGAAGTTTGGTTGCAGATACAGTTTTGAATTTACTGGCTTTGTGGTATTATCAAAAACCAGTGCATTTATATATCTGCCTCTCTAGCAAACAGTGGTTAAGCTCCTCCCACTCACACAGACGTTATAAGGAGTATTTCAGTCTGGACTGCTTTTTAAACAAGGCACGATACAGGGCAACGAATCTGACGAGCTCATTTACATGTTCACATACACCGGTTTCAAATTTACAGTAAGAACAGCTGGTTTATTTTAAGGGATAAAGGGTTAATCATGTACACGGTCAAGTCACATTATTGTGACCACTTCCTACTTTTGACACCGGCAGCACATAGCGCATGAGGGAAGTCACGTTTTCACTGGTATTCTTAGGGCCCACTCAAACATGTGAAAACCTTTCTCAAATTTGGGTAAGAATCCATTCCAGCAGAACAACTTAGACCTATACATGCTAATTGTCTGATGCTGATTGATGAAACTGGAGCAAGGCACGCTCTCTGCAGCCACTTGCAGCAAAGCGGTTTAGTATTCCTGAATCATAACACTTTTCAGTGTGGGTTATTGCTTAGTTTGGTAGCCTATATCTTTTTATCGTGTAGTCTTATTGCCGTATAACATTAAAGCGATAGTTACAGCCTTTTCCGGAGCCAGACGTAATCAAGGTGATTCAAAAGGGCCGTATTCTCTCCACTGTGGCCCGCTAAGGTAATGCACAGCTCTAAGCTGCTCTAATGCTGTTATCCTCTCTGCTTCAAAAAGCAAGTCTTGTCCATGCAGTCTGCTCCATGCTGTAGAAGTGCAGGATTAATCACCTACCGCAGTCTCACTATCATCACTGCTACATGTGTGCCATGCCTGTGGCTCACAGTTCTGTAGTCCGAATTAGCACAACAGAAGAAATGAGGGAAGACCAGGTGTTTTTCTGTTTAGTAACGTGAATGTGAATTTTGCAGGTGAGGACGAGGCCGTGTTAAACTAGATGTGTTGCTTTACTGGTTTAATTGTCCTAAGAAGCAATTTTGCTGTTATGTTCATTGTTCCTAGGAATCTGCCAATAATTCAGAAAGGAATATCCCTTTATTATTGCGCTGCGGAGCATTAGAGTGCTTTTCTGTTTGGTAGCAGACTAGCACTGTTAGCACCAGAGGGCATCACTGCCTTGAATAAAAGCGGCCGATAGACTGAATATAAACGTGTTTCATGGTCTGCACAGTGAAGTTTAATGTTTCTTATTAATATGATACGGCCTCTTTCTGACCTGCACGTGCAGACGACCACTACCTTAAATGCTATGTCAGCTCAGGTGCTTCATCAGGGTTAGGTCAGGGTGCATATTTGCCAGAAAGATTAGTGTGGACTTGAGACTGTTGTTAATGTTGCAAGGGTGTTTCCAGCATCATTGTACTGAGTATGCTTCTGCTTGTCATCATGATGCCAGTTTGATCAGGGCCTGGAGATGTACTTCCTTAACGAGGTTGTAAAGTATTCTCAGTGCTGATCGGTTATTTTGTAAGAAGCTGGTGGACAGTACGGGTGTAATGACGACAGTGTAGTGATGCTGGTTCCAAGATTTACTGTATTCACAATATTTTGAACATTCAATATTCATACTCAACAAAATGATGATGCACAGCTTCCTAATGATACTAGAGCTGGCAGGCCATAACGGAGGGAGTTGTTGATCAGAGCTGATAGTTTGCAAGTGCAATGAAAGGCTTAATAATTGGATGTCAGTTCTCCAAAATGCATTGTCACACCTTCGTGGGGCGCATTTGTTACAGTTTTGCATTTTGACAATGGATTATTATTACATCCCTAGTGGACAGCCAATGGCACAACAATACTTTACAGAGACTAACAACACTGCAAATGTTAATTTGCTTACTGATAACATTACCTTTTAATATTGAGCAGACGTGCTTACTGTCAGAGAGATTGAAAGTGAAGAGACTTGCTCAACACTTTGCCGCTTACAGAGAAAGTCTTCACCTAAAGAAAAATGGCGACAAACAGCCTGATGGTTACACCCTAAGCGAGGAAGGGTCAGTGTTACTGTGGCGCTAGCAGGGAAAGCCCTCTTTGTTGTGAAGATGTGTTCAAGCACAGTAGCTTCTACAAAGTCATGTTTTTGTGTGATATTGAGCCAAACGCTACAAGCCTTTTGAGAGTTGTTCTATCAGGTTATAACAATGGATTAAAACATGTTTGTGAAGCAGTTATTTGACCTTCAGTTTAGTGTATTTTGGTCTCTTAGTGTATTTTGGAAAGAGAGAGGTCTGGTCTTGTATGGCTGTAAATAACTGGCCAGTGGCGTTGCAAATATGGCCGCCAAGTGAACAGACTTACTTTATAAGGACTTTGTCCCAATGGATACTGTTGTAAAGGCATAGTTCAGCCAACAGGCACCAATGTGGCTTGCAGGGAATGAATGATAGTATGGCAAGTAAGCTCATAAATTCACAATGCTGGCTTTTGTACAGTAATTCAGCACAAAAAAGCTAATGTGGCAACCAATGAAGGAAACATGGTGCGACCAGTTAGCATAACAATTTTGCTTAACCAATAGTGCTAAGGTAGCCAACATGCCAAGTTGCATTAGAAGAAGTTTCACAATGATCGTGTTTGTTCTGCCAATAAAAATGAAGAATATCCATGTATTAGATTGACTAACAATGAATGAAAGATGGCCTGGGCAATTAGCATAACAATTTTGCTTAAATAATAACGGTAGCATTTGAAGTGGACTAGGTATGTTTGTTGTCCCCCTGCTTACTTTGCCACAGAGGTAGTTTAATATCCTCAAAGAGCCATGCCTAGTGTTGTAAAGGTGTAGTTAAGCCATAAAGTGACCAGTGAACTTGCTTATTAATGGTTCAGCCAAACGGGCCTGGTCTGAATGAAAGGTAATGCTAACGTTAGCTTGACATTAACGTTAACATAGGAATTTGAGGTATGTTAGGCATGTTTAGTATCTTCCAAGCCCATGCTTACTAGCACAGTTCAGTGGCTAACAGTGACTGTAAACTAACATGGCTAGTAAACCTAGGTTTTGATAATTCTCAATATCAGCTTGTGAGCATGTAAAGCCATAATTGGCCAAAGAGTGAAAACAATACATGAAAAATAGTGTGCTAATTAGCATAAATGTATTCTAGCTGCTCAAATTAGCCATTGGTTGCCACTTTGTCTGAGCTATTTGTAGTTAGCACAACTGTTTAATTGTAGCTGATTGGTTTTTGAATGCTTTCCTTTTGTAGTCCTTACACTCTTAATGCGACTTACCCATGGTGTGTGTGTGTGTGTGTGTGTGTGTGTGTGTGTGTGTGTGTGTGTGTGTGTGTGTGTGTGTGTGTGTGTGTGTGTGTGTGTGTGTGTGTGTGTGTGTGTGTGTATGGGAGGATGTTCCTTGTTTGAGAGGCAGATATATGTACACTGCCCCGGGGACATGAAATCTGATCCCTCGCTGCCATTTTATCCTTAACTGACACTCTACACGTTCACTGCAACATGTGGACTCATTCTCTCTCCGCCATCTGACTCTTGGTGCTTTTGGCACTTCAGATGGCCGGCCATTATAACCACTGGGCCGTTGTCAGTCGACTCGATTCGAGTACAGTTGGTAAGGGCAGGGCTGTCTCTGAACAATCGGATCTGAGATCAGTCAGATCCTTTCGGTTGACCATTGTGCGGGATGACTCACTTGTTTACCATTTCCTTGTCCTTAGAATGGAATGTTGAGGCGAGTTGTTCTATGAAGGAGCAGAAGCCCACATAGACTGAACAGGAGGCTGCCTGACTGGGTTATTATTGGCCCACTTTCTTGAAGGAGCTGATCTACTGCCTGGGTTTTCTGCCTGAAATAAGCTGATGGAGTGGTATGGCTGCACGATATACACTTATAGTTAGAAATTATGCCATAAAAATGTTAGTGATATCAGACACACTCACATAATTTGTAAACATTATTTAGCTTAATTTTAAATTTATTTGAAGAAATAAAGTGATGAGGTCATTCCTTTTTTATTTTGAAAAGTGTATCGCCCGGTGGTGCATAAAAGCACAACATGCATCGTATCGTGACATTTGTGTATCATTGCACCCCTAACAAGTGCCAGAGTAAGGCCACAGTCGATCATCTGAGGTCAGTTTCCTTTGTGGCTTCCTGAACACTTTGCCAAGAAGCTTGCCACCTACTCCTTTTATAACTAGTGGCCTTCAGATTTCAAGTGCAAAGTCCAGTTTATTTAAGGTCAGATTGTCCAAAAGTTAAACAGGGTGGCATACGACTCGCAAGGGTCGTGCACCATGCACGGTCCACGTTAAATGTTGCGTGAAGAATGCTAACACCTTGCTGACTCCAGGCATTCACAGCTTATAACTTTAGATCAGTCAGAACTGTGGCTCACGTTTCAGAGCTCAGAGTAAGTGTTACAAGATGTGCAGACGGGGAAACAAGAGAAATCCTCAATGAATTCTATAGATATAATATCTATATTATAATTTGTGTGTATTATGTTCTTTTATCTTAGTCATGTTTGAGCAGAAGGAGCCTAGCTGCTAATGAGCTGCAGTTACATTTTGACACGTATTAAAAGTGTGTGGAAGGGTGTGGAAGAACAGTATGCAGTTATGACTTCATTACTGGTGCAATAATATGGAAGGGAGTCTTTACACTGGTGTCCTGTGTATGGATTGTGGCCTGGTAAAATATTAACCACTTGCACTTGCATTTTGCAAACCTCACAGTTTTCCTTGGTTTTATTCAGATTTTTTGAGCCAGCAGTTGATATTTGCAAGAAGATGACTGTTAAATATATAAATATATATAAATATAGATTAAATTAAATATAGATAAATATATATTATCCTGGTATTTGGATAAACGTGAAAAATATGGCAAACGGCTAAACTGGGTTTGGTGGAAGGGAATTCATGGTTTTTGGTGTTCATGGTCGTTGTGTTTGTTTTACAGGAATTTAAAGGGACCTTGAATCCTTTTCTGGTTCTTCTCCTTTCTTTTGTGTGTTGTGTAGCTTGTTTTACTTGTAAACCTTCTGCAAAGTTATAAAGCTCAAAGTACATGGCAGAGGGAGAAACTCCCACGGAAACCACTTTCCTCAGCTGCCTGAAATGCGTCATAGGAATTCCAGCCCTTTTCTTGTTACAAGGTGACGTCATCTCATAATACTTGCTTTATTGCCTGCCTACCAGCAAGCTTGGCCCTCCCTCATACAACACACAGAGAGCTGTTACTCCGACCTTCTCATCCTGTTTGGTGAATCAGGCACAAACTGACATGGCAGAACCGATGCCATTGTAACAGCCACAGCTGTTGAGTTTGTAGAGTTTGTTGACCAGTCAGAGTGGGCAAGCTGACCAAACAGAGCTCACTGGGCTCATCGAGAGGCGGGCCTTAAAGACACGACTTAAATCCTGACATTGTCCTAATGTTACAGTGCATGAAACGGCCAGATATAAGCAGGACTAACTTAATTACATTTAAAAAAACCCAAAGCAAAAGTAATTATTTTTGCCATCTAAGGGTTTATTCCATCTAACTCATGGTTATGAACTATACACAGTAATAACAGTACAGTAATACACATCTGTCTACCTCTAAATGTCTCGACTGATTTATTCTGCGTATGGTAAGAATTTCAAAAATGTGCGTTTAAGTAGCCGTTATGGGTATAGCCTACTGGGCATCGTCCTCATCCTGCCCTAGAAGCCTAAGTTCATCTATGAGAGTGTCTTTGTCTTCCCTTCTAAAATCATTTCCGTCATTTGGATCCCAAATTAATCCAAGCTGTAAGTCTGATTCTTTCGTTTCATGTCAGTGGTCACAAGGGTGTCATAAAAGAGAGGACAGTTTGTGGCAGGACGTGGCTAAAACGTCTGCACTGAGGAAATATTTTAAAGTGGAGAACAAAACCAGCCCAACAGCCACGTGTGAGGTCTGCAATGAGTGCATTTTGCCAGGCAGTAGTAACAGCAGAGTCCAATATTACCAGTTAATTAAGGCACTTAAAAATATATACTACTGTGAGTTTGGAATTCATGGTACGACCCACTCTCCCAGCCGTACCACAGCTGAGTTTGCAAACAGGTCTTTTATCATTTTCTTATAAAAAAGGCTTTATAACATAACAGGGTTAAGTAACTGGTTGCTCTGTAGGAAGCTGTATAAAAATAAACGGACATTAAGCAGCGGCATGGACACACTTCATACACATTGGATTGATCTAAACTGTAATGAACTTAATGTGTCCACTCTGCCACGCTCTTGCCTAGGAAAACACAAATATTGGATTGAGATTCAATATTGGGAGATACTTATGAGATGACTCTGATCAGGATCTGAGGACAAAAAACTGGGGCATCCCTAATGAGCTTGTTAACAGCTGGTTACAGAAAGGTTTGTTGTCATATATCAGGGAACTGACAAAATGGAAAAAATTCTAACCTTGAGACATTTATGGAAGTCTCAGGAAGCCGTTATGTTCTGTCCCATTAATCTAGAGAAACTGTTTGAAAGTGTATTGTACCACATGATCATGTGATGCTTCATTGGTGTTCTGCTTGAAGTTGCAGTTTCACCATGTAAAGCCAACCTGTCTTAATTTGAATATAAACACTGGTTATAATGCTTACAGTGAAACTAGGAGTCATATAGTCCATACTGAAGCTCTGGTGTGTCGCTATGTGAGGGATAGGATGGGGACACAGTAATGATACTGATATGAGGAAATAAATTTTACGTGAAGGCAACGGGCAGCTAAAGGGAAGGAAATGTGTTCTATGTTGAAGCTCATACCTACTGCCTCGTTAATACATGCCTAACATAGAGTCTGTACATGCATCACTGAGAATCTAATTTGAGGATTGAGAACTTTCCAAATGAGTACATGCACATGAGTATGAGAGGCAACTAGAATGACATGGAGAGACACAGTGGTTTGCATCGTTTGACCCTCGTTTGAAAGTTTTGTGGTCAGAATTGCTGACATGTTACAGTTGCAGCAGCATTTTGAAACGGTGTGAAACCCTTACCGGTTTAAATCTTTTTTTTTTTTTTTTTTTTTTTAACACACATTTCATTCATGATTCAGTGCATTATAAATGATTTGACTAAATGTAGTAATCATTAATTAGGCCTGGATATTGAAATTCAGTACCTTTTAATGGTCCAGAGTGCAGAGTACCTACAAATCATCTTGTTCAATACCAAATTTCAGGACCAATACATTTAGTTTTATTAGCATTAGTTACCTGCTTGATAATTAAGCACTCCAGTTGTTTTCAGTAAATATGCCCACATCTAGAACTTTTTTGCATAGCTTCACTTTAAATTCGTAGCTAAAAAGGATATGGCCAAATGTATGTGGACACCTCACCATCACACCTACAGTGTTTCCCATTGTAAAACCCATACACATTAAGGTGTAGTTGCTTTTTAAAATTTATTATTTATTTATTTATTCCTTTAAAAAAGCTATAACGGCCACTACTCTTCTAGAAAGGCTCTCCAGAAACTAAGGGAACCAAACCCTGAAAAATTCCATTATCCTTCCTCCACCAAACTTTACACTTTGTACTATGTATCCTGGTACGTAGGGCTGAACGATTTGGAAAGATTATCTAATTGCGAATTTCTTTTATTTTAAATTGATCTTGCAATTATTTTCCATAAGCTAAAGTGCAAGTCTGTTATTTTGACCAATGATATTAGAACATCTTTGTCTAGCTTAAGACTTTCTGCTGGTCAGGCTGCCAGTTAATTGTAGCTGGGATTTCACAGCATGTAGTTGTTTGATGCTTCTGATTGGTCTAACTTTTTATGTTATTGCTTCCTTATTAAGATAAGGCTTTTGAGAAAATAGGTTTTAATTAAAATTGCTCCTGCATTTGAATGTGGCACTTCTCAATAAAAATTGCAATTTTAATATAAAATCCATAGTGTTTTCCTGGCATTTGCCAAACCCAGATTTATCAAGTTGCCAGATAGTAAAGCATGATTCATCACCCCAGTGTACATGTTTAGACTGCACCAGAGCACTTGCACCATTCCAGCCAACTCTTGGCACTGCGCATTGTGGTCTTAGTCTTGTGTGCAGCGGCTTGATAATGGAAACCCTTTACAGGATGCTCCCAATAGCTGTTGGTCTTGGAATTAAAAAATGTCATCATGATTTGGTTTTGGTACAAGCTTGTTTTTGACAGACAGTCAAGTTTATGTCTGCCACATAAAGAGTTGCAGTATTCAGTATAATTAGAGCCGGTTCCACCTTTGTGATCATTGTGGTTGGATCAACACCTTCAGATAAGTGTGTGGTGTTATGTGAACTATGTGTGCACCTCTGGTGGTTATTTATTGTCTCAGGTGAAGAGGTGTCGAATGAGTTAACTGTCTTTTACATCGTAATAACGATTATTGCTTTTCAGTAGTAATTGAGGGGGTGGGTTGGGGTGGGGAGGGGTTAACTTAAGATCAGCAGCTGTACCCTGAAGCGTTCCATATGAGGCGACTGTGTGCATTCACTGGAAATGGAGAGTGCTGATGTCAGCTGTATGTTATATAAGCAAATCAGGCCCAGAAACAACACTTCCATTGTACGTTGTGAGGTGTTGCGGTACTGGTAGTGGGGCCGGGGGGTATGTGAAAAGTTAAGGATCGCAACACTTAAAAGGCATTTACATGATACCTGATATTACGTGATGCCTATCATGACATTTTGATTTGCAGAAATGTGATACAAGTAGTGCTAAATTTTAATATGCTATCAGAACGGTGCATTGATATTTTTAAAACATTATTATTTATACTGTACATTATAACTCGACTAATCTGTTGGTTTAATTTTTCCATTTTAAAGCTCAAAGTACACACCAGAGGGAGCATCTCACTCCCACAGAAAACACTTTTCTCAGCTGCCTGAAATGCCTCGTCTGAATGTCACTTCTTTTCTCTGTTACAAGATGACATCATCTCATAACACAGAGTTTATGGGTCCCCTTTAAGCTGTCCTAGATCTCCATCATCATCAGGATTTGTTTTTCAAACATACTTTGTTGTGAACATAATGTCAAGTTCAGCGTATTGTAGTTTATATAATCCCCCAGGTGTAAGAGTGTACCTGCTTGTGCTGATCTGGGATCTGGGATCTTAAGAGGTTGTCAGAGTTGGTAAAGAGTGCTGGTATTAGTAATCTAAGTGGATAAGACTTATTCACTAGCCAGCCATAATAAGATCACACGGTTAAGGTAGCAGGGTTCATTCAGAGACCCATCGTGTGTCTCAGTAGATCAACAGCACGTGCAAAAGGTATACTTATTAAGGTATATTTCTTTTGACAGTCCTAATATAATCTGTATACACAACAAGTTGTAAGTTTGGGCACCCCTTGTCAACTTGCAGAGTTTTCTAGGAGAGAATAATTTAACATGTCCTCTACAGGGAGCTTTTTTTTCTGACAAAAAATATATAATAGTGTTTACTATATACCACACTGTTCAAGTACTGGCATCTACAACCGTTAACTGAGCACTCGAGCACACGTGTACAAATCGCCATCCAGTTCTCGAAGCCAAATTAATCGCCGTTTTGTTCCAGCCCTCTATGACACTATATGGTGGGTGTTTTTGCTTTAGGAATCAGAGCCGTTGATCCAACAATAACAGTGCACCCTCAGTCTTCTTCTACTCTTCCTCACACCCCCTCCCAACACCCCACATTTCTTTAGAGGACTTGTGTTTTGGAATGCCATGTGGCGTCTCGCTCCCTCTCAGGCATAACCATCCATTTGTGTGCGCACGCGTGGGTGTGTGTGCGTGCGTGTGTGTGTGTGCACTTGTGATAGACTGTATGTCTTTGTGTGTGTGTCTCTCTCTCTCTCTCTCTCTCTCTCTCTCTCTCTCTCTCTCTCTCTCTCTCTCTCTCTCTCTCTCTCTCTCTCTCTCTCTCTCTCTCTCTCTCTCTCTCTCTCTCTCTCTCCCCACACCAGCTCACAAAGGGTTAAAACCTGCCTCACACACACTTACCGGTTTAAACCGGTTCTCAGGAAAGTGCTTTGTGTGGCCCAGTGAATCCTGGGAAGGGTCATGTGTGGCTCGATGATGTCAGAGAGAGAGAGAGAGAGAGAGAACTTGAGTCAGCTTTCCTCTATCAAACGTGCATATCTGCAGTGATCCGCAGGTACAGGGTTAAACTGTGTGGTGGTTATGTGGCTCCTTGTGGAAAACAGCTGGGGATGTGCTTTTGGCCTGCATCTCAACTTTTCTTTTCACCTAAGGGTTAAAACGATAGTGTGCACGTGCGCGTGCTCCTCTCAAAGGGTTAATGTTATGTTTAGCTTTTTTTTTTTTTCTCTCTGCGCTGAAGCTTCCTGTTATGCATCAGTGAGTAGATGAGGTTCCAGAACGTTCTGTATTTCTGACTCCACTACAGGGTCCCTCTCACCCCCTACTGAGGAAAAAACTGACCATGTCTGAATATATGCCCTGTTAACAAGGGGTGGGCCATGCCAAACAACACAGCAGCACATGCCACGATACATATTCGTATCATCATGTTTAGTTTGTCTGAGGTTTGAGCAGACACACTGCACCAGTAGTGTCAGAAAATGCCCTTTAAATCGGAGTATGATTGTTTTACACTTGGATGCGACAGAGGTTGCATAGCCGTATCATTGCTTGAGCTGTGGTTAGAAAGGTCCACACCAAATGAGAATGTATTTCTCTGATGAATCTGTGGGCACATCATCCACTGCGGATAAGGTACCTTGCCTAGAATCCTCATCAGCATCCAATGTGACACTTAGTGGCTCTGTGAGCTCATTAGCTTCTCTGAAGAGGCAGCCTCCATTACTCATCCAACACGAAAACCTTCCCTCTGTCGTTTTCGGATAATCAGACACGTCTTCCTCTGCAACACCACTGCAGTTACCTGAAAAGAAGGCGGCAAGCCTGGGCATTGTTTTGTCTTTCCTGGGGTTAACTGGATATTTGTTCATGGACTCAAATAGCTAAAATTCAGTTGGAATTTTTCACACTGAGCTGTGCTAGGGTCACTCGGACCAAATATGTTCTCCTGGAATTCAAACTGATCTATGGCAAAACCTTAAACAGCTGAACCACTTTAACCACCTTTAACTGTGTGTTCAGTGAAACGTACTGTTGGCCAGTGCTTTAGAAGTGTACAGTATGTGCAGAAAAGCTTACTACAGGGGCTGTTAAGTGGCGTAAATGTCTGAGCGTTGTCATTGTAAGAAGTTTGATCCCTCTCAGTCTTGCCTTACATGCCTTAACTGCCTGTAGCTTTTCAGATCTGCCTGTTTATGGCTGCTTTGTAGGGGTGCCTGTAACGGGAAGGGCATTCTTATTACCGTCCAGCCAGCACAGCTTTCCAGCAGCATTGGTTTGAGATCTTCCGAACAAATCCTGTTCTATCAACCACTCTAATGTTTAGTCATTAATCCTCATCTGACACCTTGTCATGAACCTGAGTACCCTCGTGTTTTGTTGTCAGTCTATACCATTAAAGACCTGTTAGTTTTTGAGTGAAGTTCCACACATCTGCGGCACGTTGTCGACAATCTCCGGCCATCGATTAATTGACTCCAGTTTGTGGGAAGCTGAAATAGAGCAAAACATGTGGAGTGATTTTAGGAGGTTTTCTGACCAAATTCTTACAGGAAGGTTGATGACCATCAATGGCCCCAGGCCATTGTTTCCAATCACACAAGACTTTTACCTAAGACCTAATTCTTTGGATGGTGAAAGACCTATAAAAGGGAAACTGGAAGGCACATTGGCATGTTTCAAATACATGTTTGGAATATGTTGAGATAAAGGGCATAAAAACGACAAAGTATACACCGATTGGCTCAAATAACACACACTTCAGTTCGTTCACACAACAGCACATGCACATTTCTCTGCTATGAAGAGAAGCCTTCCCCACTTTCATTTCATTTTATTATCTTCGCATTACAGATCACTTATTGACATGGTGAATCAGGTGCAGCAGTTAATTTGTTGGTTTGGCACCCAGTGCGGTTGCAAATTGCCCCACAATCTAATTCAAGGTTTTGGGTTGATTTACATTGATCTTCCTCAAACTGATGTGGGAGTATGTGATTCTCAGTAAGGTTTAATGTATGGCTGGAATGCAATGTTAGTCATTTAAAAATCATTCTGCTGAAGCTTTTTGTTGCTGTAGGATTGTAAACTGTTCTTCATCATATCCGGGGTTTCTTATTGATTCCATTGATTCCACCTTTATCCATCCAGCTCCAGCTGATGTTAGCACTTGATTGCTCCGTGATTTATTCATTGCTGTGACACAAGCGGCTAATGCAAATCCAGTGTTTTAAAAGATTTACAGGATGAGCCTAGGCGATCAGAATGTGCTTGATGTGTTCCCATGGACATTAACTCGCATCTAATAAGGTTTATTGGTCCTTTTCTCTTTATCTCCATCCATCATCGTCCATGGTAACACAGTTGATGTGGTGTAGTTTTGCAGTAATGGCTGCTTGTGATGAGGTTGACTTGTGAAAAGGGCAAACAAAGCTCATTTGTCCACCTCTCCATCTTATCTGATCTACCTGTCTTGTATGAACAGGCATGCGTCATTTTAATTCCCACATTGTCTTAGAGCTATTATGTATAAGGACAGCAAACATTTACCAGAAACATGAGGGTCTCGTGCAGGCTTGCGTGAGGAGCTCTCCTCATCTCTCACACACACTGAAGAGGTGATGACGCCACGTTCCCTCTTTGAGGAGCCAATAGCTTTGGCCTTTTCGTGCACTTTGTGCTATAGATGTCTGAGCTGTATCGAGGTAGTCCATTACTCTGCATTATGCCCCGTTTTTGCTCCTGCACGCATCCCACTGGGTCATGGGTTACAATGATGCCATTGTGTTTGTATGGTTTTCTAATTGGCTAGAGTCTAATAGACTTAGTATTGATTTTCCATCTCTCTTTCTTTCCCTCTTCCCCACTTTCCCCTCCCTCCAGGTGTGGCCATGTCTGACGAGGCGGTGCGTCAGACGCGGAGTCAGAAACGGGCGCTGGAGCGGGACTCTCTGCCCGTGGACCTGGACGTGAAGAAGGTGAAACTTGAAGCCGGCGGCGAGAGCCATGACCGTCCGGTCCTGCGCCCGAGGCCCGATGCCTCTGCTCGTGGCTCCAACATCCTGAATGCTGGCGAGGTGAAGGCCACCATTAAAGTGGAGGTGCAGGCCAAAGAGGAGCCTGTGGACATGAGCACCACCAGAAGGTGAGCGGAAGAGGAGCTCAAAATTAAATGCTGCAGTTAGGAGTTGCGATGGATACATATAGCCGTGATTTTCACCCTGCTGTTTTCCACAGTTGTGTCTCACAGTCATATGATTGCGTTCTATCAACAGTATGGATTAGGTCTGTTTTCATCAACTGGGTTTTGGCAAATGCATGTAATTAATAGGCCTGCCAACCTTTACACATTCTGACTTCAAAGCACTCATTTGTCATTCTACGCAAAAACAATTGTTGATGCTTGTAAGTTCAGTTGTTCTTGTGCAGTACTTGAGTCTAACACCAGGAGGCAGCAGCAAGTAGCCTTCCGAAATCGAGTTTGACCACTCGTAGCGCTGGGTTTATATCCGAATATGAAGACGAAATGTCAGACTTGTTACGTCGTTTCTAAAGACTGCAAATGGACTTCAACATCAAAGATTAATCTCTCTTGTTCCTGCTCCTCACTACGTCTGGCTGGTTCCACAACGGAGGAAGGTGCTTGTAGCTCTTTTGCGTTGGTAATCTGGGTGGGTTGGAGGTGGAGAGTGAAAACTGCACAATGAATAACGCAGACATGCCAAGCCTGGGAAAATATGTAACCCTAATAACGTTAGCCAGCTTTTATATCATTTTCAAGCTAGCTTGGAAAAAGTAACTTCATGTCCTATTGTCAGTGTGTCTCAGATTGTTAAATGTAACGTTTTCATAGTTCTGTATTAATAATGACAGTACAGCCAAGTGGTGCAAAAGCAAGTAAAGTGATGCTCACATGTCTGCAGTACATGCAGAACCGGATGTTCTGTTGTTTTCAGTGGAGCCTCAATGGAAAATTCCACATACAGCAGCAGTGAATAAACTAGATGTTGATTTCATTGTTAAATTCCAGTAAACTAACAGGTTAAATAAGACAGGGCGTCCTTTTTGCTTTTTTCCACCTTGAAGCAATGTACACGGATAAAGCCCTTCACTGATAGTTAACCATTTGAGCTGAACAACACTGCCACAGTGCCAACATTCATGCCATTGTTGGCCATGTACCCCTAAAGAACACTTGATGAGGACATGCCTTATACATTTCTTATACTATACATGCTATACATATCATTAGTAGAAGTGTCAGTTGGGGTTTTGGCCAAGCTTATACAGGGCAGGTTTCACTGCTTGCCCACATGACAGTATACAACTGTGCTGCTCTGTGCCTGCAAGTGTGCCATCGCAGTACCTTTGTTGGTTATTTGTCTTAGCTTGTGGGTCACTGTAGCACGTCCGCGGTGATGTTCCCTCTCAGTGAGTGTGTTCAGATAGTGAGAACAGTAGGGGCTCAGCCAGAAAGACAGTCCTACGTTTCTAATCTGGCTAGATTGTAGGACAAAGGTCCGCTGAGTGCAGCGAGGCTGCTGGAGAGTGTGAATATTAATTTCAGCCCTGTATGACTTCACTAATGAGTGACTTCACTAATGAGTGACTTCACTAATGAGTTTACGATCCTAACAGAGAAAAGGGTCTTCTATTAGAATACAGGACTGACAGGAAACTCCTAGTCTGATGATCTGAGAGAAAACCTGTACATTGACCTGTTGACCTTCCATTTTCTCTGATCCTAATTTCTTTCTCTTCTTCCTTAAACTTTTTTACATACTTTCATTTTCTTCTTCTTTTCCTTTACTACTTGCTGTTTATGTGCTCCTTTCTTCCATTTCTTTGTTTCTTCTATACTTCTGTTTTTCACTGTTATTTTATCCTTTGTTCATTTCCATCCTATTTCTTCATCTTTTATTCTTCTTCCTTCCTTCCTTCCTTCCTTCTGTTCTTCCTTCCTGCCTTCCTTCCGCCTTTCAATAGTTTTCTTTTTACTCCTTTTATTTCATTCTTTTTCTTCAATCTTTCTATTTTTACTTTTTCATCCTCAACAGTTCTTCTGTCCTTATTTCCCTTCCTTTTCTTTCTTCCTTCTGTCCTTTTTTGTGTTCTTTTTTCTCTTTTCTAATTTTCTTTCCTTTCATTTTGTTCTTCCCTTAATTGCTTTTTTCTTTTTTTAATGTTTCTTGCTTTGCTATTTTCTTTTCTTCCTTCATTATCTTTCTTTTTTTATTCCTTTCAATATTTATTTCTTCCTTTTTTGTCCTACCCTTTTTCTCTCTTCATTTCCTCTCTTTCTTCCTTGCCTCATTTTTCATTCTATCTTTCGTGCGTTTTTTTGTTCTTCCTCCTTTTCTTCCTTTCTTATTTTATTGCAGTAACTCATTGCTTGCAGATATTATTGTGTGATATATTTTTGGCTTGTGAGCACTGTATTGTCCTCAGGAAATGTACATTTAATGGAATAATGTTTATTTTAGATGTTTATTTTGTTTATGTGAAAGCTCTCACTGTTAGGGGATAGATGTGGAGTTGGGGTTTTTAGACTAATTGGGTTAACAATCATTTCAGAAGCACAGTACCGCTCAGTAGCAGAGCATTATGAATTGGTAACTCAATATTAAGACTCCAAGCCAAGAAATCTAAATTATACCTAATTGAATGGCATTTTTGCCATTGTTATGTAAAGCTTGTCCAACCTCGCTACAGTTTCTGTGAAAGAACGTATTCACAGGCTGTGCTTGAACATTGGGTCCCGCAGTGCCCTGCAGAGGATAAGAGTTTGAGTTTTGGACATGTTATTGCTCAGGACTTGCAGGAGGCCAGCTACCTGGCTCTTTCTTAATGAGTGTCTGACTGATACACATATATATTTCGTAGGCAGAAGCAAGACTGTCTCTGTGTGTGTCTCTGTGTGTGTCTCTGTGTGTGTCTCTGTGTCAAGCTATGAATATCTCCAGGGTGGACACGCTTTGTCCAGAAAGTTGTTTATGTGTGACAACTCTGATGTTGACCATATGCCTCGATCAAAAGCTACAGGCTATGAAGTCTGTCCTTTGCCCTGCTGTTCCTCCAGTCTTACCTCTTGAATGTTCCAAGATTTTTCCATTGTTTTTTTCTGGATTTGGAATGTGCGTATCTGAGTGACACTTGATGAAAATTGTTTCCACTCTTCTTATTTAGCCTAATCCTTTGAATGCCATGGACAGAATACCTCTGTGACAGTGGTTGTTATTTTTAGATTAGTTCTATTCATCCTTTAATTAGCTTGCAATTAGGAACATCTATTCTCCTCTGCTCCAAAAACAAAAAAAAAGCTGACTACAGTCATATGCAAAACTTGCAGAGCCCCTTGTCAAATGGCATGCGTGGTTGAAAGCAAACTTTCTGTGGACCTTATCCATCCTTGTAACAGTAACAAAGAAAAAAACGGTACTGTGGGCGGCAGATGGATAGTCAAATTCCTCTACAAGAGGATAAGAAGGCAGAGCAGATATTGATGTAGTGTTGGCCATTATCTGTTGAGGTGGACCTTCAAGCGTATTGGCACCTGTCGTTGTCTAAGACACAGCTGGAAAAGAAGCTTAAAAAGGGGCCTTTTTGGAAGTCTGTCACAATAGATGGAATATTTTCTGGCTCTTGTCTTTCTTTTAGTGTGTATGTAGCTTGCTGTGCATATAAAAGTTATAAAGCCCAAGCCACAAGCCAGATGGAGAAACTCCCTCCCACAGAAACCAGTTCATTTCAGCTGCCTGAAATGGCTTGTTAGAATTCCAGCCTTTTCAAGGTGATGCTATGAGAGGACAACACTCATTGCCACTCCGAGGGCTCATCTGGAGGCAGGCCTCAAAAAAGATCCAGAGAAAAGTTTGATGTCATATACGTGACCTGTTCTTAATCCACAGAGGTGTTTACGCCTTTGTGCCCTGGACTGTGCGTAGATTCTGTTGTTACCCCAGAAAATTTTAAATAAGAAAACGCTGATGAATGCCAGAATGTTAGAAACTGTGGAAGTGGGTTTCTTGGGAACGATTGGAGAATGAGGCAAATGACTTTGAGGCATCAGGTGTCGTATTTTTTGATGTTTCACGTTATAACCCTCTGTGAAGTAGACTTTAGCCCATTAAAATGTTACTTTTTGTTTTGTTTATGTCTTAATTTTTGTCTGGGGGGGAACAAAGTGCAGTGCTTGTCGTAAGTACAGGCAAAAAACAAAGACCACAATATATATGGCTTCCCCCAGCTTTAAAAATAGATTTTTCAAGAGTTGTTTCATAAAGACAATAGTTATATATATATATGAGACAAAGGCAGGTTTTGCATGGTCAAATGACATTTCTCCAAGATGAAAAGATATAAACTGTTCTTTTGAAATTAGTTCTACTGTGTATATACCTAAAAAACGTTCCATTGTTGCTGCGTGTTATAGAATTCTTTCTGCTGAAGTTTTCAATCGAGTTTCATTAAATGTATACTGCTCAAAAAATAAAAGGAACACGTTTTAATCAGAGTAGCATCAACTCAGTTCAACTTCAGGGATATTGATCTGGTCAGTTAAGTAGTAGGGAGGGCCGTTAATCAGTTTCAGCTGCTTTGGTGTTAATGAAATTAACAACAGGTGCAGTAGAGGAGCAACAATGAGACACCCCCCAATACAGGAATGGTTTAAAAGGGACGAGGTCATTGACATTTTGACCCGCCTCATCTTTTCCAAATGATTTTTCACTAGTTCTGCAGTTGACTTAGGTCAGCGTCACTACTAGTACCATGGTGCGGTACCTGGACCCTACAGAGGTTGCACAGGTAGTCCAACTACTGAAGAATGGCACATCAATATGCGCCATTGCCACAAGGTTTGCTGTATCTCCCAGCACAGTTTTAAGAGTACGGTGGAGATTCCAGGAGACAGGCAGTTACTCTAGGAGAGCTGGACAAGGCTGTCGAAGGTCCTTAACCCCTCAGCAGGACCGGTATCTGCTCCTTTGTGCAAGGAAGAACAGAGCACTACCAGAGCCCTACTGCTGTGAATGTGTCTGACCAAACAATCAGAAACAGGCCTCATGAGGGCGGCCTGAGGGCCTGACGTCCTGTAGTGGGCCCTGTTCTGACTGGCCAGCTCGTTTGGCGTTTGCCACAGAACACCAGAATTGGCAGATCCGCCACAGGCGCCTTGTGCTTTTCACAGATGAGAGCAGGTTTTACCTGAGCACATGTGACAGACGTGACAGGCTCTGGAGACACCGTAGAGAATGTTATGCCACCTGCAACATCATTCAGCATGACTGGTTTGGTGGTGGGTCAGTGATGGTCTGGGGAGGCATATCACTGGAAGGATGCACAGACCTCTACAGGCTAGCAACGGCACCCTGACTGCTATTAGGTATAAGGATGAAATCCTTGGACCCGTTGTCAGACCCGTTGTGCAGTGGGTCCTGGGTTCTTCCTGGTGCACAACAATGCCCGGCCTCATGTGGCGAGAGTATGCAGGCAGTTCTTGGAGAATGAAGGAATTGATACCATTGACCGGCCCACCGGCTCGCCAGACCTAAATCCAATAGAACACCTCTGGGACTTTATGTTTCGGTCCATCCGACGCCAGCAGGTTGCACTTCAGACTGTCCAGGAGCTCAGTGATGCCCTGGTCCAGATCTGGGAGGAGATCCCCCAGGACACCATCCGTCGTCTCATTAGGAGCATGTGGGGATATACAAACTACTGAGTACCGTTTTGAGTTGCTGCAATGGAGTTTGGGTTAACTGGACGAGCCGGCTGCATCATTCTTTCACTTTGATTTTCAGGGTGTCTTTGAATCCACCCCTTCGTAGGGTGATCATTTTCATTTCCATCAAACGATGTGGCATCCTTTCGTTCCTAACACAGTACCCAGTCTATATGAGGAAAGATATTCTGCAGGATTTTTTTCCCCATTGAGATCTGATGTGTTTTCAAAGTGTTCCCTTTATTTTTTTGAGCGGTGTGTATAATAGTATTATTATATTTCAGTATATTTTGTACTGAGTTTATTACGAATCCAGTATTTTCTGTTGTATACTATATGGTATATTTTTTTGGTATTCAATCATTTTGTTCTATGTTCCCCCATTTGGTGAGGGGGTGGGGTTAGGGCAACTTCTTGTGGGCCAAATCAAGCACCCTCATGCTCCAATTTTGGAAATGCGGGTGACACTTTGGTCAGGCCCGTTTTAGAGGCATTTGAACGCTTCGTTATATCTGGCTGTGAACAATTCTTGTTGAGTTTACCTTGAATAGGTTTACACAGCAAACTTAATGATGTTTTAAAATGATGATTTAATTATGTTGACATTTTAGAAGAATCAGTTGAACTTCCCTTTAATCTGGTAAAGAACTATCAGTACAACAGTCCTGATGTTGAAGGGTCATTGGTTGTGGTTTTGGTCCTTTGGTCCACAATGTGACCATTTGAGTGTCTTTGTCTTATCCGCAGTCAGTCGGTCTGGTAATTGTGATCTATTAATGTCTACTCAGTTAATTTTGGCAGAGAGGTAGTTTGACACAGGAAGTGTGTATATGTTTGCTTCTTGGGTGGCATGTTTCTCTCTCTCTCTCTCTCTCTCTCTCTCTCTCTCTCTCTCTCTCTCTCTCTCTCTCTCTGTCTGTCTGTCTGTCTGTCTGTCTGTCTGTCTGTCTGTCTGTCTGTCTGTCTGTCTGTCTGTCTGTCTGTCTGTCTGTCTGTCTGTCTGTCTGTCTGTCTGTCTGTCTGTCTGTCACTCACTCACTCACTCACTCACTCACTCACTCACTCAGAAGTTTGTAAGGCGGCAGCTCCATTTTCTCCGGCACCTGAACCCTACTGCACTTCACAAAATGAAGGCCATGTGTCACAAACCGGTTCCAGCCGGCTGGTTGCCATGGTTTCCACTTTGGAAGGAGCACTGAGGGGAGGGAGGACATGGGGGAGGGTCACATGACGCAGAGGCAAAAACGCTGTGGGTCACGTGACTTGTTTAGTAGAGTGATTAATGTACAGGAAGTGGGTGACTCTAGGACGAGGAGCATCTCTAAGACAAGGAGCAAGAGTGATGCTTTCAGTGCTGCAGGACCAGTCCCTCGCCTTTAGCAACATAGACAAGACTCTTAATACTTCAGTGTGAAAGCAAACTTTCAAAAAAAGTTTAAGTTTGTCCAGGTCCATAAAGTCAAATGAGGCCAATAGTGGCTAGTTCACACCTCAGCTAAGGCACGTTTCTCCTGCTTACAGCAAGACACATCTGCGGTTTACACAGGAAATGTGACCACATTCACTGAGTTGAGACTTGGTCTTTGTCTTAGTTGCCTTTTAAGGTTAGTACGGGAATGAGATGGTTAGCTGGAAGTTGTTTTGCGCCTGCGTGCAGTGTACCCATGTCCTGCATTTGCGTGGACTTCGAATTCCAGGCCTTGGGATACCCACTGTTTCGTCGTTGGTGTCCGATCTTCTGCTGCTTGTCTTTCAAAACCACGGTATGGCTCTTCCAGCCATGTGATTTGAATGGTCATGATAAAGACAGGAGATTTCTTGTTTTAAAGCCCACAATTTCCAGGATGAGTCAGAAAGGCCTTGAGGTCGTTGTGGGACTCAACAGTTTGGAGAGACCACATTGGAGAGTATATTTCCAGAATGATCTTATTGACACAACGTTTAGTACCTTATGGGCAAGAGTACTTTCTTTTCACATAGTTCAGTGGCTCCCAACCCCGTCCTCGGGGTCCCTCAGGCGGTCTATGTTTTTGCTCCTTTCTAACATAAATATCAAAACACACAGGAATGAAGGAAAGTCATGGACGGTTTGCGATTTTACTATTGCACTTTTAGTGATACATATTATAACGTCCCTTGCTCTATAATAGAACAGGATTGGAGACCCTTGATATTAATTTTGACCATTTATCGTTTTTATCTTTTTATACTGTGTTAAACTCACTGGATCTTGTAGTCTGAATAACTGTGAAAACAGTTCACAGGAATAGTTAAAAAAAAATCAAGTATTGCTTTTAATGGGGAAGTATTTATTTTTAACTGTGCAATAATAGACCTTATAGAGCCCAGTGGTCCAGTAGCCCCCGGCTAAGTTGGTCCACCTTGATCCAGTCAAGTTTTGCTTTGTGGTATTAAATATGTACTAGTCTGTTTATACCAAATCGTAATTTATTTTGGCAAACTTCACTTACTGGAACAGCATCTAAGATGCCAGACGGACAAGCTCAGCAGGGAGACATGTTGATACTAACAACTTCGTGTTTGCTGTATCGGTGGTTACAGTTAATGATCTCTGACACAATAGTAAGCAGAAAAGGCAAGTAGCCACTCTGGCATTTTTAGTTGCTAAAATGTGAAATGCTGTAGCTGGAGCACCAAGCAATAGAAGAGGTCTTTCACTGCCTGGGGGTCCCCCAGCCACCCCAATCATCTAATATAGTTATGTTGGTCTCAACATGACAAAAGTGTCCTCTGCATACTAGCGGGGCCTATATACTGTGCAGTGCTATATATGGATTAATAAGAGTGTTTTGCAACTGCAGCAGGCAAGGTTCACTAAACGGGGTTCATGCAGGTCCATATTTGGTCAAAGTCTGACCTGTAGTCGATTAGCCCATGTCTTAATCTCCATATCCACAGCACCATATATTCATCTGTATGTGTACATGTGCCGTCCTATAAAGCGCTCAGTTTTTGTTTTTATTCTTTTAATTAATTCTTTTAATTAATTAGTATTAATATTTCAAAGCATTTAAAACTTTCATCTGCACTTGGTGTGCATGGTGTGATAGAAATGCAAGTCCGAATTGATTTGTAACACATTAAGATTGTTTTCTGTAAATCTATCCTTTAGGGACTTGAGGTCCTTTATGTTTGTAACTTTATATATGTTTTTCTGTTCCCTACTGATGTTCATGTTCTATAAGAGCCATTAGTAGGTCTTTTTGCTCATTTGTCACACATCGCACATGTACACCAAGATAACACTGCAGGGTACTGTATGCAGAATGAGCAGTGAAATATTGGGACACTGATAAGGAGACCACTCAGTCAGTCAGCCAAGCTCTTTATTATCCCTTATGTAATTATTATTAGTTTCTTTTCTATTATTTTGAATAGATTGACCAACTATTCGGTTAGTTTTCTGTGAATAAATCATAAATGCCCATATTGTATTTGCTATTTTCATGCTGTTACACTAATGAGCATAGAAGCAGTTCAGTAAATGAATAGACCTTTAAAGTATAAAGCTACACACTGGAGTGTGGTAATAAGATTGTACTCTTTGAATTGTTACTTAGGGTCACAAGCTTCCGTTAAGTAGTCTCGTAGGATTTGTAGGAAAATTATATTAAAATTGTGTATGTGTCTCCCTCTAGTGGTGCTCACTGCAGGCATTCTTCCATATTTTATATGGCTGAGATTATGATTCAAAATTCTTATATTTAATGTGTTGAAACTTCCTTTCACCTTTTTATTGCCCTTAATAATAATGAAAGTATTTTACACTTGTTAGTAAAGCTTAAGAATATTATACTTTTGGGTGGGGGTGGGTCTGTTAAACTATTGAAAGTCATTGTGTAAAGTCATTGTGTTCTGGTTTTTCTGTTCTCTTATGGTCTCTCTCTTCTGTTGCAGTGATGTTAAGAAAGAGAAGCGGCCTCAGTCGCCAGATGATGTCATCGTTCTGTCTGATAACGAGCCATCCAGTCCACAGATGAACGGCGTGAGCCACTTAAAAGAACTGGACACTGATCTGCTCATGGTCAGTATTCAGCTGCTATCTGACTATCATATGATACACTACTGTGTTCTTCACTAAATCAGCTAAGTTTTCACTGCACTCGTATTTCCACAGTATTTTATGTTACATTTGTAAAGAAATTAGTGCTGTGCAAAAGTCAGAAACCATACTTTCATTTAATGTCACGTCAAAAGCATTTTACGTACAGGTTAGGCATGTTTTGCATCAGCAAATAGAAATGTTTGCCCAGTACTGTCTATAATAGTGTAACTGTAGTTACACTGAGTTTGTACACTTAATTTGTACACTGAGTATTTGAATTACAGTAATTTGTAAATCTGTGTGTTGAAGTTTACTCTAGTCTGGTTATAAATGTGTGTGTGTGTGTGTGTGTGTGTGTATGTGTATGTGTAGAAGAGCAGTCCTGAAGAGAGGGAGCGCATCATTAAACAGCTGAAGGAGGAGCTGAGGCTAGAGGAAGCTAAACTGGTGCTGCTGAAGAAACTCAGACAGAGCCAAATACACAAAGAGACCAGCGTTCCGAAGGTATCACACAGACACTGAACACTTGTCCCCTCACGCCAAGAACATGCACTCTCCTGAAACACAAGCTCTAAAGTAGCTGTGCTATCCGATTCACTGCAGTATCCTTATTGACTTTTGTGAGATGTTGCAGTGACATTGGTTTGACTTCTTTGACATCTGTGCAGCTCAGGGACAAGATCATTTAAGAAAGCCAGAGGTTTTACTGTAGTTGGTCATTACAAAGCTACGTTGTGATTTACAGTCTATATCAGAGGGTTTAAGTCCGCACCTTTAATGGCAAAATGTGGTCACAATGTGTTAATTATTTTGGCACAGCAAGAATATATAGACAGTAACCTTTTATCAAAATTCAAGTCATAAAACATTTCCCCATCCTCTCATGATCACAGATATCAGTTGAAATTTGCCGTTCGCTGCATGTTTCTATGAAAGATAAGTAAGAAATTATTAATACAAAGTCACAGATGGTTTCTAGGGATGTGCAAAGCTTCACAAACAATTCCTGTTCGGTTGGATAAGATACATTGGTGTCTCGATTCAATACAGTAAAAAAGGAGAGGCTCAAAAATGAGCTTTTATTGGTTCCATTATCTGTTTATTGGTATGTTTTTCGTCATTCAACATCATAAAAGTACAGCTTTTTGAGACAAAATCTGTGATATATAGTGCTCTAATCTGATGCTGTAGCCTCAAGCTAACATGATGGTCTTGATATAACAATACGATGCAATACAATAAACTGCACTACAGTTTAATACGTCATATGTTCAACTGTTACTCTCTAAAGTTTTATTTGTCAGTAATGAATGTGATTTTCTGAGTGTAAATGCCAGTGTGCACCTTCATGTTTTCATGAAATGCTTTTGTCTTTTTTTTTTTCGCCCCTTTTCTTCTCAGCCACTGAATTCTGGATCTGTGGCCACACCTCCTCCACTGGTCAGAGGCTCAGTGACCAACAAAGGAGCTCAGCCTGTGAGTATTGCTTGTATTTTTACATTGATGTCTATTTTACTACACGTTTACCACATGGTGATTTACATTTCCCCATTCTATCTCCACCCAGTCTACCAGATGCTTTTACTGGTGACCCTCTTATTTCTGTGATGTGATATATGGCAGATAAAACATTCATTAAAATTCAAAGAAAAATAAAGAGAAATCATTTTAAAAGGCGCCGCATGTTCCCACACATACATATAACTTCACCTGCTAAATTTTAACTGAGGCAAAAGCGCCCAAAAGCCTGTGTTGGATAAGAGAAGAGCACCCTCAGGTGTCTCCCCATCTTTTAATAAAAAGGTGTTTTACACAGGCTGTGCATACAGTCACTGACTCCTTATTACATCTCCTGCTGATGGAGACAGGGTTCAGGAACAAATAAACACAATGTCATTGGTAAAGTTTGGTCAACAACAATGCTGTAAATGTGGATCCTAATGTCGGCAACAGTCATAAGAGGTGATGTTGGCAGTTCAAAATTTAATTCTTCCAATGGAAGGCAAATAAATAATGTTGCAGTTCTGCCATCTGAAGTTGTTTTGTGTTCAAGATATAGCCAGTTACACACATACACAAATTAATTTAATGTGACCTGAATAAATTTCACCAATAAATTGTGCTTAGTGTGTTAAGGCCTGTAGACATGTACTCATACTTCCAAAGGAGAAATATTCTGTGTTAAAGCTTATCTTACAATAATAACTATCACTTCACGTTTTTTAAACAGTCAAGAGTTCAGGGACTATCCAGGTTTCTATCCAGCTGTTGCGTTCAAACAGAAGTCCTTGCTGCTAAGAATCTCTTGTTGCAGATTTGTTTCATTTGCCAAATATAACTACTCAGGAAATGTCTGTTAATCAGCTCGCAGGCACCTTGTGTTTCCTACCTACTATTACAGTTGCATGTTCTCTTTGAGAAGATGCATTTCTTTCACTGGAAGCTTCTGACATGTTTCATTGGCTACTACTGGCCAAAACACCCGATTAGTTGTGTGACCTCCTTTAGTTTGTATTTATTAACAGTTTATATATATATTTTTTTCTTGTTAAGGGTAAAGTTTACTTACCTCATGCATACATACAAACTTTTATGTAAATGTTGGTGATTTCATGACTCCACTTTATTAGTAACTTATTACAATACATGTTAAAATCAGAGGTTGATGACTGTGTTTTGATTGTGCAGGTGGTGTCTAGCCGGAGCTCAGGTACGGTCATACCCCCTCCACTGGTGCGTGGAGGCCAGGTGTCCAAACACGGCTCTCAGAACTCTCAGATCATCATGCCCCCTCTGGTCAGAGGAGCTCAGGTGAGTCAGATAACTGTTCAGTCTTCATCCTTGCATTACTGGTGTCATGTGTTTCTTTGTGCATAATACAGGTGCTGATGTTTTTGTTCTTCCTGATGACTTTAGTTTGGGGTTTAAACGTTTATGAACAAATACATTAAACAAGTCTTTAGGACTGTAAATCATGTTTTGCATTCTGTTGGTGGATGCGTTTCTATATATTTTATTTTTATTTATTTATTTATTTTTGGCTACTCTCCCCCCTCTTTTTCTATAGACGATCTCAGTGACGCCGCAGCAGATAGCAAGTTTGCGGCATCAGCAGCAGCAGTACTCTGGGTCAGGACCACCTCCCCTCTTGCTGGCCCCCAGGGCCTCCGTGCCCACCGTACAGGGCCAGAAGCTAATCCAACCAGGCCTCATCCGGGTGGCTAATGCTAACCTGCTTGTCAACGTCAGTCAGGTCTGTGTCAGATGTTATCTGTGTTGATTAGGCTTGCACAGTGCGAGTCAAGTGCCAGATAGTAATTACACTATATACTGGAATGTAAATGACGGTTTACAGAAATGTGACAGGATGAAAGATAATTCTAAGGCTGTCAAACTATTAAAATGATTAATGGTGATTAATGGCATTACTTTGTGCAGTTAGTCATGATTAATTTGTCTTGTTTGCTTACATTTCACCCAAATTATTTACAATTATAAAGCAGGGCAATTTGTTTTAACAGTATAAGTTATTTTGTTACTTAAGACAAAATAAGCTTAATCTGATTGTACTTTGAGCATTTCAGTAATATTGTTTACATTGTGTGGATGACGGGCTCAAAGGAAAAAAGGAAAATGACTGTAGAGTGAACTGTTTACATTTCTTTAACTATTTATTTATTTATTTATCAGCGCTCTTTAAATTTGGTACATTATTGTTGTCTGTGTGATTGTGTGTGACTGTGTTGGTTATTTCTCATACTAATGTGCCACTTATTATTGTGCATGCGCACATTTCCTGTCATTTATTGATGTGTGTCAGGCTTTTCCCGTAACCCCTAACAGTAAATGGAAGAAATTAATCGGCTGAGTTTTTGAACAGTGGAAGTGCAGCATCACACATCGATCTTTGAATTATTTTTCTTTTCGCCCTCCAGTCCGCAACTGGCAACCTCAAGACCACCTCTGGGACCTCTCAGAGCATAGTCACCAGTGCCAATGAGTCTCCGGCCAGCCGGCAGGCTGCAGCTAAGCTGGCCCTGCGAAAGCAGCTAGAGAAAACCCTGCTGGAGATCCCACCCCCCAAACCCCCTGCTCCAGAACTCAACTTCCTGCCTTCAGCTGCCAACAACGAGTTTATCTACCTGGTGGGGCTGGAGGAGGTGGTGCAGTGTCTTCTGGACACTCTGGGGAGAGGTAAACCAAACTTTAGTCAAACATCTGTTATGAGATCAGTTATTGTATCTTTATTATTTCATTTGAAAGGTGATAATAAAAAACAAAAGTTGACTGTGGATTTGAATTTTAATTGGTTATAATAATAATAATAAAAAAACAAAAAACAAATGCTGCACACTAGAGTGCACTCCAGAGGTCTTCATAGCTTTGATTGTTAATGCTTGCACCTGCCCACCTGGGCAGAAGGCAGAAAACTCTCTGCACAAGCTGCCTGTCAGACACACAGACTCACTCACACACTTGCACGCATTAACTTTCTCTATGTTCTCTCTCTTTCTACGCCTCTACCCTCCTGCAGGTAAAATGGGTGGAGCCTTGCCTACAGCATTACCTCCTACAGAACCCTTCACCTGCTCCCAGTGCAAGACGGACTTTACCTGTCGATGGCGCAAGGAGAAGAGCGGGGCCATCATGTGCGAGCAGTGCATGTCCACCAATCAGAAGAAGGCGCTGAAGGCGGAGCACACCAACCGGCTGAAGGCAGCCTTCGTGAAGGCCCTGCAGCAGGAGCAGGAGATCGAGCAGCGGATCCTGCAGCAGGCCGCCTCGCCTGTCTCTCATTCGCCGTCCTCCTCTTCATCCTCAGCCCACGGAGTGAAGGTCGAGCAGCAGGTGATTGTGTCCCAGATGAAGCAGCACTCCTCTTCCTCGCTTCAGGCACAGCAGCACAGCAGATCCACCCAGTCAATTAGCCGCCACCATTCCAGTATCACACAGGTAAGTCCACCTACACCATGACACTATAACTACTGCTGGAGAAGCATAAGGGATCATTGGAATACCTACAAATATATCTAAGGAGATAAAATATTTTTTATTTCAAAAGGAGTGAATGTTATTAAATATGAATTATTATTGATTTATAACATTCAAAACTCAAAGCAGTTTGGTCCCCAGAGTTTACAGAACACCTTTACTAGACATTGATTTTGAAATTATTTTATCTTCATGTTCATTTGGTGCTATTCTATATGTACACATTTCCTTCAGAGTCCTGCTCAGCTGTCCCGCAGCATTCAGCAGTCTGTGGGGGCCCTGCGCGGGGTCCCACACTCCTTCTCACCCTCCTCTCAGCTCCAGAATGCCGTGGCCGCCGCCGCACTGGTCAGCAGGCCAGGTAAGCATGCTGTGCGTCAGGGGTCAAAGATCAACAGCAGCAGCAGCAGCAGTGGCGGCAGCAGGAACCAAAACCCAGCCAGCTCCTCCAACTGGAGGAAGCAGAACAGCGTGACACCAGGTAGACTCTGAGCCCCCTCATGGGTCCGACCAAAAAAAAAAAAAGCACCCCCTCCCTTCTCTTCAGTTTTCTTGACCTTCTCCCCCACCGTCTCTGTCCCTCCCTCTGCTTCTGACTTACCCCTGCTCATCACAGAGGTGCTTTGTGAGAGTTGGGGTTCACTTCCAAGTGAAAGGAGGTCCAAAGCATAAAGAATGACCCCTTTACTGAAAACCAAACGGATTTGATCCCAACTCTGTCAGTAAAGTAGATCTGTGCTGTCCTAACATAAAAACCTGATCACATTTAGATTAAAGCGCTGGCCGTCCTTATAGGTAAGTATGAGCATAATCCTTTGTCCTATTGGATTCATTTCATACTTCTGGTGTTGGGGGTTTTCAATGTTGGTGTTTCCCTCCGTTGCTTTCATCCTGTCCACGAAAAATTTGACTAATGTTCAGACTCTGCACATGGATAATAAGCAGACTACCTCATATGTACATATGTGTTTATCAGTGTTTTTAGACTGCCGTGTTAAAGCAGTATATTAAAGGGCCCATATCATAGAAAAGTGTGGCGGTGGAGTGGGGTGGGGGGTTGATCAAATGCTCCTGATCCTGCTTCATCAGTCCGTATGCAAGAGGCTTTGTGAGTACGGTCTCAGGAGGATAACTAATCGCCTATACAGACACCTCTCAGATATGCAGGCCATCTGCATGTCCGTAAAGAGTCAGTTTAGGGGTCTTCTCAAATTAGGTAGTTGGTTCAAGAGTTTTTAGTGACAAGATCATCATAAGTTAAATTCTGACCATGGTACCACATGAGCTGTGTAAGTTACTCTAATAGCGTAAATAAAATACAAGAGAAATGCAAAATATGGGCCTTTTAATGAAAACCTTTTTGATATTATTATTATTATTATTATTATTATTTATTTATTTATTTATTTATTTATTTATTTTATTTTATTTTTTTTGGACTTAGTTTTGCCTGCTGCTTTGGTGTATGTGAACTCATTCCTTACTTTCTGCCCGTCTTTCTTTCTCTTTTTCTCTTTCATTGTTTGCAGGTGTGACTATGGCCTATGTGAACCCCAGCCTGTCTGTGCACAAGACTTCATCCTCTGCTGTGGAGCGTCAGAGAGAGTACCTCTTAGACATGATCCCCTCTAGATCCATCTCCCAGACTGCAAACACATGGAAATAAAGCCTGCCACATGTAACCTTCATCTGAGCTTTCAACCCAGTCACAGTCACAATCAGCCCCTGCCCACTTCTAGAACCTCACCTGGGAGTCCGGAGCAGTTCCAAAGCCTCACAGGACGGGTTCTAGAAGATCAACGCCTGGTTCCGGATTTGCTCTGGAAACATAGTGTTTAAGTGAGGAACTCGTTCTAAAGAAATCGACCTAGATGAGAACGTGGCCTCATCTTCATCTTGTATCTACTACAGTGCTTTCTCTCAACAGGCTAAATTTCTGATTGCTTTTCCATGTACTTCATGCATTTGTTTTGTTTCTTTTGTCTTGAAAAACGTGACTGATCATTCAGGAACTGTGTGATTTTTACTGAAGCAAGCTAGAAAAATAATAATAAATCGATAGGAGAAACAAAGGTTAAAGGGCTTCCACTCTTGCTGTCATTGCAAGGCTGTAAATGACAACAGAATCATACTCTGTAGACCCGACCGGACTCTCAAACGGCTCTTACCTTGGGTCACTGTTACTCAACCCAATGAAGCACTGCAAAGTCCATTATGGGTTCTACTGTTTGTTGGACTTTGTTGGAGTGCTGACACAAAGCAAGAGACTTGGTGTCCTCACTCGATGTGAAATGAATCATGGGTCTACTTGGGACTGTATAGCTTCGGTTCTTGGCTGGGGGGGAGGTGGGGGGGGATAATAATAAATAAATAAAATTTTCTTAAAAAAAAAAAAAAAAGATGAAATAAAGACTGAACAAAATCCAGAAAAAAACATTATAAATGATGCGCAAAATGAAAGCTAGCGATGATAAATGAAGAGCCGTTCGAGGCTGACTTTAGAGTTTTTTTTCTTGTTTGTTTTTGTTTTTTCTCCTGAGTATAAGTTAAGTTATATTGCTCCGTCGACTTGAGGCTCGACTGGACTTCTGTTGTTTAATTGTCTTGTTCAAGATTTCGTTCTTCAGAAACTGTTTGGCCCTCTTTGACAACACAGACAGTACTTTATCTTTCCTTTGCTTTTAGTTTGAAGTTAGCCACAGCTAGTTCATGCCATGGCTTGTTTTAGCCCTGTGAGTTGTACAGGTAACATATATAAATCGTAAACTACCCTGATGGAATACCTATAACGAATGTTTTCACTGACAGAATCTCCAGACCCCTAAAGGGGCCGTGAGTGTGTCTTTGTTTTTTATTATTTTGTCCTGAAACATTATTACTCATGTATTACGGTTCACAAAATCAAAAGACAAAAAAAAAATCATTGTAACACTGAAGAATCCTTTACAGAACATTTGTATAATTGGCTTACTAGTGTTTGTGCATTGACTCCTCCTGCAGTTACAGGTTTAGATGAGAAGGATTGTATGATCTTCAGAAACTGCAACTTCATGAACAAAGTTGGAGGGTTTGGGTGACACTTCAGCCAAGCCTTCAAACCTCCAGATGTCAGTTGTAAATGTAGTAAGCACTGCGAAGTTGAGATGATGTAACCTGTTTAAAGAAAGTAATACTCCCTCTACCACTGTACACTGAGATACTGGGCCCTGTTTACTAGTCAGATCTTTCCTTTCACAAGCATTTCCAATTTTGACCTTTGGGCAAAAAATGTCTTTTTATGCGACTGTGCAAAACTACAGCTCCTCCTGATTCATATTTTAAAGTCAGTGCAGTTTCACACCTTCTTGTTTTTAATATTTTTGGCCATGGTAGCATCCCCGGGCTTTGAGGTTTGTTGATTTCGTTCATTTACCAGCACCCTCAGTATTGATGCTATACTACTCAGCCAATAGGAGACGAAGGCCGCCATGCTTTCCTGACCGCTGCTGTTTGATGATGTCGCACCGTTCTGTTTTCCCGGGGGTAACGGGCAGTGCTCGCTGTGTGTGGCGCTGGCTTGCTTGCTGCCTTCGGCCCCGTCGCACTGTACAAAGTGATGTTACTGTTTGTTAGGTTTACTTTTGTTTCCCAGTTCTATAAAGTAATAATAAAGACTTTTAACCCTTTCACTTCGCTTGTCTTCTTTAAGACTGTAACAACATTATTAAAGGTTCAGAAGCAAACTGTTACAGTTTACAGTATACTGTTAGTTTACAGCATACTGTTACCATTTACAGCATACTGTTACTGTTTACAGCGTACTGTTACCGTTTACATCATACTGTTACTGTTTACAGCGTACTGTTTACAGCATACTGTTAGTGTTTACAGCGTACTGTTACAGTTTACATCATACTGTTACCGTTTACATTATACTGTTAGTTTACAGCATACTGTTACCGTTTACATCATACTGTTACCGTTTACAGCGTACTGTTACCTTTTACATCATACTGTTACAGTTTACATCATACTGTTACCGTTTACATTATACTGTTACCGTTTACAGCATACTGTTAGTGTTTACAGCGTACTGTTACAGTTTACAGCATACTGTTACCGTTTACAGCATACTGTTACCGTTTACAGCATATTGTTAGTGTTTACAGCGTACTGTTACCGTTTACAGCATACTGTTACCGTTTACAGCATATTGTTAGCGTTTACAGCATACTGTTAGTGTTTACAGCGTACTGTTACAGTTTACAGCATACTGTTACCGTTTGCAGCATACTGTTACCGTTTACAGTATATTGTTAGCGTTTACAGCATACTGTTAGTGTTTACAGCGTACTGTTACAGTTTACAGCATACTGTTACCGTTTACAGCATATTGTTAGCGTTTACAGCATACTGTTAGTGTTTACAGCGTACTGTTACAGTTTACAGCATACTGTTACCGTTTACAGCATATTGTTAGCATTTACAGCATACTGTTAGTGTTTACAGCGTACTGTTACCGTTTACAGCATACTGTTAGTGTTTACAGCGTACTGTTACGAGTTTACAGCATACTGTTACCGTTTGCAGCATACTGTTAGCGTTTACAGCATACTGTTAGCATTTACAGCATACTGTTACAGTTTACAGCGTACTGTTAGCGTTTACAGTATATTGTTACCATTTACATCATACTGTTACAGTTTACAGCATACTGTTAGCGTTTACAGCATACTGTTAGCATTTACAGCATACTGTTACAGTTTACAGCGTACTGTTAGCGTTTACAGTATATTGTTACCATTTACATCATACTGTTACAGTTTACAGCATACTGTTAGCATTTACAGCATACTGTTACAGTTTACAGCGTACTGTTAGCGTTTACAGTATATTGTTACCATTTACATCATACTGTTACAGTTTACAGCATACTGTTAGCGTTTACAGCATACTGTTACAGTTTACAGCGTACTGTTAGCATTTACAGCATACTGTTACAGTTTACAGCGTACTGTTAGCGTTTACAGTATATTGTTACCATTTACATCATACTGTTACAGTTTACAGCATACTGTTAGCGTTTACAGCATACTGTTACAGTTTACAGCATACTGTTAGCGTTTACAGCATACTGTTACAGTTTACAGTATAGTGTTACCGTTTATAGCATACTGTTAGTTCTACAGTTACAGACTGTAGTCCGTATGCTTATATACTTTGTTACCCTGTTCTTCAACAGTCCGGACCCGTTTGTGGTGGCTCGTTCTCGGCTCCACAGTTGCGCAGTGGGTAGCATTGTCGCCTCATAGCAAGAAGGGCTAGGGTTGGATTTCGAGGAGGGGGTACGGGGTCTTTTCTCATGCTCTAGTCCAGAGGTAGTCTCCTCCACAAAGGGCCAGTGTGTAGGTTTCCAGAGATCTGATTATCAGTATGAACACTGAGACGAGCTGAATAAACTAGTTACTGGCTTGTTTGGAGTGAACACCGGCAGTCACACTAAACATTTGTGGACAAGACTGGACACGCTTTAGTCGCTTCATCAGCGCTCACAAGATTAGTCTCAGCTCAGCAGTGACCCTGAGGTGCATCGGATCCACTCACACCAGCGCATCAGTCCCTGCAGTGCTGAGAATTAACCACCAACCCACATAATACCTGCTCTGTGGGGGTCCTGTGGGGGTCCTGGAATTAAAGAACAACATATAAGGGGGATTAAGGGGTAGGCTATGCAGAGAAACAGATGGACTACAATCTGCAGCCGTAAAGGTCCACAGCGCTCCTATATGGCCAGTGGCGCTGGTGCAATGGACAGTGAGTGTAGATGAAGCACAGAGACGTGGGGGGAGGCGAGGTGTCGCGCTGGGTGGCGCTGTAGAGCAGAGCTGACTAAGATCCTGAGAGCGACTCGGTGGTGGACGGAGGAAGATGGCGGCGTCCAAGGTGAAGCAGGACATGCCTCCTCCGGGAGGTTATGGACCGATCGATTACAAACGGAATCTGCCCAAAAGGGGGTTTTCTGGTCAGTAATCAGAACTTCACACCACGTTTTTGGTTATTAAAGTGGTCGGCGGTCGCAATAGGTCATTGTCCTACGGGGTTAGCCTTTACAGGCTAGTAAGTTAGCATCGACCACAAAGCGGTCAACAACACGTTAACAGGAGGTTTTAAATTAACAGGCTTATAAAATTCATATATCCGGAAGGTTAGTTATGTGTTATTTGACATGGTGGAGATAAATATCATTGTGCCGAGGCGTGAAGTGTTCTCTGTCAGGTAGCAGGCTATCAGGCTAACAGCTAAGGCTAATCTAGCTTTGAGCTTACAGGTGAACATAAACACTTAGTGAGTTTGTTCAGCTTTGGCGGTGTCTCTGTTTATAAGACTGTTTTCTGCTTTGAACAGTTTTAAAAATATTAATTTATTTCCCCTTTTCTTCTCATGTGAAACCCCAGCACTTCAGACCTCCTCTGAGTGTTTACTGTGGCAAGTTTGATTTAGTTTCCCACTGAGGTATCAGTCAGTTATGGATCATTTTTTAATAAAGACCTCTTTAATAAAGACTCTGATTTTGCCTCTGTGCCGCCAGTAGGGATCAAAGGTTATAGCAGGAGACACCACACACAAACTGGGAAACCTGTAATTCAGTGTACTGGTCATTTAGACGAGTGGTTTGAGATGTGACAGTGGATGAGGATGAGGATGATGAAGACACAAAGCCAGTACTGAGGTTTTCTGTGTTTAATGTTTGTGTAACTGCATGAAAACGTTTGTGAACACTTGCTGCTTGGACTTCTGCATGAACAGCTCCTAAAATGTTAAATCATGTGCATCATAATTTGTACATAATAATAATAGTAATAGTATAAAACAAAAGTTTTTTAACACATGCACATTAGTAAATCTGTAAAAATGAAAATAAAGGTTGAAACGATCAAGGTCATCAAAGGGAAAAGTTAAAAAACAATACATAATCCCAAGTCAAGTGGCTTTTGTTGTTGTTTCAGCTCTATACAAGTACGCAGTGAACAAGGGTGCCACATGGAACAAAACGAGAACAAAAAACAATACTGTACAGACAAAAACTATACAGTAGAGGACAGACTGCAGAAAGTGCAGTGTGCAAAACAGTACAGTAAATAAGACTCAGCTCTGAGTAGTGGTAATGGGTGTAAGGTGCATAGATATTTAACCGGTAGGTATTGGTAATACGGTGCATAGATATTTAACAGGTAGGTATTGGTAATAAGGTGCATAGAAATTTAACATGCTGTGACGTATGTGCAGACAGCATATCTCGCACATGAAACACGAAACACAGCAGTGTTTCGTGAGGTAGTAAAGTGTGAAATGTATAAATAAGATAAATATGACAGATTTAAACTGTTTTGGGCCGTAGGGGGGTTTAGTTCAGTCTCTGTTGTTTAAAAGTCTGACTGCTTGTGGGGAAAAAGCTGTTGCAGAACCGTGCATGACAGCACAGATACTCCTGTACCTTCTGCTAGACGGCAGCAGTGAAAAAAAAAATCTGTAGTATACGACAGGTTATATGTTATATAGTACAAATATCATCTACAATTTATACACTAGCCCAGTGTCATAGACGGGAGTACTGTGTCCCTACTCGAACACAGGACATGTTTAGTGTGGGTTTCTTGTCTCAGTTATATGTTTCATTAACCCGGTATCAATTCACCTACGGTCACTCCAGAATACACATTAGATTCTCCTTCCAACAAAATAAACTGCAGGTCAGAAGGGTTGTGTTTTGTAATGCAGATGTCTATTATACTTACCACAGCATTAGTTACTATACTCCCGATTACTGGACAATTAAGTCGACCTTCTACAAGGATATACATTCATAAACGGTTCTGAAATCAATACAGGATCATTTAGACCAGTCTTGGAGACGGTCGGTGCTGGTGGCCTCGTTAGTGTCTTCTCGTATTTGTTTTATTTATTACACAGGTTGATTGAAAGACTGAGTTCTGTAGAAACGTATAAAAGCAAGTGTGGCGATGTACATGCTACTACAGAGCTACAATACCTGTCCAGAACACACCTGGAATGTTGAGGTTAGGGTTTGACCAGTGGATGTCATGCATGCATGGCAACATAAGAAATGAAAATGTAGCAGGAAATTTAATTTTGTTGTTGTTTTTCAGCCAGAATTAGACACCTGGCTTTAGTTAACTCCTCTGTCTAAAGCCTGAGGTTTAATTACAGTAAGTGGCCTCTGTGAGCAGAGGTGCTGCTGTTTTCCTCAAGTGCCTCATCACCTACATACATAATCCCAAATTCAGGAATCGCCTACATACATAATCCCAAATTCAGGATTTGTCTTGGTTAAAGGACCATCATCCATCATTTGAGAAACTGGGTGCAGCTGGACAGTGTACACAGCTGTAACTCTAGAATGGACGTAACTATTACACAGTGTCATCAGGTTGATCTGTTCTTATGTCTTTCACAGGGTACACGATGTTTGGGATCGGTATTGGAATAATGGCGTTTGGCTACTGGAGGCTCTTCAAATGGAACAGGGAGAGGAGGTAGAGCTTAATGCGGCCGTATACGACCTGGGGTTCTGCACATTACACCTCTGTGTAGACTTTGTAGGATACTGTCTCATTTCAAGCTTCCAATGCAGCAGTGAATCTGAATATGACGTAGTTACAGATGACGGTCAGAAACCTCTGGTTATGTGATTCAGCTATAGTGAAAATCAGTTTATACAGACACATGCAGATTAAATATTACTCCAGGATTTTGTCCCACACCTGTGTGTTTGTGTGTGTGTCTCAGGCGGTTGCACATTGAGGAGCTGGAGGCACGGATAGCTATGTTGCCTCTACTGCAGGCTGAACATGACCGAAGGTAGGTCCACCTGTTACACTTGTCTCCCAACCTCCATTTTTCCTCTGTTTCCCCCTCTGTTTCCCCCTCTGTTTCCCCCTCTGTTTCCCCCTCTGTTTCCCCCTCTGTTTCCCCCTCTGTTTCCCCCTCTGTTTCCCCCTCTGTTTCCCCCTCTGTTAGTAGGTTTCCCTTGGTAATTAAGCATGTTTGTACACTCTTGAGATGTGTTGTTTACCCAACCTTGTTTCGTGTAGGACGTTACGGATGCTTCGAGAGAATCTAGAGGAGGAAGCAATCATCATGAAGGACGTTCCTGGCTGGAAGGTAGTGACTATTTTAATTACTTATATTTATTTTTTAAAATCAGTGTCTACTGGCCAGTTGCACAAAATGGTGCAGCTTAACTTTCACTGTAAGCAGTGAAGAATCTGCTGGCGTATGAGCTGGTACTACACCTTCACTGATGTATATTTCATTCAGAGAGCATCATCAGCACTGATGAGTCCAAGAGATAAGAGCTTCGGAATGTAGGAGACGATTTACGTGGATAATTACGGTGAAAGGTTTATTCGAGGACATTTTAGTTGGGTTTTTACTACTCAAAGTAAATGTTAAATGTAGCTAGTGTTAAAGCATCTGATCGGTCACATCTGCTGCGAGAGTCCTATTAAACACCCTGAGGATGAATAGCCCACAGCTCCTTCACTTCTCAGTCAAGGACAAAATACAGTCCTGTCAGCGTTCCTTCACAAAGTCATAAAACATCATTGTGGACAGAAACAACACCACAGATGGGTTCGTACTTTACCAGCTGTGTTACTTTTACACGGTAGCAGCATGCAAACAACAAACAAGGGCCAGGTTTGAATGCTTCTCTCGAGCAGTTTGTCATAGAGTTATGTATGTTTGAAATACTTGGAGTAATCTTTCTAATTCTGTAGTCATGCAATTCAAATATAATGCCCCTAAACCTCTGCTCAGGTTTGATGATGTCACCATGCATCAGCAGGAACCATAATGCTGACCTATAACTTCATATTTTATGCCATTGAGTGACAATTCTCAGCTATCTCAGAGGCTCTCCCTGATTCTACATTCCACTCTGAAATATGTTATTGCAATAAGAATGCTTTATGATTTCTGATTCTCTTCTCTCTGTATTCAGGTGGGTGAGAAGGTTTTCCACACAGATCGCTGGGTCACTCCAATGCCAGAGGAGCTCTTTAACCTTCGTCCTCGTGAGGAGCTTCTACACAAGAAGTTTGGATTCCTGTGGTACGTGTAGGCTCCCTCAAAGGGTGCCAACCATCTGTCGCTACCCTGCTCTGGATAAGGGAACACCCTGTTCAGATTGTAAATGTTTAAAGTATTAAATATGTTTTCTTTGATTCCCAGAACTTGTCTCAGTCTTTGTGCTTGTGAATCTGCTCATCCTACATTTTCATTCTTTCTGTATACTTATGGTGCATTATCATGGTAACTAAAAGGACTTTACTAAAAACTGCACAAAGACCATGTTAGGCTTTCTTTATACTGTTAGAGAATTCAAGTACAAACCCAATTCCAAAAAAGCAGCAGGTAAACAAGTTAAATATGCATCTGTAAGCATACATTTATTTAGTAATTGATATCTGCAACATGAGAATATAAGCTTGACTAAAAAAAAGGAAGAATCCAGAAAAATCCTTTATGTTAAAAGCCCTTTATGTTAATAGATGGACTTTTGTCTGCATAAAACAACAACAAAAAAAAAAAACCCTCTACAAGGCATGTCACCATGCATGTCACCACACAGCCGTTAACACTGGACAAATTTTAGAGCATCAAATACTGCCTTTTAGATGCTATCTTTTTTTCCGGTACACCCATGCTCATTTCAGCACGACACCAAGATCACCAAAATCATTCTGCACATTTTACACCAACATGGCAGTGTAATCAGAGTGCATGTACTACACAGGTCTGCTTGTGTCCCATTGAAAAACCAGTCTCAGGCAGAATGATTAAAAGACATTAAAGGAAAGATGGTGTAATACAGTGGTAAACATGCTCTGGTCATGACCTTTTTGAAGGCATTTACAAAAAAACTATTTTATGTTACAGGCCACGCAGAATTCATGACAATCTGTTTTCTGTGTTATTAGCATTTCAGACGCTGACCGAACCTGCTTAGAATGAGGCTGTAGCTTCAGGAATCATTGTGTAACTACATTATCTGTCATCTAAAGTATTATATATTTCCTTCAGTGGAAATAGTGATGGATTATTGCCTTTAGGGTTGGGCAGTGTAACTACTGTTATCGTGATAAACTGTCCCATCAGAGTATGCTTCTCCATATGTCCATACTGTGGATAGTACCATGACCATGCATGCTTCATCATAAAGAGAACATAACTAGTAGCTCTTTAATTTTAGCGCAGCGCTGTAAGTGGAACACTGAGTAAAATCCTGATATTCAGTTCTTGATTGTATTTTTAATAGGGATTTTAATGAGGATTTTAATAAGGATTCTATGGAGGATTTATTTGTTTGATCAAACCCCAAACCTTAAAAAAACGAAATGTTATTCATACTGGGTATTGTACTGACATGTTTTTGCCATATCGCCCACCCCTAATTCCTTATGATCTATATTTGGACATAGTTTACAGGAGCACTGTTAAACACAGCAGTGCTAGTTTTGGGGTATTAGAAGTTGTCTGTAACAGCAAAGGCTTATGAGCTGTGTGTAGGATGTAATGTAAGACATGGCAACTCTAACCCTAACCCCAACCCTTCCCTATTAAGAAGGTGGCTAATTACTTATGGTCTCGCTAAGTAAATTAAGTTAGTGGTGTGTCACCACTGTTACTATCCATTAAACAGGACATTCATGAGCTGGTCTGTTATATATGCTTCCATGGCCGACAGTAAGACGTTAGTAAGTCTTTTGAGATCATTGTATTTTACTGTTCATTGTTTATTGACCTTTTAAGCGCCCACTTTGCAACAGGCTTTCACTAGCGGCCTTCTGTCCTGGCAGTGCGTAACAAATGTTTTTTCACATATTGTTATCTAAGTTCTCCTGTGGGAATTCTTCTATTGTACTTTTGATTAATAAGGCTTGTCATGAGTTAAACATACACCACTCCTCAAACATACCCAACACATACAACATTTCCTATCATGTCTCTCAGCACTCAGGGCCCACCTCTGGGCCAATGAACAGCCTTCCTCTCTGTTCTCCTCTCCTCTGATTGGTTTATTTATTTATTTTTTTTATCTGTAGCAATCAGTGCCAACAGAAACTCTAAAATTCCTGTGTGGACTGTCGGAGCAGGAGCTGGAGAGAGAGGTAGCATTCATGATTAAGTAAAAAACCCTTAGCAGAAAGCATTTTGGCATTCTCTAAAAATAAGCAGGCAGCAAAAGTAAGAGGCGTCAGAGTGGAGAAAACAGGTCTGCTGGTCACTGGATTGCTGCAGTAGAGCCTCGTCTAGTACTTTACTGAAGAGATGGACCACAGCAGTGCTGATCCAGAGCCACTGAGATATCTCAGGTAAGCTCCATTTACTCCAGGTCTAATACACCATCTCCTGTTATAAAGGTTGGGGTAGTTTGTGTGACTGTATTGATTGACTTTAAACTGCAGCCTTGCTGTACTGTAAATATCTCCCACAATGCTGTGTACGGGATGCAGTTAGTCTGGAACCATCAGTGACTATTTAGAATTTTAGGAGACGAATAAATAAGTATGAAATGATATTAGTTCCATTTAAAGAGTCACTATTTGAAACATTTAACTCACTTCCCATGTCTATATACCTCAATCCGAGTAACACAAAATTCAGGATTGATTAGAATAAAGTCGTAACTAACGTATCAATTCTTCCTAATCAGTTGCCATCTGAGGAGACGAAAGAGCTGCGAAAGAGTCCTGGAAGTGAAAACTAAAGCTGCTGTGCGGAATTTTAGGGCAACATGATTGCAGTAGGCAACACGTCATATAGAGAATCAGAAGTCAGTGACAAAGCTATATAAAGCTCTACAGTGAGGGGAAGAATTCAGACACTTGTCTTTGGTATGTAATGTACTAACAATGCTGGACATCTCTTCAAATATTCATACACATGACGTCTTTTTACACTGTACTCATCAGTGTGAACAAAATGTATATATTCATACCCAAATATATGCATAAAAACTAAACTGCATTCCAAAAAACCAAATACATAACGTTAGTACTGTGTGGCTTACCGGTTGTTTGCATTTACACAGTTGAGAAACCCAAGGTAAGAAGTACTTAGTGTTCAACATTAAGAGCAATTTGCACAAAACGTTTGTTTATATTCATTTTTGCAGAATAAATACGTTAATAGTATTGCCTTCTTGTAGGGACTGCTGCATTGCATTCTATAATGACACAGATATACCTCACAGATCCCTCAAGGTTATAAATCATAGAAGGTAATGGAAATTATATTGTTATGGTATATTAGCTTACATATTGCATACATAAACAGTATTTTGAGCATAGAACCCCATTACAACCCTGTTATGATGGTTCACATGCCTCTACCTATTAAAAACCCAGTATGAGCAAATTCTTCACCTGCCAAAATTTAGCAGGGAAGCAACATTACATATGCCCTACTGGCCAGGCTTTACATTGAATGCATCTCTTGGATTTTAAAGTTGATTTATTGCTTAGAAAGTTATTTAGTCCTTTGTCATGCAGCACTAGCTATCTAAGAACTAACTAACTAAATAAATAAATAAATGTAAAATCTTTTACAAACATTAGTTGTATTGCCCAAAAAAGCGCATTTCCTTTTTTAGTTTTTACGGGTAAATTTTAAGAATTTGAAGACCTCTTTAATACCAGTTTTAATACAATTTAAGAGTATTACCAAAATGATAATAAGCAGGGAACATTCTAGAGCAGCAAACTTGCTGTCCTTGATTTTGCACTTCTCCTTGTATTTGTTCACACAAAGCTGGCAAAACTGGGAAGGTCCCCTAGGTAACGCAGCTGGCTCAGCCTAGATGAAATTTTGGCAAGCATTGTGCATTTGTAGCAACCAGCTCTACAGAGACTACAATTGGTGATTAAATAGGCAACTTTCTTTTGGGTATAACAAACTGCAGATACATAAACTAGACAGATTCATTATCAATTACATTGCTGCATATATCAGGTAAGTCCTCAAATGTGTTCAGTTCAGTGTGCGAGTGTTTAAAGACTTGTCATGTGCGACTCCCAGCTGTATTTTGTCCTTATTCAACCCCCTGCCTCCCTTATGGCACCAGCTGGCTAGAAAGAGTAGGGGGTGATATAGTGGGTCTAAGCAGCATGTGGGAAGCCCAGCATCAGCATGCAAGGGCTGATCTTACAGCACCTTTGGAAATACTACCAACTGAGAAGCATTAGTGCAGGTTTATGAATAAACACTAACACACAGAGTTAGACCTGCACTTATTGTCTACAACATGTATTCACAAGGGCTCCATAGAATGGAGAAGTGTATGTACATCATTACAGGTGAATATGTAGAGCTCGGCACATGGATCTGACATACAGTGAACCTAAAACACCGTCCTTCCTCCAATAAATACAAATCCTGCATCTACAGAAGGGGAGTAAACAGTTTTGACAGTTTTGATTAATTTATATGCAACAAGAACAATTAGGAACCTCTATAAGACGTCTGGAATGTTGCGTTAGTAAACATGGGTACCTGACGCCATACAGAGAGACACTACTTCTGTATATGTAGCGCATTAAATATGGCCCATATCAGTCTACATTTATCATTTGTTGTCCCTGGTAACCTATATCTTCCTTCCTAATAGCATTCCTTCTGCCACTTTATTGTTTTTTAATATAATATAAATCACGGAAAGTGAGGTTACAGCAGTGTGACTTCTTTCCCATTATTGTTAAACCAGCCTTATGAGCCATCTCAAACCATTCTGACCAAATATCCCAAAATCTAAAACGTGTCTGACTGTTAATAATTGCTGAAACATGTAGATTTGTGCCCAGCAGCTGAACAAGACACTGGAGCGAGGACATCTGGTGCTAAACTTTGTACTTGAAGGTTTATGCTCCCCTTTGTGTGCAGCGTCTGCTGCCTAATCAATACCCAGTTTGAGCTCAGGAACTGAGGAGCTCAGTTCCACCGGCACAGTGCCCTGCTCACATTCACCAACAGATCATTTAAGGTCAGCACTAGAGATGCAGGCATCTATCCAGATTAAGTCGCCTGTTATGATGATGATGAGTTAAGTATGGTACATGATGTTTGCCAGTTTAGTGTGTATAGCATGGACAAAGCAGCCACACCACAGTAATCGTTCAGGTTTAAGGTCTAGGACATACTAAAGGTCTGCGCTTTCCAAACTCCCAAAAACTTGTATTTGGCTGGGTTTGAAAGAGTCCATGAATAAATGTTTTGTGTATTTAATCAAAACGAGGACATTAACATGATATAATGTGTTTTGGCTTAGACTTTGGGTCATGTTGCATTACTTAATGCCAAAACCCAAACAGTTTTTAAATAATGATGGGATTCTTATACAGTAAGGAGGAGGCAGTAGCTATGGAGACGGAGTTGCTCAGGGACTATCGGTTTGGGGAGCAACAGCTGACAGAAATTTTGGGACACGCGTGTGCTGTTGCCATCACTAAGGTTAGTCTCTCAACATCATTGGCCGTTTAAATATGCAGCTGGAGATACTGTTTATAAAGTGCATGTTTTCTTAACAGCATATAAATCATAATAATATAAAACTGAATGAAATGAACTGTATAGTTAGGTGTCTTTCTTTCTACTCCTGTGTAAAAACATATTTTGCATTGTTTTTTTTTTCTTCTTTTAAAGACTGTAATATGTACAGATCAGTCACATTATTATGACCAGCCAATATCCAGAGTAACCGTCTATTTTTTTTAAGTATTAATCAAATTACTTACTATTCACCAGAAGTAATGGTAGACTGATGATTTCTAAGATGAACCAATAACGACAGCTCCATATGGATGATATACAGTTTCTAAGTGCTAATAAGAAACTCTCAATGAACCAAAACACCTCAGAGAAGGACTGCTTATCCAGTTTAATGGTGATATTAATCAAGAAAACAAGACCAGCACTTTTACTAAATTAAAGCCCTGCTCAAGCTATACTTGCCTTTCTGGGCTGTTGACCTCCCTCCCTGCAGGCCTTCCCACTGGGTACTCTGGTTAAGAGGCAGCCCACGGTGCTTGTGGTGTGTGGACCGGATCAAAATGGCTGTATCGGCCTGGCCTGCGCGAGGCATTTGAGAGTGTTTGTAAGTATTGTTTGGGCTGAAAGATTAATCATTTTATATTTAAATTGCAATTTAAGATATCAAAATTTCAAGAGCTGCATTTTTTTACAGTTAAACTCTACATTACCAACAACGTTGTCTTACTTTCTAGTAACAATAAGCTTGTGAACTGCCTTACTTAGACTAATAAGAGGCAACCAAACCTCCACCTGCTGTGTCATCACAACTTACTGGCAGTTTAGCACACTACATTAAGGAGTAAACATTCTGATCTTCATGGCCATAATCACAGGCATGCCATTTAAAGCAGTCTCAATAAAAGAAAATCACAACTGGATATTTTAAGAGCTAGTCACTCAACCTGACTCCAACAATCTTATCACTTAAGATAGAAGTAGAATGTTAAACGATAAGGTTGTAGTTAACAAGAGTAAAACAATGTGAGTGGTGTGTAACTGCACAGATTATAAAATCCTACTGTAATGGTAACCCACTACCACTAGGGTGGAGTAAACCACTACCTATTTACAATACAAGTACATAATTTTAAGATGGAGTTAAGATTAAAAAATAAAAAGCTAAAACTAGCATTAAATTATGTTAATGCTATACGTCATGTCATCTATATTACGGCAGCATTGCACTCCTGAGCCTCAACAGTGTGATACACCTAATAATTCCTAACCATCAATGTTCTGGCATTGCAATAACCGGCATGCAATATGCAAATACATTACACATTCATTAGGAATGTATCTGATTACTGATCACTGATGCAGATGCTAATAGTGTGTGAAGCTTATAGTTCACCAGTTAGCATCATGTAAACCCCATACCTAAATCATAAGAAACTGGCTCAAGCAGGACCCAGTTGTTAAGCAAGCTCAAATAGATTTTCTCATGTGAGTTTTGGCACTGTATGATGTACGCCATCGTTTTAATGCGCAACTTCATATGTACTTTAGTTCATGTTAGTAGATAACAGTATGTCACCGTCTGAGAAACTAAATTAACATTTTTATTAGTAAATTCCTCCTGAAATCTTAGTTTATCAGAAATCATAACACAGTGACCTGACTGATCAGAAGCACCAGTAAAATAATACGCAGAACTAAGCCATTAAAGACTGCACTCTATCACGAGCAGCAGCTGTTTTCTACACTCATGATTATGTCAACACCACAGCAGCTGAGGTTTAATAACGGAGTCTCCTCTCAGCCCTTCCTCCTGTGTCTTGGCAGGAATACATGCCGACTGTGTTTTACCCAAAGCGCTCTGCACACAGCCTTCATCAGGACCTCACTGTGCAGTGTGAGCGAATGGACATTCCATTCCTGTCCTACCTGCCCACAGAGGTGAGAGGTGCTCCAAAGCCCCTTTCTTCTTGATCTTTGATCTTATTAGAATGTTCTCAGCTGTCCTCTTCTGCAACCATTTCAGAAAATCACTATTATGGCTTATAATTACATATTACTGTGAACCTGAAATCAAAATTAACTTTTTTATGATTATTATCTCATGTCCCCGTTAAGGACAATTCACCATACAAATTTCAAAATTCTTGTAATCCCATAATCTTTAAGAGTACACTTAGATCTATTTAGAGTCTACTTATAAATGCAAGCACCACTGAATTTACTGAATAACTCTTGCCATCTTTTCTGCCTGTAAAACACAGAATTCTGTCTACAATTTCACACACATTAGCAGAAAAAAAAAACATTTACTTTAAGGGAAACATGACGCTGGTTGATATCCGTTCTCTCTAAAAAACAAAACAGATGTTTCTATGGCAGAAAAAAGTCCATTTTGATTGCAGGTTGACTTTAAACCTAGGCTTAGTTACCTAGACACTGAGCTAGCAGGTCTTTTATTTTCAGGTGCAGCTGATAAATGATGCATACAACCTGATTGTCGATGCAGTGCTGGGTCCAGAGACAGAGCTGGGAGCACTTCAGGAGCCCTTTATCAGCATCCTACTTACTCTCCGAGGGGTCAAAATCCCCATTGCCAGCCTTGACATTCCCTCAGGTCAGACAACAGTAAGATATAAACCATGCTGACAACTATGTTCTGTGCCTTTAAATGTTATGACTATTCAGTGCAAAAATAAGAGTCTGCTGCAGTACTATATCCTAAGAGATTATCTCAAGATCATCCTAGAGGTTTGGAGCTCTGGCCCCACCCTGCATTACTGACAACATTGTATGGGTCAGATGTTCTATGTGCAGTATTTAATCATTAGAAGCACATTCAGCATGCTAGCTTGTGTATTTTTTACAAAGAATATGCTGTAATTCACTGGGTATTACTTGGACAACAGGTGGTTCCCAATTAAACAAGAGAAGCTGTTGGTGGTCTCAGAATAGAATAGAATGCTGATAGCTGAAAGCAACCAACTTCTAAAACAAGGATAAAGACATATCTGAAAAACTGAAAGCAAGTCTTCCAAAAAGAATAGATGCTGTACAAAATGTAGGTACAAACTATATACGTACTTAATACTATATAGTTGGATATTTACTTGATTTTCTGTTTATAGTGTATTATTTTATGCACAAAAGGGAAAAAAGCATATATTACACATTATAAATACAACACAGTGTTTTTATTATAAATGTTGTTTATTTGTTAAAAATCTCTTCTTTGATTCTGACCAGAAATCCCTGACTGACCTTTTCTTTTTAAGGCTGGGACCCTGATGAAACCAGTACAGATGGTCTTAGCCCTGCTGTCCTCATCTCACTTATGGCACCAAAGAAGTGTGCCCTCAGTTTCACTGGAACACATTTCCTTGCTGGACGTTTTCTGCCCTATGACATTCAGAAGAAGTATGACCTAAATCTACCCAAGTTCTCCAGTACAGACTGTTTTGCTGAGCTTCAATAATTAGTCTTATTCTTTATAAGATGAGATTTCCTTCATAGATTGATAAGTATCCAGATGAGCAATGAAAGCAAGTAGTTTGATATGTTGAATAGGTTTTATTGAGAAAATTATGTACTGTAAACAAGTACTGTACTGTAAACTGTCCATCTGCTCCCCTTCAAACAGTCTAAAAATTAAAACAGTTACATTAAAAACTGATTAATTGTTTTGCCTCAAGCATTTCACCCTCACAGCAGACACACTCAGCTAACAGCTATGAGTGGTGAGGTTCATTTCCTCTCCTGCTCAATTCTTTAGGTAACCGGTACCATGGTATCTTGTCTTTTAGCAGTCTGCTGTTTCTGTAGTGACCCATATTTCTTCCATATGCCCCACCTGGCAACAGAGAAGAGAATTTCTATTTTTAAACATGAGGTCGCAAGGTAGCAACGGTCATTCAGTTAACTGGTGTTGTATCTGGTCACGCAATTAACAATTAAAAGAACAAAGACTGTAGATAAAAGCTGATGAGAATTTGTATGCCTTTTTTTTCTCTAATAATTAGTCCTTACAATGCCAGTCAAACAGGGAGCTGATTCACACAACTGTACATATACAAAGAAAAGTTTGCTATACATGCTATACATAATTCAACCTATATTAACATATAAAGAAGTCACCTTAATACAAACCTTAACTGCAGGCTTTTAAGTTAACCACTGCTGCCACACTGGGCATCCCCAATTCAATGACGAAGACCACCTTTCCTTAATGCCATTTTTCATCCTAGACAAAAAACAAGCAAGGTATCATTAAGCAAAAATATCAAATTAATGCCAAATACTGAAAAGAATTATACTTTGTTAGGTGAATACAGATACATCTAAGTGCCTCTGACTAAATGAGTTAGAACTATCTGACATGAAACAAGGAAATCAACTGATACAGTTCAGTAATTTACAAGGCCACAAAAGGTGATGAGTAATAGCGGGGCAAACCACATCAACGCCCCAGGTGGGTCAGAGCAGCAAAAATGTTTTGCAGAATTTCAAGAATGGTTCAGAATGCATGGACAAGGCATGAGAATAAAATTAGACTGGAGTCAGGTCAGATTTCATTCTCAGCATCTGACACCCCTTGAGTGAATTAAGCCAAAAAAAATGCAGAGAGATTTCGGGCAAGGGAACAGGCGACAAAAAGGAGCTCAGGACACCATGCAGATGTATATTGAGAAGTCTTAAAAATAAATAATAAAAAAAAGGAACATGTCTGACTTCAGTGGTGTGGCAGGAAGGTAACTTTAAAAACACTAAAGTATTCTTTAGAGCACAGTTACATATGAACTAAAACAAAAGGTTTTGAAGGTTGTGAACAGGAGAGCAAAGGAAGGTTACCTCAGGTACACAGGCCTACTGTTTCTCCATACATCAACTAGCCCAAGAGTGTAGCAGCTTTCTCCTGTTCCCATGACAGGAGCAATCACTTCCGTAGGTGCAACACTTCATTCTCCAAGGACGCAAGTGAGGAACTTTGCTCCACTCTTTACAAAAGCAGAGCTCTTGGATGCAATGAAGCATTTTCTTTTTATACCAGAGCCAAAAGTCAGAACTGTTAACCACCAAACTTTCAATTAGCAGCAAAGCACGTTATCCCATCAGTTTAGATGAACCATTAACAGGTTATGTTAAAATGCACCATTTTCAGTTTTACTGAGGATATGCTTTACCATAAAATCTAATCTAAATTTATAGATTTATGTAGATGGCCTAATCCCTACAGCCTTGCTATAGATGCCTTAGAGTCTAGTTAAGTCTGATCTCGTTAGGCCTATTAAGAGTTTATGCACTTGGATCAATTACTTAAGTACATCCAGTTGTTGCACTCTGAATAGGTCAGGTCAGAGATTATTGATTTAAAAATCAGTGACAGCTAGTTCAAATGTTAAAAGCCAATCATAACACTTAATTCCAAACCTTAAGTCTCAACAATTATGCACTTTAATTTGAATCTGGATCCTGCTGTTAACAGCAACATCTGAATATGAACACTGATATCACTGAACTATCCCTTTATGTCAAAGATGGAACAAGATAGATTTAAATTCAGTTTATACCCCACCCCAGCATTAAAGGTTCAAAGTTTGTTAAAAGCACAAGCAAAAATCAGAGCATTTTCAAGAAATTTCTCATTTAATAGGCTCCATGAAGCCAAAAATAAACAAACAAAAGGAATAGTGAGTCAATGTTGATACAAACAGAGCACATTCTCCCCAGTTTTGAAGGAGTTCTAGTAACAGGGTTTCAAAAAGTTAATTCTTCCACATAGATCACTATATTTAAGAGTTTCGGTCCATCATTACAGCACAAGGTTAAAAATGCAAAAACGTTGAGCAGAGCAGAGATACCTCTGGGAGAGAGTGAGGCTGAACGTGGCAAGCTGCAAGCTGCACTTCAACAGCACCAGTGCTGGCCACCTCACTCCAGCAGTGTTCACCAGTCTGAAAGGAATTCACTTTTTGGATATTTGACATGGACAAAGGCTTCCACCTACTGACTATAAAAATCATGTTTGTCAACTCTTTAAATCTATTTTAACTGATTCTACCATTAAGCAAACCACAGTTGCTAAAATGCCCTTGGTGAGGTAGAATGTTAAAGTGTAGAGAAACCCTATATAATGGAATAAAGCTCAAGACATGCCTTAGGCTTTGAGATAAAAAAAAAAAGCATTAAAATTAAAGATGGGGCTGGACCAATATGTTAGCAATACTGTGGTAAGTGGCCAGAAGTGACCAGTGATTTGGTTTCACATGAGGCTCAGGGAAGTACAAAAAAAAAAAAAAAAAAAAAAAAATAAGCCTGTGTTCCCCCATTCCCAGCACCAGTCCTGAAGACCCCATACCCTGCACATTTAAGAGTTTTCCATAATCATTGATCGATCTGGTCCAACACATGTTCCCTGGAGGGGTCGAGTAAAGAAAAACTAAAACGTGCAGGGCAAGCAGGGCTCCAGAACCAGGGCTGTAAGCACTGGTTTAAATAAACGTAACAGCAGCCAGGACACTCCCCGCATTAGTCAGAACATTTCACAGCCAATACGAAGAGCCCCCCACCCACCCAAAACATCCTGAACACAAAGAAACTACTATGTTGAAACAAAAACAGATCCTTGAGGAGTGCATCTTTAGATAACGCACAGCCAGTGAAGTGACGGGTCTTGGGTTTTACTCGTGTGCAGCTGAGGAAGAAGCAGGCACACATGAGAAGACACTGAAGCATCTGAACACATTTTAGTTTGATACACAAATTCCCCCTCATAGCTATCAGTTTGAACAAATGTTAACACCACAAAGCAGGTGGTCCTACAATCATTAGGCTTGAGGGAAGTCAAATATGGTCGTTATTGGCTGTGTCTTTTAGGCTAGAGGGAGCACAAGTGAATGAACACAAAGCCTCATTCAGAAGTGGGCACAACTCCCCAGTCACAAGGTAGGCAAAGCAAGGTGGGAAAGATACAACCCCCTTTTAGACTTTCACCTCAAGCATTCCCTAAAGTATGAGAAAGGTGCAGCAAAGTTTGACTACTAAAAGAACAAAAACCAAAAAAGTACTTTAAGAAACATTAGATCACATGAAGGTCTATAGCTCCCCTCAGGGAAAGTGAGCCAAGACAGGATATCAAGGACATGCAGAAGTTAATACGTACCACCATATCGGTCATAGCCATCTCTGTAGGAGCCCCCACGATCTCCATAGCCTGAACCCCTAAACAAACAGAAAACCAAGTCACCGTTTAAGAAGGTTGAGCCCTGTCCATGTCAAGATCTGTCCATGGGGTAAAATCAAAATTCTCCTCAGGGCATGACGATGTTTACCTGTCTCTGTTGTAGTCTCCACCACCAGAGGAGTAGCCACCTCCACTCTTGTAGCCACCACCTCCACCATAGCTCCGGTCACCACCATAACCACGATCACCGCCACCATAACTCCTGTCTCCTCCATAACTTCTGTCACCACCTCCATAACCTCCCCCACCTGATAAGAAGAAACACATATTACCACAAGCACACTATTCTCAATGTGTGTGATGCTGCTATATTACCATTAGCAGTTTGTTACAAAGGGAGGCCATTTAAAGCAATGAACCACACCTCTGGGTCCACCTCTACCTCTTCCTCCTCTGAAGAAACCGCCACCTCCTCTTCCTCCGCCACCTCTGTATCCACCACCGCTGGAGCGTCCACCGCCTCCCTTTCCTGCTTCATCAACACGAATCGCCCTGCCGTCCACAGACTACGGGAGAGAGGGAAAAAAAAATTTTTTTAAATGTGGATAGTTTCTAGGCCATACTTAGCTCTGAACTACAACCACAAAGCCAATCTTGCTACCAAATAAACTAAAAATGTTTTTTGAAAAAGTTCAGAATATTTAAAATAAACTAAAAAAAAGGTTTCAGTATTTCTACAGCTAGGTTAAGATTTAAGATTGTTCTATTCATCCTCAGAAAGATCAAGGTAAAAAAAACCATGGTCATACTTTTCCATTCATTCCTTCCAGAGCATCTTTAGCATCGTCCGGGTTCTCAAAGGTGACGAAGCCAAAACCCCTCGACCTGTTCGTCTCCCGGTTTCTGGCAACATGGACTGCAAAAAGAGCAAATTCAGTATAAAGAGTTAAAGGCTCATCAGTATTTGTACAGTTTTATTTAAAAGTACAGATACCCAATACCCGCAATTTAATTACATTTAATTTACAGGGCCAAATTTAGATTTATTTTAAATACAGAAAAAAAAATCAGATGCGGACATTAAAGGGTTACTGTACTTAACCAACAGGACTGTCGGCACCGCGCCTCTACAAAATGGTGGAAGACCGAGCTCACCGTTTGTGATCACGCCATACTTGGAGAAGGCTTCTTCCAGCGACTGCTCTGTTGTGTCGAAGCTGAGGCCTCCAATAAAAAGCTTGCCTTCGTCCGACATGTCGTTTCTGAGGAAAAAAAACAAAAAACACTTTAAATTTTTATACAAGTAAAAAAATAAGCCTATAACGAGGTTTGTAGAAGCACATTTCCGCCCAGCAGAGGAGAAAGCGCTGGCTTCTTGCACCACGTTTTCGTTGCATTGTGCTAAATCTAAGCGCCTTTTTGAAACTGCTCTCCCTTTTAGGACGGAAAGAAAAATAAATCGACATACTAAGACTTGCTCGCTCGATAATTTATATATCGTTATATAGACAGCTACCACCAGTCCGTATTTGTACCCAAAAAATAAAAAAACCTGTCGACAAAGAAAAACGCATTAAGCTAATGGCTAGCTAACTGGGCCATTGTGTTTCCCACGCGCGTCGAGCTAAGCTAACCATACGGCTCAAAAGTAGGTCAAACAAATAAACCCACAAACTCGGAACAAAATACGTCTAATATGTATTGGGTGGCATCTTCTTCCATAACTGCAATTAAGTACGTGTATCTTAGGCGGTAGGCTAGCTCGTACGACATCGTGGCCTAACAATGGAGCCTGCTTGCTAGCGAGCATTCGGCTAACTACGCCATTTTACCCCGCCTGAACGTGACCTACTTACACAAACGGAGACAAACACAAACATCTGCAGTGCAGGTTTAAACCTGCTTTCTGCACAAACACTCGCTTAATTTACACCCAATTTAACACAAAAAACAAATACCATACAGCGCCTAAGAAAGAGTGAGGAAGAAACGATACCTTTCTAGCTGCAGCAAGTACAAAACTGTGAGATGTCCGTCGGGGAAGTGGAGGAGGAGAGCGCGGCTGTGGGCTTTTAACTACGACCCGGAGGGGCGGGGCCAAGTCTCGCCTAATTTAAATATTCAGTGAGCTCAGATCTGGGGAAGGAGGAACAAATAAACAGACGCTTTTAATTTAATCCCTTCATCAGCAAAAGCAGGGACTCATAACCATTAGATTCGATACCATGCAATACTAAGACTAATATCCGATCCCAGTACTTCACAGGACGTGGTTTTCTACAATGACTCAACAAAAGTATATCACAAAGCCTGTTATACATTTTATTAAATTGATTAAGTTTAAACAAACAAATCTCTCTTTGCTTCTTTTTAAACGACAAAATTCAACTCAGTGTTCAATGATTTTCAGATTATAGGTTTACTTAAATTAGTACTTTAACATGTGAACTGAGAATTCAGTACCCAAATGTGTGTTCATTAGGCTGATATCTGATAGGTACAGTTAAATGTTCATTATATATCTAATGAAAATGAAACCATATTAAAGGTAGGACAGGTAAAGTAAAGGACAGAATAAGTATACACTGGACGATATTCTCCTGGGTGTTTCCAAGAAGTCTCACTGTGTAGGCCTCAGTATTAACAAGAGCCGTGTTACCTCTAATCAGACCTTTGCTCATGAGTCTTTTGACCCTTAGTTCAGAAAAGTCCACTAATTCTAAAGTCTCCCTTTTCTACATTATGTTTAAAGTGCCTTATTCACCAGCATTTAGGAGCAGAAGAAGCGGAAGGAAAAGTAATTCCTATACTACACCTTTATTTACAGCAGCATTTATTTATTTTTTCATTGAGAGATAGATGGCACATCCATTCTACTAAGTTAATAAACAGTGTTGATGTTTTTCACCAGAATCGGTTCTCATAAGTAAACGGCAGGACTGGAAGTATCGATAGTTAGGCATTCATCCACCCATTACCCTAAATAGCAGTATTACTGCAGCATTATTGTTTAGGCCTGCAGTTTCTGTCATTCTTTAACCTACTGCACTGTACAACAAACCCTGAACACTCAACATGTATTGCCTCTACACTCAGAACGCAGATGTGTTTCTTCCACCAGTTTTTCACAATTTCTCTGCGTAATTTAATTGTTGGGATGCCTACTAAGTGATTCACAGTATTTTGATGTGAAATTTTTAATTGTATTAAACATACAAACTCTGATTACTATACAATGGGGGTGATGGGAACCAGGGGTCACAATGTCTCCAACACTAATATAGCACTTTTACTATCCTAAACCAGCAGTGCTACTACTTGTGTCTTCTGAGGTTTGGTATGCAATACTGATAGTAGTAAAATTGTTTTAGGCCAAAACCAAAAATACTTTATCTATCACAAAACAGTATCTGAGCTATCAGGCAGTTTTTCTTGTTTTTAAGCAGCTTATGGCATAGCTTTGTGTACATAACAGTAGAAATTTAACTCTATTTTCTGTTTGTTATTTTCTGTTTATTAGTATTTGCTGTATAAGACATGAATATGTGCCTTGTTTGTTATTAATTAATTGTTACACTTCATCCGTAAAACATTGCCTTCTGTGATCTAGTTTTAAGAGCAATTCATGCTTAACACCTTCTGGTTAGGGTTAGGGTTCCCATCACTGCCACTGTGAACAATCCTCACTAAATAAGAACAGAGTATTTCACCCCAAATACTCTAAATGACTTTGTTTAACTCTTAATGACTTAATTATGCAGTAGGTTTGCCTAAGTTGGTGGAATTTACTCCCAGATCAAAAACAGTAAGACTAGTATATTAAACTGAAAACAGTATTTTGTACGGCCATTTTTAATCTGCATTGCATTAAAAATAATACAGTAGCACATTATTTGATGTCTCAACCTTTCCTCTCTGCTGCTCATGTTCCAAATCTCGATTACAATCATCTGTCGACATCACCTGTTTCAAACCACCGCATTATTTAATGATTGTACTTCATTACTAGCCCCATTTGGCCCATCCCCACTTTTTTGGAATGTGTTGCAGGGTTGAATTGCAGGAATGGATGTATACTTATAAAATTAAAAGGATGTTGACTGGATAAAACACTACATATCTCATGTTCATACTGTAAAATTGTACTGTAGAACCCAACTTTTATCAGATTTGACGCTGTCAATGATTACCCTTCCGTTTTGATTATCTAGTACTTGCTTCTTTCGGTTTGCACTGGTGCTGCAAGATAAAGTAATCTAAGACTTTTATTTTGTTTAGCTACATGGGCTTTTTTGGCTGCAGTACAAAACTAAAGGAGCAAACTTTGCACACAAAACATTTATTGGCTAAACTTTATTTGGACAAAGGAAGAAAATGTGGCAACTCTTTTGGAAAGTGATTCCTTTAATTGGAGGACTAGGAATCTAAACAGGAGATAAAATAAGTCTCTGTTTAACCAGGATTATAGGCAGACTTAAAGGGGAATCACACAACAGTAGAGAGGCGTTTTATCATGCAGTGCTTATTTGCTTAATGTCCTTCACAGGTACCTGATGACTGCAGCCGTTAGGTTTTTCTTTGTCATGTTCATTCATGCAACCAAAGTCCTGATCCACCCCCTCCACTCTTGACACCTGTAGGGTGTGAACCTCACATTGCTCCTCCATCTGTGATTGGTGGTCTTTGTGTGAACGACTGAGCAGTTGACCTAAACAATACTTAGCAGAAAAGAATAGCTAGTTAAAGTGTTCTTCAGGAATACCCCAGTCTATGTCCATTAAAGGGGCCTTTGTCTTAATGTATTGAATTGTCATCACTACCCAGACCTAGCCTAACAATAGTCTGGCTCCAGAAGGTTTTTTGCATGCAAATCTGACTTAGCCACAGGTAACTGATCTCCTCTTTTTACAGAGCAACTTTAAAGAGATCTTGAACATTTAAATTTTATTTGTGTGCCTTCCAGGGCACAGACTGACCCATATGTATATGTGTATATACATTTACACACAAAATGTCTTTTGATTTTGTACAAATATAAACAAAGGTATGTATTTCTAAGCATAGGAAAATTCACAAGGGCAAAAATATATACAATAACACACCAGAGAGAAATCTCAGATTGCTGCAAAACTCAGCATGCACTTATGTCCCCCACCCAGCCCCCACTTTGGTATTTTATTCTAAATTACATTTATATTCAATTCAATTCAGATTGTCATCATACTAATATATATAGAGTGTAGTGCAAAGACAAATAGATAAAGACAATGTGTGTAAACAGTACGGTAGGATATGGATATGTGCAAAGTATAGAGCAGTATCAGTAAGTGTGGTTGTAAACAGTATAGATATATAAAGTGTACAGTGCATGTAGTAGAGCAGCTTAATGTTCAGGTAACAGCCAGGTTGCTTAGTACAGATGTTCAGAATAAATATAAATATGGAATAAATGGATAAATATGGAATAGTGAATAAATATAGATAGTAAATATACAGCTGAGATGTTCAAGTATACAGGTTAAGTTAAAGTGCAGTGCAAACAGTCTTGTGAGATAGAGGAGCACAGTGTACTGGTGTGATCTGGGCTAGTAACAAGTCTTTAGTGTTGTTTTTAGAGAAATCAAGTAAATTATCTCGCTGGAAATTAGTTTTTATGAAAGAAACAAATTAAACACCCCACTTTTTATGCCCCACATGTTCAGTTCTACACATACACTTTAATAGTGCATTAATATGTGCAGAAGTGTGTTCCCTGTAAGAGGTGTGTTAAAGTTTTCTATTAGAAAATCAACTAAACGTGTAATTTGACCCAAACTTTAGCATATGACTGTAGCACCACATTTAATTAGTCATTTCCGCTGATCAGTTCAGTACTGAATGAATCTTTGTTTATTTTGTCATTATTATTATTATTATTATTATTATTATTATTGCTGTTGAGGAGGCATCATTTGTGTTTTTAAAAGACTATTAAAAGATTGTTTAAATTAATTTTCATCTCTTCTTCTAGTACTATTCTCTTTCGAGAGTCTGCATATGTAAGATATTGGGAATCTCTTGCTTCTCTTGGAATGGCTAGCTTGTTTGGCGACCTTTAACCTCCTGTCTAAAGGGAGGTGGGCAGACTAAAGCCAGACCTGTACTGCCTACATCTCTCAACAAGAGTGGACAGTTGTTAAGCACAACCACAGCAAGCCTCTAAATGAGCTGTAACAGAATAGAAACCAATCTTAATACTTTCTTAAAGGGTGATTCCACTTTAGAGAACCTAGAGTCTGAATAGTCCCCAGTGGTGGTAATGGGAACCAGACGTCTGAAGTGTGCTCTTAAAAGCTCCTTTGAAGAAAGATATTGCACTGGTTATGAATATGTGGCCTGTTAGTGCCAGCACCATCGTCAGATGGCTGCATGACACCATACTGAGAGACACTACTTCTGTAGGCATGGAAGTATCCTCAGAAGGAATCCTTACCTGCAACATCATCACATATGTCAACATCTACCGTATACTAAAGACACAGAGATAAAAAAATACATCTGTAAACATGAGTGGTGGATTAACTGAGGAAAAAAACGGTTTGGGCACAATCGCCAAAGATATGCTTTCGGAAAAAAGGGCCATAATTTGATGAAAAGAGCACCTTGTCAGCTCTTAAGCATGGAGGTGGAGCTATTGTGCTTTGGCGTTGGGTGACACCTAGTGGCACAGGAAACACTGTATGGGGAAGTGGAAGAATGGATCCCACTAATGTTATCAAAAGACCATATATGACACAGCCAGTCATCTTCTGTTATAGTAATGACCCAAAACTCAAAAATACACTGCTTCAGGAATTGCAAGCTGGAGCTTTAGGAATGGCTGCCACTGTCCACAACTTTGAACTTCACTGAAAATTGGTAGATAGATAGGAGATGGCCGAAGAATATTGCAGAAGAAGAAACTAAAACAAGAAAAGACAGAAAGGGTAGTTTGCAAAATATATTATTATTGTATAATGAATATTATTACTGTTGATGAGGCATCACAGATGTCGTTAAAAACACAATGTAGTTTAAAAGATTTAATTATTTAATTAAAAAAAGATTTAATAGTTTTGATTAAACAAACAATAATAAGAAACTTCTTAAATCAGTGTTTACATGTATAAACACACGCTGCACCAATTAATTTTCATCTCTTCTTCTAGTTTCTATTCTCTTTCGAGAGTCTGCATATGTAAGATATTGGGAATCTCTTGCTTCTCTTGGAATGGCTAGCTTGTTTGGCGACCTTTAACCTCCTGTCTAAAGGGAGGTGGTCAGACTAAAGCCAGACCTGTACTGCTTACGTCTCTTAACAAGAGTGGACAGTTGTTAAACACAACCACAGCTAGCCTCTGAATGTGCTGTAATAGAATTACTGCATAGGCCCTTTTACATTTACGGCATTTAGCTGACGCTCTTATCCAGAGCAACTTACAAGGTTAATCACATTACAGGTAGGCCAATATAGTTAGGCGTCTTGCCCAAGGACTCTTATTGGTGTAGCACAGCATAGTCACCCAGACCAGGATTCGAACCCCATTCTCCCACATGTGGTGTTATCTGCTGAGCTACACCAACCACCATCTTTTATGTTTCGCCCTCTTACGATCAGATTCGGAAAGTCAGATATTCAGAAACAGGTCGGAACACAGCCTTCATAAAGGAAACCAATACTTTATCTTTATACTTATACTAGGGTGATTCCACTTCAGAGAACCTAGAGTCTAGAGTCTGAATAGTCCCCAGTGGTGGTATTAGGAATCAGACGGGAACCAAAGGGCCTTTGAAGAAAGATATTGCATTGGTTATGAGGTTGTTTTATTATAGAGGTAGCCTTGTTTTATGGCTTTGCCTTAGGAGTATTTTTTTAAATCTACATGATGGCTGCTGTATGGCAAAACAGAATTAAGAAAACCTGTTGTTTCAGCTTGTTGCAGGATAGCTGAGTGGCGATTAGAAAAACCAAAGAAAACTTGAAGTGCTAATGTCAGGTGGTTTATTTTGGCAAGGTGCCAAGTGCACTGTAGCCTGTTTAGCATGGGAAATGGAACAACCCATTTTTGATCCAACTTCCAGACTACATATCCCATCATACCCCGGGGTTCGGGTCCTTTGATGTATGGCAGGCTGCCGGCATGCTGTAACGAACAGGTAAGTCAAACTCCTTTAAACACACATTAGCACGGTTAGTTCAGATAAATATGCACAGATAATGTTCAAAAATTACTACACCATCAGTTGGCCACCCTGAATAGTGCAAGGTAATTGCAGTTGTTTGTTTTTCAGAGTCCAGAAAAGTGTGTTTGACCGGCACAGCCGCAGCCATGGGGGCATGAATAAAGAGTCTTTAAAACTATGGAAGTTGTCTGTGTTTTTGTTCCAATATTGTCCATCATAAATGCTCTCTCCATGGAACAGACGAGAGCTCTGTTACACAGCTTTACCATTACTATATCATCAACGTTACACGTGTAGGTTCACTGGTGGGTTTGGATATAGAGTAAACAACATGAGTACATCTGTGACAAGTCCCCAGTTTCCCATCGCCACCACAGTGACGTACATTTCTCTGTAATGGACCACTTTACATTAAACCTTTCTGGATGGCTTCCCTTACATGTCAGCAACTGGATTAGGCATAAATGGAACAAGAATAGTGGAATTCCCCTTTAAGGCAGCACAGGGCAGTTACCTTTTAGCTGAAGACGCCATATGGTCCACTTGACCAATATGCCAAAGCAAATGATCCTATACAGTGATGATGCCAGAGACTAGCATGGCAGATCTCAAGAGCGTTTTGATTGATAGATCAAGCTGGTAGTGCAGGAGGACATATTACGTAGGAGCTCATGCTTACACTGTATTTTGCAGAAGGAATGCATTTAAGTTATAACAGCACAAGTACAGGTCCACTCCTCCCCGATAAATTACACAGCCAGAATTCGTTTGGTTCATTATTATTGCTTTATGTTGCTAAATGGAGCTAAAGATTAACATTAGATTTAATTTCATGAAGCTTTGTTGCCATTTCTTCCCATAACCACTGGAGGTCGCTGTTTCCCTATTATGAACGGAGTTGAACAGCAGATTAAAGCCAAACATTCACAACTGCTGTTCAAACCAGCAGTTAAACAGTTAAAGGCAATACAGAACACTTTTTATATGATTCACGGTCTCTGAATGTTCCTCCTCTTGCGCCAGTATATGAAGCAAAACACTAGTTTCTGTGCTCCAACCATTACAGAGAAGTTGACAAATGTTTCTCCAGCATGAAACATGGCATATCATCTTAAACCCTCACCAACAGATTTATGTGGTAGCATTAATACAGTGAGCCGTGGGTGGGTTTGGTTTGGTTTTAATTGTGAACAGGTAATCCTCTAATAAATCTGAGGTGGCAATGCAGGAGCCACCGCATTGTTCGCAGGGGTAACCTCTGATGCTTGTTTGCAATACACTGGATAGCATTGTTGCCAGTGGTTTGGGGCCAGAATGGAGGCCTGTAGAGCTGGTGAGGGGTGGAGTGGTGATAAGATTTAAACTTCAGTGCAAAAAAACATATTTTTTCTTAATGAGGTGTCCAATAAGCATACAATGCATTATTTCAGGAAGTATCATCAGACGGAATCTTTACCTGCAACATCAGTGCATATGTCAACATCTGAAGTATCGAGATAAGCCAAAGACATCTGTAAATATGTGGGATTAATTAAGTAAAAAGGCTTTTTGGGCATCATTTAATGAAAAGAGCACCTTGTCAGGTTTTAAGCATTGAGATGGAACTATTGTGCTTTGGGGTTGGATGACATCTAGTGGCACAGGAAACACTGTATGGGGAAGTGGAAGAATAGACCCCACTAATGTTATCAAATGACCTTATATGACATATATATGACATATCTTCTATAATAGGAGAAATGACACAAAGCACACTTAAAAATCCCCAAAACACTGCCTTAATAAATGCAAGTTAAAGCTTTTGTAATGTAATGGTTACTGTCCACTTGAACGTCACTGAAAGTCTGTGAATAGACAGGAGACAGCCCTGTGAATATTGCAGAACTAGAAGCTAAAGGAAGAAAAGAAAGAAGAGGAAGTTTGCAAGCTGTGATATCTGCAGACATACTGACAAAGTTTGGTGTCCAAACATTTGAACGTGCCACAAATACAAAAAATTGTATTTTTTTCTAAACACAGTCTGCTGCAGAGGTTACGTTACCATCCTTTTACTTTTTAAAAAAAGAGGCTCACAAGGTGCTGGTTCAGTCTTTTGTCATGTTGGTAGTGACTACTGTAGCTCCTCTGTGGCTCGTCTTCCCATGTGTGCAGGCCGGCCCCTAGCATGTGTTTCCCAATTTTTCACTGCTGGTTTTAAGATGCCCTCACTCACCTCAGCTCCCCACTCGGAAATATGTAAACGTATGTTGTGCAAGTGGCCACTTGAAGCACAAGGGGTGGAGGAGGAGTGAATGTTTCAGCAGGAATGTACCCCAGGGGCATAGCTATAGGGTAAGAATGAACTCAAGGATGCTGAGTTCTTGCATCATTTGCTGCTTTTTTCCCACCTCAAATAAACACAAGTGACTGCCAGGGCTTTAAGCTGTCCTCAGGTCATCATCAGTTAGGGGGCAACATATCACCACAGAGTCGTGGTGTCCATTTCTGTTGTAGGAAGCAGAAAGAAAAAGTGATTCCTCCTTAATGTAAGCACTAACAGCTGTTTACATACCAGTCTAGAAAAAATGATGAAGGTTCAGCATTAACTTCGCTCATTTTCCTGCCAAGATCTGTCTCCAGCGGCGGAAAGCAACAGGAATGTAAACTCAGGTTTTGCTTCTTTGCAGATGCTTTTTTGATTTCTGAGTGCAGATTCTTGACATTAGCAGGTATCATGACGAAGGAGTCATAATGGTCACTTGTCAGGAGCTCCATCCATCATTGCATTTACACTTCCTTTCACTGGCTAACTTATATTACATTGAATTCTGAGTAATAAGTAACTTATAATGCATTACTTTTTGGTTTATCCCAACTGGAGCTAGGAATATCTGCACTAGCACTAACCCTAGCATTATGCGTGGTCTCCAGAGCCTGTACAGCAAAAGTGTTGTTGTTGTCAAGTATTAACTTGGCACAGTCTATTATAACAACGAATAATAAAAACAATAATAACAGCTTTTTAAAAATATGCTCATGCATTTCGGAATAGCAGGTAATTTGGACACAGTAAATTGTAGTGACCCCCCTACTGGCATGCACTACAAAGGAAGCCCACTCACCAAATAGGAAAGGTGTGGTGGAAAAAACAACACTAATATACGACACTTCTGTTTTTTAACCGGATATTTCAGCCACAAGATATGCATCTTTAAAAGTCAGTACACAGAAACAGCCTGGCATAAAAATCAGCATATGGCATGTACACTACATGTCCTAGGGTTTGTAGACACCTGCTCATCAATGTTTCTTCTGAAAACAAAGGCATTCATGGAAAGCTTGTCCCACTTTGCTCCAGTAAACAGCCTGTGCTCTTCTGGAAGGACTTTACACTAGATGTTGGAACATTGCTATAAGGATTTGATTGCATTCACCCACAAGAGCATTAGTAAGATCTGATCTGAGTCGTATCTGGAGGACCGCCACTATCAGGTAACATGGAGAGGGTCCACGTCTGCTCCACGCAGACCCATGTTGGGTCCTCCTCTGCTGCTGTTCATCCCCCATTCCATCTCATTTGGGAACTCCTTGATCACCCTGACTGAGGATGCAAGAAGCCTTGGTGTGAACCTGGATGGCCAGTTATCGCTCTTAGCTCATATTGTGAACCTGATTCGGTCATGCAGATTCCTCCTCTACAACATCAGCTCCTGGCTGGTCTTCCTCTAGGTGTCTTTAGGCCCTTACAACTGGTCCAGAAAGCAGCAGCCCGATCATCTTCAATCTTCCCAAGTTCTCCCACGTCACTCGACTGCTGCGCTCCCTTCACTGGCTTCCTGTTGTTGCCTGCATCAGATTTAAAACTCTGATGCTCACCTACAAAGCCAAGAAAGGGCCAGTCCCTCCCTACCTTATGGCAATGATTAAGAGTCAATCTGTACCTCGAGCCCTTCGAGCTTCAAGTACAGCTTGACTCGACCCACCATCCCTGAAGACTCATGGAAGACAAGCGTCCAGACTCTTCTCTGTCCTGGCTCCCAGATGGTGGAGTGAATTCCCACTGGCTGTATTGATCTTTCTAGGTATCAGCACGGGTCCTTGTTCGAGCAGTGTCTGAGCTCATGGCAAGTTTAGATTCTAACCTTCCTATACTAGCTGGAAAATATTATACAACAGAACACGGTTGTAAGTCACTCTGGATAAGAGCGTCTGCTAAATGCCTTAAATGTAAATGTTAGGTACATATTTCTGGATCACCCCTCCTAGAAAACTCGTAGACATGGTAGGGTCGTGTGTGGCTGCTGCAGAGTGTCCCATTTCTGAATGTTCCAATACAGAGATTACACCAGCTGTGTGTGCACAACTGAGTGCCTGTGTTAGTAATAGCTGAGTTTACAGATTAGAAGGGGTGTAAGTGCGACCCGCCTGCGGTCATCATGACAGAGGTGATCTCAGATAGTACAGGTACATGTCATGGTGCTCTTCCTCCAGCTGCTGGATTAACCTAGAATCCCATCTGTCCTCGGCTCTCACACCTCAAACCAGGCACGAAAACATGCAGAGACAAAGGGACGAGAGAGAGACAGAGAGCGTAAGAGAGAAAGAAAGTGAGCGAGACAGACACGGAGAGGGCCGCTTGGAGGACATTTTGTTCCAGACAAAGCGAGTGGGCTCTGATCCGCCCCCGCCTGTCCACCTCGCCCCAACCAGCCTGTCTCCCAGCCTTAATAACACCGACAGCGCCCACTCCTGTACCAGCGGCGGGAAAAAATAACCCCGCCGTCACCATGGCAACCCGCGCGCATCACCGGAGCCACCGCCGAGCAGAAGAGAGAGATAAGGGAGATGGAGAGCGCGAGATATGGGACAAATGCGGAGGCAGAACGAGAGATGAGATAGAGAGAAACAGGTTAAAGAGGGAGAAGAGGAGTCAGACTGAGGTAAAAATAAAGCAAGAAGGAAAAGAAGAAGAAATGAGAGGTGGATGAAAGGACACTGACATCTTAAAGGGCCCGTACCGTGGAGGAATTTTCCTGCCCGCTTTGAAATAACACGCCTTGATGTAGCATATACACAGAGCTAAAGCTTCACTCCCCACTTCCTGTGGTCCACACACAGAAACAAAAACAGTCTGGTTTGAATTCACTGTTTTTGTGATGTCACAAAAAGAAAACAAGGAATTTTCCTATATCTCAGTATTTAACCCACAGCAGTATATCTTCGGCCATGAGAGATGAGAGATCCTACACAGCTCTATATATCAATATGAAAATCTCTCCAAGCAATTTAGACACAAACTGCATCATTCTGGAAAAACTTGCAGAGAGAAATGTTCATAGAGGTGGTGATAGGAACCAGACATCTGAAGTGCTGTATATGCCTCTAAAAGCCACACCACATAAAGTTGTTATGCCCAAGACTTTACTTTACAATCCTTTGTGGAAAAGTTTAGGCCTAAAATATATGCAGAAAAAAATCAGTGATGGGCCATTGTAGGTCCAGAACAAAGACCTAATATATTTACTATTTATTACGTCACATACACATCACAAATAAAAACTCATAAGACATTGTACAGGAATTAAAAAGGCTACATTAGCCTAGCATTAGCACTGTTACCCTGTCCTGGACCCTTTCCTGTCACCACCCCTGTTAAGAAGATCAGAGTTTGTAACCTTCTATACAATTAGTGTCACATCTCTGTCCGTCTGTCTGTCTGATCTTGTCCATGTCATACAACGCACCCTCTGGTTGTTTCTTGTTATAGCACTGTAGTCTCTGTTTTTTCCCCGTGTTAGTTCTGGTCTGTTGTACCTTTGTTAGATCATAGCTGTTTTCCCTGTGTAAATCTTAACCGTGTTTTCCTTTCAGTTCTTGTTTTCATTGCTTTGTAGTGTTTGTGTTTGTCTTTAGTTCTTGACCCTGGTTTTGTTTCTGATTTCAATTTATGTCTTCAACAATACCAACCTGTGTTTTGACCCCTGTTACCCGGACTAATGCCAATAAAATCACTATGCACTTGCATCCCGCCTCAACCGCATTGTTACAATTAGCCATTTCACATAGAATGACTTTATTTTTTATAAAAGTCAACAACTCCACAAAATGATCCAATCTAGACATTTTAGACTAGTTTTTCAGCCAAGTGTAGTGTCTAAAGTTTTAAACTTGTAGCAGATCAAAAGCGTTAGCATCATGCTAACTGAATGCTTTAATCATCACATGCTTGTCTTAAACCATATGATTTAGTTATGTAATTTCAAACTATTTCAACTATTTCTCAGAACTGCAGCACACTAGTCCTAGTCAAGACCAAGAATTTTAGCAGTCAAGTCTGAGTCAGGACTAAGACCAGGAGTGGCTGAGACCAAGACAAGGCAGAGACCAGGTTATATTATATTTTGTGGAACTAAAGAAGGTCAACAAACAAGTAATACCCAATTAAACCAACATGGAAATAATCAGATCTTCGGCCAACAGGTCTCAAAAACAATATCTGAGTCCACCTTAGTCAAGGCTAGTCAAGGCTGACCAACCGACTGCCTGAGTAAGGTCAAGTTAGAACCAAGACCACTTCATAGTCTCAGGTCTCTGGTTTCAAAACCAAAACCAGAGTCAAGTACTACAATACTAACAAGTGCAATCAATGGCTTGATTATAAACTAAGATTGATTGACTTTACTTTAAAAATAATGCAAAATTGCCTTGGAAAAAATAAGTAAAGCTTCTTAAGCTTAAGCTCTTCTTAACAGGTTCATACTTAAACAACTTTCTATGAGTTATAGTTACTTTCTAATATTCAGCATTCCACTCTTTTGCACTGAGTAAGATCAACTCAAACAGCCCAGTAATCATAAATAGTGTCCATTGACCTGGCAAGTCCTGCCTACTTTTGAACTAGTTAGGTTGACTTGAATCAAATACCTTGAAGTATACTGGCGTCAGTTAACACAGTTCCATTGTATTAAGTGGGCGGCTTCCTACAGTAACAAATAACCATCTTAGATAAGATTAGAATCACTCGTTTCTGAGAACTCTAATAGCCTAACACATATTTGCCATTGTGTAAGTGTTCATGGCTCCAGGCTGACTAAACAGCTAAACATGACATCATCCGAGGGAGAATAACAGCATGTAAAATGGACACTTGTTTTACCATGAGAATGGTCTTTGACACTAAAGTAAAGAATCATGTTTATAAATACTAAAAATTAAAGTTAATGAACAGAAAAAAGTAAGGGAAGCTTTGGGGTAAAAACCTCTTCAGGCTGTAGGACTAAATTAACTGTATTTGTTTTATTTTATTTTATTTTATTTTATTTTATTTTATTTTATTTTATTTTATTTTATTTTATTTTATTTTATTTTATAAAAAAATCTATCATGTTTTACTAGATTTGTATTGGTCATTTTCAAGTTAAGTATATAGGACAAAATTGCATAAATGTTTTGCAGGACAGTCATTCTATGCCAGAAGCAAAGTTTGCCTGGGGTTGTCCCTCACCGAGCTGGTCTGACTCGTCAGTCTGACTGAGAAATCTCTTGCTCTGGTTTAAACAGCAGCAGAGACATAAAGCAAGTTCAGGGCAAAAATATAATAATCACAAAACCTGTAGACATTTTCAAGGTATACAATACATATCAACAGATTTTTTTTAAGGTTTTGATACGGACAAGACTTACTACACAAATAGTGGAATATTTATACCATTTTAAACCCAGCATAAGGCTTTTTATTCAACAAGCCACTAACTGTGCTGCTCCTTAGTTCCTAGAAGTTCATTCAGTTTCAGTTCAGTTGAACTTGAACCCAGCATTTAAGTTTGTCATCACTGATTACACTTTCATTTAATTCACCTCATGAACAGGATTTATGTCTGGACTCTAGCGTATACTTGCTTCTTTAGCATATAAGTAGCTTCTACTTGCAATCTAGATCCAGTTTACTCAATGAAATAACCAAGCCTTTTTTATTGACAAACTCTTCTCAAAGCTTTGACTATTTTCTAAATTAGCTGTCATTGGCTATAAAAGCTAAATAAGCAGTAATTAAACCTCTTGATTAAAAAACATAATCTAGACAAATTCTAGATTTCAAATCTTCCTTTATATCAAAGTTTCTGGGAAAGCCAGGGTGCATAGGACTCGCACAGATGAAAAACGTCTTCTGAGTTTAGGCCTCATAGAATAGAGAAAGCACTAGTGGAAATAATGCTTGACCTTACTGCAGCACTGATACAACATACCATGCTATTCTACTAGACTAGCTCGGAAATCTAGTAGGACTAACAGAAATAGCTCTTTCCTGGTTCAGATCCTACCTGACTGATCACTATCAGTCTCTGAATGTAAACACTGACTCATATGTTCATAAAAAGTATGGTGTTCCCCAAGGCTCTCTTTTAGGACCTCTTTATTTCAAATTGTACATGCTACCACTGGGGGCTGTTATCAGTAAACGTGGCATAACGTTCCACTGTTGTGCTGATAAAAGACAATTGTCTGTTATGGATTTCAACTAAATAGGATAAAGGACTGTGTAACAGGTTAAACTCCAACAAAACGGAGGTTCTTGATGCAAATCACTAGAAACGAACTGGCTGGCTTAACACAGTTCTCTTGACTGATCTGTCCTTCTATGCATATATAAGCAATGTTAGTAAAATAGCTTTCCACCAGTGAAATATTGCTGTCTGGACGTTCCAGGAAAAGCCTTAACAGACCTTAAGTTAGTTCAGTTACAGAAGTTAATTCGGAATGCTGCAATCCAGAGTCCTTACAGGAAATAGAATGAGTTGATCATATCACCTCCAGTAAACCTTGTATCTACACTGTTTGTGCCTTTTTTATTTGTACAATTACAGTCTGTAGTCCATCTGTTTTCTATATAATTCATTAACCTCCTTTCAGCCAATTCTCATCAGTAGGTTATTTTGGAGGTGGCTCATTCTCAGCACTGCAGTGGCGCTAACATGGTGGTGGAAGTGTTAGGCCCAATCCCATTTACTCTTTTTGCCCTTACCCCTAGTTTACGAGTGTAACCCTTCCCCTTGAAACTGAGTTACAAGGGGTAGTGGTCAAAATGTTCCCCCTATGAAATGGGACTACCATTGAAGAACCGGATACTTCATTTCTTTTTCTTGCAGTCACTAGAGTGAAAACTCAAAGAATGATTGGCCTCAACTAAATTAAAAAAATCCAAAACCACGTCCTTTAGAAAATGCATGACTTAAATGTATAAAAGTCTTCATGGTGTGAAGTCAATACATAAAGTGAGATCAGAGAAAGGAGATGACTAACATTGTGCCACCATTTTAGTCTTTTTTGTTCCCATTTTTCCTTTCTAGCCTTGCAAGTAACACTTCCCTCGCCAGTCTGTGTTCCCCTGACACAGCACTTCTTATGCAGAACGCTTTTTTCTCAGTCGAAAGGTTCCGTCTACAGCGCAGATGTCTTGGTGCACGACTCTCACTCTGCACTCTGTTCTAGAACAGCCAGCACACATACACACACAGTTTTCTCAAGTGTGTGTGTGTCTCTCTCACATTCACCCACCCGGTGACACTATTTTTACATCTCTGCCAACTCACTGCCCATTTTAGCGCTGGCTTTTATCAGTATGCAAATTGGTTTCGCAGTCGGCGGACGCTTTGGCTGCCGGACAGCAGAAATCAATTTAAGATGCATCTAACTTTGGTAGGCCCCACACGCCAAACTAACAGTGATTGTGTGATGTTCTTTAGACACAGTTTATTTCTGCAGCATTCTGTAGTGTTTTTCTGTCAGCAGATGATTGCAGGGACCATCGTTCCGGGCATCGTTTATAGGTCGGAGCTGATTTACTCATCGACTGTGTCGGATACCAATTTCATGGTGCCCATTCCATGTGGGCCTGCAAGGCACTGGTCTATTAAAACACCCAACTAGCTGAAGGCAGCATTGCCAAGTGCAGGTTCCACTTGAGCACCTCATGCTGAGGTACAGAATAAGTAGAAGTTTCTTCATGTCATGCAGTATTTTTACATTTCCAGCAGGTTTAAAGCGATAGCTCTGCCACATATGACACAAATTCCCATTACATAAATGTCGTCCATCAACCAAGACATGTTTGGTAAAGTTTTGTGCTGGAGCTGTGAGGTTAATGAAGGTAACAAGTAACAAAAGCTACATCGCCAGTGCAAACGCTCCCTTAAATCGTCATCATCATCACCCGGAGGCCAAGCTTTATTAGTAAATGATAGACTGAAGGACACTCTCGCGGACTTTCCTATAAACACTCATGAATGAGTTCTTTCGGAAGCAGATTTGAACCATAATAACATAAAAGTGAACTGCAGTTTAAAGAATGTCTGTGGCCAGTTGAGCTAATATCCTGCTTAATCGTATCCTCCAAAAACACACAGTAGTTTTTGACAATGTTGGTCGTCCACTGGCATTTGGCACAGTGTCTTCTGGGCTGCCCGCTGATGGTGAAGCAGTGAATCGGGTGAAATGCCAATTTCCATTGCCGTTTTTTTCTCACAGTCTAATTTACTTATTCTTCCTTGGTAACACTTAACATGACTAACTGCAATAGTTAACATAAAGTAATACATTAACCATGGTGACAATGCATAACAACGGTAACTAATGTCGACATTGTTAAACCTTGTAACCATGGTTAATGTATCACTTCATGTTAACTAATGCAGTGTTAATTAGTCAACACCTAACGTACTACTTCTTGCTTGGTTTCAGACTTTCGCTGTACTGTAAATTAATCTAGTAAATCGTTTTTTGGTGTCTGCAATATTTTCAACCAAATCATGTTATACAAGCCCAGTCATTTTTTCAAGCTGTTTGTAACATTTTCTAAATAAAAGTCCCTCTGTGCATGTAATATCTGTTTGA
>JAMWET010006318.1:490000-495000 GCA_024036415.1 Prochilodus magdalenae
TGTCAAATAGACTCATTTGTGTGGTTTCTGACACTATGACATATTAGTATCTGTAAAACGGGTCAAGGCACAGCATCTTCAAGAGCTGAAGAACAGCAGCAGCCATTTCAAGCCTGCACTTCATCTGTCCACTTTTATACTATTATATTATTGTTGTATATTTATATAATCATAACTGGGACCCAACTATATACAGTAGGTCATATGCTGTCAGATAGGGGAGGAAATCCCTAAGGAATCGTGCTTTGTTACTAAACTTATACTAAGTATTGATTAGGACGATCTGGGCTTTGCTGGAGCATGAATGAAATAAATGTACTTTAATTATATTTCTTTTTTGCTATTTTAAGATTTTCCTTTAGACTTTCAGACTGCTGGTTAAAAAGCTTGATGGTTCCTGTGCCTTTAATTGTATTGTTTTTATAAAAACAGTCTAAACCCACAGTGAGCAAGCCACAGTTGTTCACCACTACTCACCAGGGAGCCAACACCACATGTGGGACCCTGGGGTTCCAATCCCAGTCTGGGTGACTATGCTGTGCTAGACCAATAAGAGTCTTTGGGCAAGACGCCTAACACTACTCTGGCCTACCTGTAATATAATGAACCTTAAGTTGCTCTGGATAAGAACGTCAGCTTTAGGCCGTAAATGTAAATGAAAACTCATTTACATTTAGAGTAAAAGGGAACCAGGACTCAAAAGGGGAACCTGTTCTCCTCTGATCAATGCCAGAGAGCAAAACAGTAACACTAGAGCAATATAAATAAAGGATAAGATGAATCTAAAATATTAACTATAGAAAAAAGAGAGACAGATGTATTTAGATTAACCAATACAAACAAACAAGTGAGAAACAGACCTGTGAAATTCAGTCAGTGTTAACAGTGAAACGTTCATGATCTGTCAGTAAGTGTATTTGTAAGGCAGGGGCCAGCAGTAAACTCAAAGGTGGTCAACATGGTCTGGAAGGTAAACATGCAGGGTTACCCAATCAAGGCCTGATCAAGGCAGATGAAGCAATAGCATCAGACCTCACAGGATGGGCGGTTGTCCTGCCCAACACAGCCAGTTCGTACAAAAAAAGATTAACAGGAGATTATAGAATCATCAGAATGGAAGGAGTGACTCTGACAGGCCTGGCTATTACAGCTACACTAAAAAGGAAAGGCAGAAGGTAACCAGGATATGTCACCACTGTAGTTACCATAGCCTGCTTTAGCTTTTGGAGCCATTTTAAAAAGGATAGGGCCAAAGTGTACTGACAACCTCACTGAGCCAGAAGAATACTGAAATTATGTTATTGGACAGATGAGGCAAAAATAGACTTTTATAAGTCAACCAGTAGATTTTACGTTTGGCAAATGCTAAGCACTGCATTCCAGCAACCCTCTTTTGGCAGTATGAGTATTTGGGGCTGTGTTTCTGCTAGTATTCTTTCTAGTTGTTGCTTAATTCTTTGAAACTATAGCATTGTAACAGTGAACCAGCCAGGACATATTACATGACATGCTGGGGCTGGTTGATACGAGTGCGGAATGGTAATTTAGTCACAGGTGATGTAATTCCAGGAAATATTTAAATAAATGAATGAATACAATTTTGCTTCTTTTTTAGAGGGATTCATTGTAAAGATTTTCAGTGTTCATTATCAGGTGGTTGGAATAAAGAACGAGTGAAAACTATGGCAACCAGTCTTGCTGGACAGGAGTGGACTGTGTGCAGTGGCAGCGCTTGACCAGCAGGGGTCTCCCATCCATCAGTCAAAGGGCATCACCTCCCACTCAGTTCAGCTGCTCTCTCTCTCTCGCTTTCTCTCTCTCTTACACACACACACAGGCAACGTGTCTGAGTCAGTGACTTCACAGTTCCATTGTACCACTTTGAATAGCTTTTGTCTATATATAGTGCAAAGCAGCAAAAATAGTGCGCAGCAGGACGATGAATGGCATGAAAAAAAAAGCAGTTAGCGGTTAGCCACAGATGTTAGTCGCCATTTTACTGCATCCTTTTTCATTAATATAGCTACCCAACATCTAGCACCAACGTACCTGGCAATATTATCACTTAACACCCTACCAAAATGATCTTAATGCTTTAAACCTAGGAGAAAGCCAGTGCTGGCTTTCAAGAAACATAGCTAGCAGCTTTAGCTAAATTAGCAACATGCCTTTACTGCATCCTTCCCACCATTTTTGTCGCTGGCATGTTTTTGCGGCAGATACAAATCCTCATCTGCTTCTGCTCAGCGTTTATGGAGGCTTCCGAGAAAGCGGTGGAGTGGAATCCTTCCTCGGTGCTCCTGACATGATTTAGCATTTCGCCATTAGCCTTTTATCTCCACGTGTTTGTGATTTAGCTCAGTCTGACCACTGCTTTAGCTTCAAGGATTGTACCCGTGAGTTACAGGTCAGGATTTCCAGGCCAAGGAATTCCTTGGAATTTTTTACTTTTATTATCCGTATGGCCTGTGTTAGAGGCTTTCAGAGCATCAGCTTATTAGCTTAGAAGGTTTCATTTCTGTTCAGTCCTGTTTCAATGGATGTGCGCTTGTGTGCATATGTTTGCGTTATTTGTTCATGATAGAGCCTCATGAGTCATCAGAATGGGACGTGAGAAAATGAGGCAATGGAACAGGTTCTGGAGCACATATGTGTGCGAGTGCATACGTGCAAAAGAGCTCCGAGCAAGCACATGTTCCATAAGAAAAAAAAAACTTACCCCAGCAAAGCTCTGTCCTTCAAAGAGACACAGGATCCGAGCTTTATTTTTGTCCTTTATTTTACCACTTTGGTAAATATATAGGCACTCAAATCATCTCCATCCACATTTTAATAGATGAATTTGTTTCACTGAGAGCCCTTGATCTGCATTAAGGCTTTTATTTTATTTTTTTTAACTCTCTAATTCACAGTTTCCTGTAGCGCCTAGATAAAGCGATTACAGTGTGGTCGGTTCTGGATAAAATGCAAATGGGAAAAATGCAAATGTGTGCGTGCGTGTGTGAAAGCTGTATTCTTTTCAATGGAAGTAACCGGAGTATTCACGCTCATTCATGAAATGTCCAGACAGGGACTGAGATGACAGACCGAAAGAATGACACTAGGCCTTATGACCTCAGGCATGGGGGGATGGGAGGCATGGATGTGCTTTGCCTGCTGTAATAAAACTCAAAGCCCCACAAATGCACTCATCAGCAAAAGAATAGTTGCATAAGTAGTTGCACCAAGATGAAATCAGCTGACAGGAATGAAACTTGGTGGGCGGGTTTGCCATAGTGAGACATGTGAATGATTCAGTTTTAATGCATGTGACGTAAAGAAGGATGGGTCTGACTGACCCAGCATGATTGTGGACATTCAGCAAGCGGTGTTGCCCTCCATGAGTCATACTACTAGTGGCAGCACCATTGGCAGATGGCTGCACAGAGCAGGACTACATACACGCAGACTGTTATGACGGCTGCCCTTAACACTACGTCAGCGTCAACACAGACTGCAACGGTCTTGTTCTAGACTGTCATGGAATGACTAGCAATGGGTCATCTTAAGTCACGACTTCTTTTGTCTTGGTGAAAATGACCAACAAACCCGTGTGTGGAGGAAGTGTGGTCAGCGCCAGAATGAATGATTTGTTGTCATGCGTCACATGTCCAGAAGGCCTCTCCACCTCCACCTCCACCTTACCACAAAATCTGCAGGGACTGTGTGAGAATACTCAAGCTGCATGGGATAGATTGACACGGGACACTATTAGGAACCTCTACAACTCCATGACGGGACGCCTGGTATCTTGCATTAGCAAACGTGGCGGCGTGACACCATACTGAGAGGCGCTAGTTCTGTGTGTAGCTCAATAAATTTTGCCCATATCAGTTTAAATTTATCGTAATGTATTGCTCCTGGTAACCTTTATCTTCCTTCTCATTGGTGCTATTCCTTTATGAGCTATGAGGAGGCCTGTACTGTTTCTTAAATTACAATTTTGTCGCATTAACTTACATTACAAGTGAGAAACATTTCTGCTCCTTCTATAAAGTTTGCATTTTGGAGTTCCTTTTTTTTTTCTTTGGATGGTGATGATATGTAGATTGTCTGGCTTGTAATGGCTGTAATATTAGCACAGTTGTTTACATGTTCCATAACTCATGTAACATAAAAACACATTATTAAACTGAGCTTATCCTATAATTACCTGTCGATCGGCGCTCTCTGCTCACACACTGCAAACACTAAACATGCGGGTGTGAACGATGTGTGCTGACAGTGGGCGTTTGTGTGCTATGGACGGGGCGTCCTTCAGCATGCGAGACAGACAGGTTTATTATGTTCAGCCCTGATGTGTTTACTGCTGTGAGTCACCAAGGCTCAAACCTGTCCAGCCTGTAGAGGGGCAAGATACTGGCAGCTATGGGTGGAGTGGGTGGGTGTTTTTTTTTGTGGGGGTGGTGGGGTGTTGTTCTGTGGGCAAGTGGCAAGAGTAAGTGTAATATACTTGCTAACGCTAACACATGACGGTGCATTACAACTTTACACACGAGCACTTCAACTTTACACACATGCAAACTCGTCAGTCTTGTTTACGCACACACACATACACCCACGCCTGTTTTCACTTCACACCGGGTTCATGATTGGAAACGCAAACAAATATACGCAATTTTCCGCTTACCCCAGATGTAGTCAATCAGCCAAGACATATACAGTGTCCATATTCTGCTTCTTTGGTTTAGCGCTGGAGCTACAGGGCTAACGTTGCTAGCAAAGACTAGAAGTCAATAGTCACCCAAATTCTGTCAGTAAAATGTTTCTGAATCAACTCAAACCACCTCCAGGTCTTCATTAAGGTTGTGCAGACTTGCTGATGTGGTTTAGGACGCGGAATGACTTGCTGTGACTTTTAAAAATGAGCAAATCCTCAGCGTGTGCACAGCTATTTCAAGTAACAGGTGTGCCTGTATTCCGACTCCTCTGCAAATTCTGACTTCAGGCAGGCATGTGGG
>JAMWET010006318.1:500000-505517 GCA_024036415.1 Prochilodus magdalenae
ATAACGTCACCAGAGAGAGAGAGATCTCACAGCTGCGCTGCTACAAGAGTGCCAAAACATGCAAATACCGGGGTGGGTTCCTGATTTATTATATAGTGGCACCCAGACAATAGGCGCACAAGTAAGAGCTATATTACTATATAAAGATATACAGAGGTTCACAGCGAAAGAAACAGAGATGTGTAAAACAGAGATAGAGAGAGTGAGAGATGAGAGAGAGAGAGAGACAGAGAGAGAGGGGCCCACTCAATGCCTGAGTGCCCATGTCCTGTTTTCTCAGAAAACATTTGCATGAGGCCAACGCACTTCATGTAAAGGAAGAATAGTGTACAGTGAGGAAGTAAGAGTGCGCATCACTGAACTGCAGAGAGAGAGTGACGACGCCACAGAAATGTCGAGGATAGCAGACAGAGAACTATGCGAGGAAGAGAGAGAGAGGAGAGATACCACAGAGAGAAATGAGCAGAGAACAGAATGAGAGACAGAGGGACACGCATACACAGACCTTTTAAAATGCAGGGGGGACTTCAAGTGCTTGAACTGTGCGTGTGTGGGTCCGCACTTTAACTCATATTATAACCACAGAATTTGCCTGTTAGTTAGTTTATGTCACTGAAGTTTTGAGATTAATAAGTGAGTAAAAGTATGCATAATATGTGGGCTGGATATATTTATTTCCCTGTCTGTTCTCCAGCTGTACAACCGTGCCTGATACCCCAACAAAGTTTCACTGCTGTGCAGAAAATGATTCATCACCCTTAAACTGTCACTGTAAAGAGCCTTTCTTAATTAAATACAGTGACTGTAATTTTAATGTAGAAAAGTGGAGCTACTACAGGCTGGCACTTTATTTTACAGCCCAGTGGGAAGCTAGTATTTAATATCTAAATGTGCGGACTTCACACACAGCTGCATTAACAGGTAAATACGAAGCACCTACAATTAGTAACTGTGTAGAACTCACTAGTAATATTCGGCGCATAACTTGCATGTGAGAAACACCAGCTAGGCGTATGTTTTAGCTCTTAGTCATTAGTGCGCAGTAAGGTAGAGTACGTACGTACGTTTATTCCAGTACAGTAACAGAGGATATGGACATGATGTCACAGCTGATGCGAGTCATTGCGGTTACACCCGCTGAGTATCAGAAACACTAACTGGCAGTGAGATGCGGTGTTAGCATCAGTAGTAGGCAAAGTACCGAAATTATGTACTTCAGTTCAAGTAGAGATACTCAAGGTCAAATATTCCTCCAGTGAAATTAGAAGCTCCTCCCCCCTACACCTCCACTTGAGTAAAAGTACTAAAGTATTTACCTTCAAATGTACTTAAGTGGAGAAAGTAAGAGCTGGATGATTTGTTATGGCTCTAATGTCCCGTTATCATTCCTGAAACAAGACTCTTAATCAACTCATTTTAGGTGAAGAGACTCCAGTGTGTCTCTCTCAGTCCACCAGTCTTTTCATAGATGGCCATTAATTAGTCTGACACTGATGTCTATTTAAATGATCACCGTGTGTGCTGTATCCTGATTGGTGGACTCGCTTCACACTTCCTTTAGATATAAAGGATAGATAGATAGATCTATATATTCCTATAGATAGATAGATAGATAGATAGATAGATAGATAGATAGATAGATAGATAGATAGATACTTTATTGATCCCAGAGGGAAATTCAAGGCATCCAGTAGCAGATATACAAACTATACAGAAGTAACAACAGAAGCAAGATAGAGTTGTACAGATAGAGACTAGGTACAGATAGAGATTCAATATAAAGTATGAAAGTATAAAAATAGAGTCCTTAGTGTCTGTGTAAAGTATAGATGGAGGTAGTGGTAAACCATTTGCTGAGCAAATTAGGAAGATGGCTGTTGTCAGCCATACAGACAGTGCAAATACGCAGTAATATAAATAATTTATCAGTGCAAAATGTGTAAACAGTACAGAATGGAGTAGAATAATACAATATAAATAGAAATAGGGCATTTAGGAGGGAGTGTGTGCAGAGATGGGGGTGTGTCCATTGGAGTGACCGGAATGAAAGAGTGTCACAGAGTTTTTCATTTCCTGTACTGAGAGGAGTTGAACAGTCTTTTGGCCTGAGGGACAATTGTTACTGTCCAGCACCTGTTAGCATTCAGCGTCAATTATTTTCATACAGACTGTCAAAAGATAAACAAAAGAAAATGGATCACATGACGCTGGAGTCAGCTTCCTTTTCACCAGCGTCTTCATAGTTCACAATATACCCTAAACATCGTATCTGTTTCCCCTAATAAACGCAGCCTAGTTGTGGACTCCCCTACCACTGTCAGTCCTACTGTTCAGGTGAGTGCTCTTGTGTTGGTCTTTTCCTGAAATCCAGAACTGGCTCGTCAATTATCTGATTATGCAAAAACATCTGGGAACTGGGAAACCGTTAAACTTTAGGTGCTGGACTGTGGCAGCATCAGCTGTAGACAAAGACATAGCCCTATCTACAACCTCTGGTCCATGTTCTGTCAGTAGCTTAAACAACACAATGAAATTTCACAAACTGCAAAAAAAGATTTTGGTAGAATGATTGATTGTTTTAAGGGAATCTCTGTTCTGTGTCCACACAAAGTGATTAAATAATTAATAAGAATCTTAAAATTAAGTTCAAATAACTGAAGATTTGAAGTGAGCCCTGACACTAACTTTATTAATTTATTAGTCTGACACTGATGTGTATTTAAATGATTACCATGTGCACAGTAATTAATTAATCAATTCATTCATTCATTCATTTTAAAGTTGTAGCCTGGTTGCATTAAAATGGCAAGTTATTTGAACTTATAATAATAAAAAGCTGACTAACAGAGCAACATTTTTTATGGCAGCCAAGTCATTTAATTTTTCCTCATACTAAGACACGGAATCATTTCTTACACTCTACATTCCCTTCCCAATTTAACCTAGAGTTCTGCATGACTGTTCCCAGACATAACGATAACACTATCCCGCCTGACCTCGTTAACACTAGCTTTGATATCCCAATTCAAAGGAGACAACACTGAGACCAGCCTTTAACAGCAGAGCCTGATTATTAATACCTGCACCCACCCAGTACAACCACTAATCACGTATGCCTTTACCCGCAGAATCTAGTTTTTGCACACTTACACCCACTTACCCAAGGACACGTCATGCCCACCCACACCCGCCTGTGGTAATTTATGCTAATCGCCCCCCCATGCACCCAGCTGCCCAAAGTCACGTTGGAAAGTTTATATTTTCTTTATTTTTTAGGCTAAACTAAGATATGCGAATCACACAGTGACCAATCAGATCGTGTGACATCACTGTCACTAGACAAGCTGTGTCACTAGGGAAGCCGTGCAAAAAAAAAAACCCCCCAGGAGGAGTCGTCAAGTTTTAGACCCAGTTTGAAGGAGCCTGACTGGGGATCCACTCGGCTGCAGGCTGGGCCAGGCAGCAGCAGTAATGCGTTTGCTGTGCCGGACTGCAGTAGTGGTTAAGTTAAGCTGTAAAGCAAAGTTCTCTGTGTCCTGGTCTCACCTATGGTCATGGGCTTTGGGTAATGACCGAAAGAATACGATTGCAAATACAAGCAGCTGTAATGAGCTTTTCTTGACGCCAGGGTTGGCATAGCCGCAGTTATGGTTATGACTATGTGCTGAGAGGAGTTAAGTGTGTTCCGGGCAGAAGCGTCCTACTCCTACACAATAAAAGGAGGAGGTTGTGGTGGTTCGGGCATCTTATTCAGATACCCCTGGGTGCCTCCTGTTGGAGGTTGTATCGGGCCATCATAGAACCGACTGCAGGGGCTATATCTCTAAACTGGGGTGGGTACAGCTTGCGATCTTCCAGAACAAGCTGGAGGAAGTTGCAGGGCAGACTGGACTTGCTTTAACAAGTGCAACCATGACTGTATCTGGAATAAGAGCTATAAAAAGATATATGGATGGATGGACTCTGCAGATCAACTGAAATCAAACTAAAGCCATAAAAGGACAAAAACAGAAAATATTTTTTGTAGTAGAGGAAATTTAGTTTCCTCTATGTTTTATACCAGTGTGTTTTTCTCAGCTGCACACGTTTTTGTTGCTTGTCTGTCCACTCCTACAAGAAGCCATGAGTTCGAGGTTTGTGATGGTCCTTTGAGTACGATCCTTGCTCCTTGTACACAGTCCTGTTATGTCACAGTTTTTACACCTAATTTAGAATGACTTTTGCAGTGGATAGTTTATAGTCCATCTTCTCCTTTCACTAATGTAAAGCAGAGGGTCTGAAAGGGTGTGCCAGTCTACGAGGTCAATAGTCGAGTCAACAACTGAGTTATTAGCTTTTGATGAGACATCATGATGCAGCTGGAGAACGACAAAGTGAGTGAGGCATGAAGAATTAGGAAACGAAAAACATGCGAGGGGTTAATCAGGTGCTTTTATCTCCCAAACTAATTCCATATGAGGCCCTTTCGGTGCTTTGCTGAGGAATGGATGCAGTGACCCCTCTTTGGGAAGCGAGTATCATGACAATGAGATGACTCAGTGCTAATGTTATTTGTGAAGGGTAGACATTTGGTGTCAAATCAATCCTCGTGATTAACTTTGTACCAGATAGGGCTGGGAACACACACACACACACACACACACACACACACACACAGAAAACACTCACTCACGACTCAAGAGCTGAGGACAGAACGAGTGCCGCTGGTACCTCACTGCATGCCGTGGCTATGACTCCAGGAGGGTGGCATCTGAGACCTGTGAGACGGTCACTGCCAGGTCTCATTACATGACATTGCTGGTGTGCATTGCTTGTTCACCGTAGTTGACACTGTAAATCGCTTACATAGAAACACTACAGTTAACTAGTTAGTAATGTGCCTAAGGCTTACAGAGGCCTGGAAAGAGTAAATACAGGCAGTTTTAAACTCACATCATTCTCATGGTCATTTCTGCCTCTGCAGTGTCCCCTCAGGTCTAACTCTAAATAGCTATACTCGCGTATGACAAATCAGTGCTGGAGAAGAAATCTATGCCACAATATCACAACCATGTCATAATCATCAATCAATCAATTATCGCAAACCAACTCTGCCTGCCAGACCACCCGCGCTGGGCTGCAACAAACAGGAGTTAGAAACTCCTGCTAGAATAACTGGTATAGACCAGCTTGGCTGGTGGAACCATAGATGCTGGGACGCTGGTCAGCAGCAGCGGAAGATGTTATACTGATCACCATCAAAACCAGCATATGGTGTGTTTTGTTTTGGATGCTGTTGTGCCATTGTTGAATACACAGAGTTTGGTATATGGAACTGACATACCGGGAACCTCAAAAACACATCTTGTGTCTCGGCCCTCCTTCAAATTAAATTGACACAAGATTGCCTGGCACACAACGTTACAAAACTGGCTGTAAACAACAGGGGCAGTTCTAAAACACGTAACAGTTTTGAGCTCATATTTAAGGCCTGACGTTCCGCCACAATATCTACAGAGTAGTCCCATTACATACTAC